>CM077092.1:54291733-54600038 GCA_039513925.1 Platanthera zijinensis
ACATTTTACAAATTCCATTAATATTGCTCCTTGTTCTTTTCATGCTACCTACCAAAATATTAAAATATGGCTTGGGATAATACTTTGGAGGAGGAGGAGCATTAGGATTTTCTCTTCCATGCTTTTTGAAGTGCAGCCTACTCTTCACATTAGAACTTCATGTTTATCCCATTCCTCTTTGTTATAGTAAATCCTTGGCTCTTCATTCGTTAGATCAACAATACTATAAGTGTCCAAGATAATTCCTTTTGAAATAGGACACTAAGTTTCAACATAATCTCTATTCTCTTTGTTAGGTTCAGATCTTCTAGCAGAAGGACCTTCCCCATATCTTCTTCTCTTCTGAGGAGGTTGAGATGATTATCAAATGATTTCTACCTCTTCCTCTACAACATCAGACTAAACTTACTGATATACACCAGGAGGTGCGTACTCCCCCCCTTCAGGATGCTGCCCAAAATACTCGGCTCCTTCAGTATTGAACTCTCCACCTACAGTAGGATGTTCACCTTCTATAGGCAGAGCTTGGTCTGTAACTTTTCTTGTTAATTCTTCGTGTAGCCACTTAATGTTCTAATATGTATAAGTATTAGCACTATGTATATTACTGCACACCTCCCTAGTAAGCTCACTCATCCTCTCTATAACCTTCCCTCCCCCTTTCTGACTTCTGAATGGAGGGTTTGGATGATCTCTGCTTTGTAGATTTCAAGCTGCCTATCTATGTGATGCATGCTCGCATCATGTGAATGGATCAGGTCATCATGAGATTTTGATAGATCAGTTGCTTCATTGTATACTTGACTAATGCTCTTTATTGAATGGTCGATGTCCTTACCCCCTTGGGTTAACCATTCAATCAGAGAGGATTGCAACTTATCCATATTGTGGTTTACTTGAGCTAGGTCATAAGTTAGATCTTTTTCTATTTCTAACACTCTTCCAACAACTTACTTCAGCGATAAGTCAAAATATTCTTTTTGCTTGATTAGCATTTCCTCAATTGACTCTAACAATGAATTTTCAGTAGGAGGGGCACTCTCACCCTCAGATCTCAGAACTTTAATTATGTCATTTGTTTGAAAACTTCTTGAGGCAGCTCCCCTAGAGTCAGTGTGTCTTAGGCAGGAGGCATGTCCACATCCTCCCCTTACCAGAAGCTCTCTAGGAGCTATGGTCCTTTTGGAGCAAGCCTTCTACCACAGGCTCTTGGACAGGAAGAAACACCATTTCTTCTTCATGAAACTGTTTAGATTGAACAGTCTCATTATCTTGAACTACTTCAGAGAGCACATCCACCTTTTCCCACTCAGTAAGAACTTAAACATCTCTTAGGTCCTCTTATGAAGAGTGTGTTAATGTCTCCCCCTCAGCCACTACAATAGGTTCCTTCTCAACAAGAACACTTTCATCAACAACAACACCAGCAATAACATCTTGTGCAACATCTGCATGAACATCTTCTTGAACCACTATCTCTACAAACATCAACATTGATTGGAACTTGATCAGAAAGGCCTAATAGAATTTCAACATTCACTAAAGTGAGTTTCTCCCCTTTAGCAGCTACACCAGAGTTCTCAGGTGCTTCATTGGGGGCTGGAGACAGAATTCTCTCATCATCAATGAACTTTTCCTCTTATACAACATTTCTCATCCCACCCTGCTTGGAATTCTTATCTCCCATCTATTGAAGATGGAGAAATCTATCATCTTTAAATGATGTATCAGCATTCCAGAGGACATATCAAATTCATTCCTATCAACTTGATTCAGATATAATGTAAGAATTCTCCCAAAGTTTGGTGCATTTAGACTTTCCTTTATCTTATCAAACATAACCACTCCCCAATCCAGCCTTTTCCTACAAATAACAGCTGTTAGGAGCTTGAACATATCACTGGACAGATAATCGTATGACCCAACTTTGCATAGTATAACTTTTCTAATTATGCCATACAAGAGCTGTCCCTCATCATTCATTATTATTTTTGGATTGAAGTTGTCCCTCTAGATAAACCATAGAAAGAAAGGGCTCTGTGAAAATCTCTTTCTTCAAGTAAATCTTCCTCCTCAATTATTGGCAGCCGCAAGAATCGGTTAAGAGAACTGGCCTTCAGTCGAATCACCTTATTTCTGAACTTGCTCTTAATCATTGTACCTTCACACCTTATCTTTGTATTTCTAAAGAATTTTAATACTTATCTGTCGAGATCCCTGCACGTATGCTTGAGAACGAATGACATACCAGATGTTTCTAGCATGGGGATTAAATTCTGAAACTCATCAGAAGTAGTTGCAAATCCAGTTCATACTAATTTGCCACCGACTTGCAGATTTCTAGAGCCTTTGGGTGCTATTGATAGAGACAAAGGTGAATCTGCTGGAGAAACTTAGGTTTACTTTCAGGAGATGAATCAGCGGGAGATTTTGTGTAGTCTCGATCAAAAGTGTGAAATACATGAAGCCCTTAGGACGTCTTATATAGTATTAATGTTAATAGAGGTGCGTAGCATTGGAATTTTTTGACTCTTCAGATCCAATAAATAAAAGTGAGCAAAAATTCCTGAGTGATAGAAATTTTTCGAAATTACACAGGAGAACTCGACAGATTCATCAAAATGACATGTGAGAACTCGGTAGATTCATTGAAATGACACAATAAGAAGATCTGAATTATAGAATTGTCACGAGAATACTCGATGAATTTGTTGAAATTGTACGAGTTCTTTCGACAAATTTTAAGAATACTTCCTTGAGTTCTCGAGAAGTTGAATTTCTATACTTGGGCGAATTTCTTGAACTTTTCACTATTTCTTATTGGGCATACC
The DNA here is from genome assembly GCA_039513925.1 of Platanthera zijinensis. Taxonomy (NCBI): domain Eukaryota; kingdom Viridiplantae; phylum Streptophyta; class Magnoliopsida; order Asparagales; family Orchidaceae; genus Platanthera; species Platanthera zijinensis. The sequence continues at coordinate 54,294,565 of CM077092.1, forward strand.
AAGTTCCTCTTTGAAGAAAGTGAACTTGGCCTCATCCAGCGGCTTCGTGAAAATTTCTGCAACTTACTTATCCATTGGGACATAGCCGAGATTAATGTCCATGTTCTCCATATGCTCTCGGATGAAATGATACCATATCTCGATGTTCTTTGTCCGGCTGTGAGAGACTAGATTGTTTGTAATAGCTATTGCATTAAATGAGTCGCAGAACATCGGAATCTCCTTCAGCTTTAGATTATAATCTTTAAGTGAATTTCTGATCCACAGAAGTTGTGCACAAAAACTGCCTGTAGAGATATACTAAGATTCAACGGTTGAGATAACTACATAATTTTGTTTCTTACTACTCCATGATATAAGCCTCCTTCCAAGGAATTGGCAAGTCTCGGAAGTACTTTTCCTATCTTCCCCACTTCCTACAAAATTAGCATACGAACAACTAATTAGCTCGCAGTCATTAATTCTTGGGTACCATAAGCCAAGATTATGTGTGCCTTTAAGATATCTCAAAATCCTTTTTACAGCGGCATAATGAGATTCCTTAGAGTTCACCTGAAATCTAACACATACACATGTTGAAAATATTATATCTGGTCTACTCTCAGTAAAGTAGAGCAAGGATCCAAATATGCTTTTGTAATTGGTTTCATTAAAAGGTTTCCCTTTCTCATCCTTGTCTAGAGATTTAGTTGAACCGATTGGAGTCCTCATAGAGGTTGCGTTCTCCATTCTTAATTTCTTAAGTAACTCCTTGGTGAAATTCATCTGGGAGATGAAAATTCCATCTTCAGATGTCTTCACCTAAAGTTCTAAGAAATACTTCAGCTCACCTATACTACTCATTTCAAACTTCCCTTGCATCAAGTTAGAGAACTTTTTGCAAAGGTTATCATCTGTAGATCCAAATATAATGTCATCGAGATATATTTATACTAGCAGGATCTTGCCCTTTACTTCCCTAAGAAATAATGTCTTATCTATATTTTCTCCTAGGAACTTGTTTTCAAGAAGAAAGCTAGATAGCATATCATACCAAGCTCTAGGAGCTTGTTTCAAACCATATAAAGCTTTATTCAAAAAAAAAAAGATATAATTAGGAAAGGATGGATCGACAAAACCTAGGGGTTGTTCCACGTATTCTTTTCCCTTTAAATTACCATTAAGTAAGGCTAACTTCATGTCCATTTGATAGACCTTGAAGCCTTTGTGAGTAGCATATGTTAGGAACAACCTGATCGCTTTGAGTCTAGCCACTGGAGAAAATTTCTGATCGAAGTCGATCCTTTCTTCTTATCGGTAACCTTGGCCTACAAGTTTGGCTTTATTTTTAACAATAAATCCATTTTTGTCCAGCTTGTTTCTGAAGATCCATTTCGTCCCTATCACATTCTAACCTTTAGACCTTGGTACTAGCTCCTAAACTTTGCACCTTTAAAACTGATTAAGCTCTTCTTGCATTACAACAATCCATGAAGCATCCTTATTTGATTCTTCAAACATCTTTGGCTCAATCTAAGAATGAAAACTCAAGTGCAAGACTTCATTAGTCACACCTCTTCTTGTTTTAACTCCTTAACTTGGATCTCCAATGATCTGATCAACATGGCAATCTCTTGAATGTCTGATCACTAGATTCCTTGCATTCTCTATTCCACCAGGAGGTTCTGATACTTCTGGTGTATGCCCTTTATCTTGATGTTCTTCTTCCTATTCAATCAAATTTGGAGAGTTGATCTTGATTGAACTAGGAACATCTAATTTTGTTACTTATTCCAAGCTTATCTCTTTAAGTTTAGCACCTACATCTTCAATAAAAAAACTAGAAGAGCTGTTATGAAGCATACTTGTCTCATCAAATACAATATTGATAGATTCTTCTACAACCAAGGTTTTCTTATTAAAAATCATATACACCTTACAATGGCTACTATATCCTATGAAAGTACCTTCAAAACATTTTTCACTAAACTTAGTGCGGTAATGCTTCCCATTATTTAGTATAAAGCATTTAAATCCAAATATTCTAAAGTAGGTTATAGTTGGTTTTCTTCCCTTCAGAAGTTCATAAGATGTCTTACGATGATTCTTATTGATTAAGGCTCTGTTTTGCACGTAACAAGCTGTATTGACTGCTTCAGCCTAGAAGTATTCTGGTAATGAAGAGGCATTTAACATTATTATGCATGCCTCAAAGAGTGTTTTGTTCCTTCTCTCAGCAACTCCATATTGTTGTGGAGTACGAGGGGAGGAAAACTCATGAAAGATACCTTGACTTGCACAAAACTCTGTCATGGAACCATACTCAAATTCTATCCCATGGTCACTTCTGATTTAGACCACAGAGCAGTTAAATACATTTTGTATCTGCCTAACAAAGTTAGTGAAAGAGTCAAAGGTATCTGACTTGCATTTCAGAAAGAACACACATATAAAACGTGAGTAGTCATCAACAATAACCAAGGTGTAAACTTTAACTCCTAAACTATGAATTGACATGGGACTAAATAAGTCCATATGAAGCAGATATAAACATCTATGAGAATATTTAGCAATAATGCATTTTAAGGTAGTCCTTATCTGCTTGCCTATCTGACACGTGTGACACAGACTCTCTTTAATGCACTTAATATTGGGTACATCACGCTCTAGGTTGTGAGAAAATAACATACTTATAGTTTTGAAATTAATACGTGATAATCTCTTGTGTCATTGATCACAAAGAGATGCACTATCTTTTGCTAAAAAACACACTGGTGTAGAAGATTCTAAACAAAGAAATTGAGGCAAAAATTATTTCTACTCTGAGTGCCTGATAAAATAGTTTCTGAGATTTCAAACGACTTTATCAAACACTTGTCCATGTAGAACTCAACCATATAGCCTTTATCACATAGTTGACTTATTCTTATAAGATTATTTTATAATCCTTTAATATAAGCCATGTATGTGAAAGAGACTATACCGTTGGTAATCATAATGTAGCCTTTTGTGATCCTCTATCAAACTGTTTTCCACCTCCAGTTGATCTCAGCTCCTATGAGGTGTTGACCTCCTTTGCACCACCACTTGAGCTTGGTTCCTGTGAGGTGTCGACTATTGGAGCCGACGGTTCACATTTCCTTAGTTTGAAACTAACAATTCTCATGTTGTATTTATTCACATCTTGTGTTCGGTAGAGTGTGCAGGTTTATAGGTTCAAGTGAAGCAAGAAACTCTCCCCTATACCTATCGTCGCGTAGTAGACTGAATTAAATTGACATGACACTCGGGGTGCTATCGCGACGTGCCAGCTCTACACCCTATGCTAGTTCACTCAATGCTCATTAATACGGAGGCGTCGAGACCGGGCTATTGCCGAGCGATAGCTTGATATCGCGTAGTTCTATCTCACTCAGTGCTCGTCGAGCGCGTTAAGACGACTAAGCTAATGTCGGGCGTTAGATTACTACCGCGTCGTGCTAGCATGAAAAAGCGGAAAATATTCTTTTTGAATATTTTTCCAAATATGGGTGACAACTGTCAGCATCAAGCGCGTCGACCTACAATCGGGCACTAGCTCTATCGCTGGTGGTAGCCTTTTTTATCAAAAAATGTATAAAAGGCTTCGTTTTTTGTTCTAGAGACAAAGAGATGCCTATTCTTAAGCCTAGGTTTTGTGTGCCTCCTCTGGAGCACCAAAACACAATTTCCATTGAATGAAGAGAAAATTTCCTCCCTCTCGTTCACGCACGAAGATCTCTAGCGAGCCAAGATGAAAAACGTCTAAGTTGTCTACCTAAATCACCTAGAGGGGGACGAATAGGTTAGTTGTGCTACTTTTTGCGGAATAAAAACTTTAGCGAGCTAATGCACAAGAAATAAACAAGCATTCATGGTGGACACCAAGAATTATAGTGGTTCCCCAATCTTGGGTACGCCATTTTCCACTCATCGATCTAGCAAAGCACTAGACTCAGCTACTCCACTATTCTCGGATCAAAACGATCCTACCACTCGGAACAACATTCCTACAATCTCGATCAAAAAAGGATCTACACACGGAAGAAGAGAACTTCCTACAATTCGGAGAACAAATCTCCCACACTCGGAGATTAATCTCCTACAAGATTAAAAAGAAATTATAGAATAAAAATAGTAATCTTCTCAGATCTGAAAATCTCTCCCTAGGGCTTCTTTCTTGGACTTTGCGGCTTTATCAGAAGACTCTCGGCTAGATCTGTTCTGAGAAACTTTGACTCACACGATCAAGGAGTAGATGGAGAAAGAAGAATCTCTTGATCTGTGAATCAATCTGGATCGAAAGAAATGCCTTTGGCGATCTTGAAGACGTGCGGCGACTTCTGTAGATTTGGAAAATGTCTGTCGATCCAGAAACTTAGAATAACACGCTTAGGGTTAGTCATAATGACAAGACTTTTTATAAGATCTCCCTAACGGTAATAATTGTCATTAATGATGGCCACGTGGACAAGTCATATCACGGAATTGAAAAATTAGATCTGACAGGGACTTAAAGAATTTTCTTAAATTGAGACAACATTACTCAAGTGAGATCAATACTACTCGAGTGCTATGACTAGCTCTTGAGTGGATGGCTCAGACTACTCGAGAAGGTCTAATTCTGGAAATTCTGGATAGAGAAAGACATAACTCAAGTGGTTAAGAGATCACTCGAGTGCTAGATATCCTTCTCGAGAGGTAGACTTAAGCTTCTCGAGAGCTTGGGCTTGGAGAAAATTCTGGATGGAAAAATGTCGATCACTCGAGTACTAAAACTGGTCTACTCGAGTACTAAATGAACTACTCGAGTACAAGGATGTGTCACTCGAGTGGTCTTGGAATTTTCTCGAGATCTATCTTCTGTCACTCGAATTAAGCTACGCAAATACTCGAGTACTCAGCTAGACTACTCGAGTACTTTACTTAGAAACTTTTCTGAGACTTAAAACTGGACACTCGAGAATTAGATAAGGTCTACTCGAGTACTGGACTTGGATATTTGAGAGCTAGATTAAGGCTACTCGAGAACCACTTCCTATACTCGAGTTTCACACACGACCTACTCGAGAGCTTCTAAGGTTTCTACTCGAGTACAATGAATCACTCGAGTAAAACACTTAGAATATTTCTCAGCTTTATGAAACTTCTGTTCTTCATTCCAAACAGCATCAAGTCTTCCTTCATAAGTCAAAGTGCTTGAAAATGAAATGTATCCCAATAGAAAGGCTACACATGAGTCAACACCATGGATCACACAATGAGGAATTACATTGTATGGTCCTATATTTGATGACCCACTGTAGACTGACATTAGTCTACATTTGGCAATAAGTCATGCAAGCACATAACTAGAATAGGAAATCAAATACAACCTAATTCATCTTAGTTCAAGGGTGACTTCATACAAATCTAAGTTATTGTGGATACAATACCCAACAATCTCCCCCTATTTGTAGAAGTCAGAACCTTCTATACTAAGGTGAATTATATCAAAATAAAAAGAACTAGATATGTGAAAAGTAAGCACAGAACAAAATGCATGAAATTTAGAAGTAAAAGATAATCATCAAAACTAACAATTATATAACTAGAAATGTTTCAAGATTCCACTCTACATAGATTCAATCCTTAATCTCAAAACATATAACCATTCCTAGCTTTGATGTTGTTGTTGATGCTGCTTATCCTGCTTTTCCTGTTGTCTTCTTTGATAACTAAAGGGCTTAGGATAGTACTTGGAAGGTCTTGGTGGTGCACTTGGATTATTCCTCCCATATTCTCTGTTATAGATCCTTCTCTTAGTCATAGACTTCTCATTTAAGTCCCATTTAGTTGAGCTGTAATGAAGATTCCTGCTTTCATTATAATCCATAGCAAGCTTCAGTGTATCTAGAATCAAGGATTTGGAAGTTGGACTCCATATTTAAGCAAACTCCTGAGCTTTCCTCTTCTCTGCCTCTGGGTTAGGAAAAGATCTGCTGGCAGATGCTCCATCTCCACACTTCCTTATTTTAGGAATCTAAATTTCTAGTAGGTCTTGAGGAATGTCTGATTCCCATACCTGAGAGTAAGATTCTGGAGGTTGAGCTTCCCCTTGAGTCCTAGGAGAGAAGTTAGGCATCTGAGCAGGTAAGCCTTCATTAAGAGGGTTTAGATGGTGAGGAATAATGTTTGGATCAGCTTGGAATTCAGGGAATATCTGATTATGCATCCACACTATAGTATCATAAGTATAAAACTTCACAGACTGAATCTGAGTTAGCACATCTTTATTAATTTCAGTCATTTTCTCAGTCCAGAGGGTCTTGACATTAGTATCATACTTTTCAACTTGTTCTTTCACTATTCCCTCCCCCTTTCTGATTTCTACACATAGCTTCTTTATTGCTTCATCTTTGAAGGTACCCACCTCTTCACAGATCTTCATGAGGTGCTCTTGGGCCTTCTTTTCTAATTGAATTTGATTATTTGCTAGAGTTACTGATTGATCCATTACATGTCCAACACTGGTAATAGTGTGATCGAATGCTTGTCTACCTAACTTGAAGAGATGCTTCAGCTGATCTATTTTATGTTGAATCTCAGCAAATCCTCAGCTCATTTCTTTTTATAGATCAGAAACTTTATCTTGAACAGCTTTCGAAGAATCATCAAAATACTTTCTTTATTATAGCAGCATTTGTTCAATCTTACCAAGAATATCAAATGTAATAGGTGTAGCAAGAGCAGGAGGAGTAATAAAAGCTGGAGGAGGAGGGGCAGTCCAGGGAGGAATTTCTTCAACAACTACAGAGCCTTGAGCTCTGGTAGTGTGAACCAAAACATCACCTTCCTCACCAGTGAATGTGGGAAGAGAGAAATCTAATATCCTCAGGGGTGCTTCAACTAGTTCTATTGACTGTTCATTCTCATCTGAAAGTAGAATTATCTCTTGTTCTTTCTCTGTAGTGGGGAGTGATCAATAGGTGACTTTGGAGATGGTGCAGGAGATGGAGATGGTGATGGTGCAGGAGAGGGTTCCTTGGATGGCTCTTCAACATTGTCTCTTTGGAGGGGAGGTAGAGGCTCATCTGAGCTAAGTTCTTCAATCATCTTGTTTATATCATCAGTAGGGAGAGGATGGTTTCTTGCACCTGGGAATCTGACAGAATGTCCTCTGGAGTGGATGGTAGGATGGAGGTATTGGGAGGTAGAGAAGGTATTGTGACTTGCTGACTGGAAGGAGCAGGAGGAGAGGGCACCCTAACTTGCTGCACAGAGGAGGCATGCTCCCCCTCAGCTACTGCACCAGATGTGCCAACAACATGATGGAGAGAGGGAGATGGGGTCCTTTCCTCTGCAGCAGGGTGCTCATGGGCTTTAGCAGCCAGGGCTGGGTTCTGTAATTTTAACTCCCATCTCTGACTGGAGGAAATAGAAACTTTCTTCATATGATGGATGGTTGTGCCTTTGGAGAAATCGAATATCTTCGGATTAATCTCATGCAACATTAAAGAGATAATCCTTGCATAAGTTGGAGCCTTAATTCTCTCCCTTATCTTGTCCAATATCATCATACCAAATTGAAATTTCTTCCTTGAGACAATAGCTGTAATTATATAGAAAAGATATGTAGAAATTAAACTTATAGAAGAGGTTTTGCACAGTAAAACCTTTCCCAAAATATCAACCAAGAGTTTTCCTTCAGCATTCAGGTCTGAACAACGGATATTTTTGAAAACTTCATATATGCCACAGAAGCTATAAGCTCTATCATAATCTTCATTTGTTATGTCATCTTCTTCATCCACTATAGGCATCTTAAGAAGTTTTGAAATAGAGGTTTTGGTAAGTTTAACCTTGATGCCCTTGACCTTGGACTTCAACACTTTTCCATTCCCCTTGACTTGTAAGTTCTTGAAAAATTCGTCAACCTCTGGGAAGTCTATCTTGGACTGTTGCTGAAGGACGAATGTCAAACCTGCTGTGTCGAGAAGAAACAACAAGTTCCTAAAATCATCGGAAATCTCTGCTATGCCGGCTACCACCAACTCACTTCCAACTCCAATCTTTGACGGCGGCGCCATGTCCTTCAAAGAACTGCGGGTGATTGATTGGAAGATGACGGCGACAACGATGTGCTCTGTGAGAACGGCGGAAGGCGAAGAGTCTTTCGAGAGATAATGGATTTGAATTCGAGTAGATTCTTGAAATACGATATTTTCTATTTATATAAGCCTAGTAATGATGATTAGGAGTCTAATAAAGATTAAACATTCCTTAGATAGTGGCGGATAGGACTCGGGTTGCGTATATGAAAATTTGAAAGAATTCAGAATCTATCGGGTCATTTCTCGAGTGGAACTTCAGTACTCGAGTGATGGAATAGCTGTACTCGAGTGGCGGTATGACAGTACTCGAGTGGTACAATTCTACTTCTCGAGAAGAAGTTTAGTACTCGAGTGATAGCACTCGAGTGACTTAAGCTGTGTTTGGCACGGCTTATTTTAAGAACTCCATTTTACTTCTTCCGCTGTTTAATGCATAACACCAGCCGCAGATTTTTTCTGCGTTCAGCCGCAAAAGCGCGAGCCTCTCCTACCGGATTTTTTCTGTCGACGACAGTGGTAATCACGAATCTTTCTCCAAATTCCCCCGGCTTCTTTCGTCTCTTTCTCCCCTCCCTCTCCGCTCCTCCTTGCAGACGCTCATTAAAATCTCCATCGGAAGGATGATCTGCAGTAGGAGGATGATGAACCTCTTGTCAGGAAGGATCTGAAGAGATTTCTTAAGCGCAAAGACAGCGACGCAACCGAGCGAGGTCTCTTTCCCTCTCTTTCTCTATCTCGCCATTTCTTAATTTGGGGTTTACAGGCATATTGATCTAGGTTATTGATTGCAAAATTTTAACACTAGGTTTCAGACTCTTGAAAACGAACCACGTCCCTCTTGCAGTAAAATGATGGCCAGTTAATTCATTCACGCTTCATGGAATTTAACATTTGAAGCTCATTCACGCTTCAGCAAGCATTTCCTTCACTGGATTGAGATTTTGATTTGTAAACTCGTAGATCTGTTGAGGTTGCAAAAAAAAAATAGCATGCTCTGTTTCCAATTCTCCTTCCAGGATCAACGGATGTTTACAAGTGTCTTAAATAATAAAGCTTATGGTGTGGATTATACCGTTTTCATCGTCCATGAGAAATGGATCTCATCTCACAATTAAAACCATTGTCGCATGGTGCTCTGAACCAGTTTCATTGCATTACAAGATAATTGTGGAGATTCATTAGTAAACTCCGTTTTGTAAACTCTGTTTCACCCAAACAGTTTTTTTAACAAAACTCTGTTTTCTAGAATCAGCACTTTTTCTATCAGCAACAGTTCATCAGCAGCTTTCCATCAGCAACAGCCCAACCAAACAGAGCCTTACTTAGGTCTCGAGAATCCAGAGAAGTATTCGAGTAGTCATATTCAAGTTCTCGAGTAGTCATTCTTTCTTCTCTAGAAATGAAGTCCACTTAGAAAAATTCTAACTTTTTTGACTTGTCCTTGAATTCTAAGCTGTCAAATGAGTCCACCTTTTATATTCCTCTTTGTTGAGCATACTCAATTCAGTTTTGAAGAAACTGAACTTGGTTTTTTTAGCAGCTTCGTGAAGATATCTGCAGTTTGCCTATCAGTTGGAACATACTGCAGATCTCTGTCCCCTTGCTCCACATGCTACCGGATGAAATGGTATCTCAGCTCTATATGCTTTGTCCGGCTGTGAGAGACTGGGTTGTTGGCTATTGCTATTGCACTGGAGGAGTCGCAAAACAGAGGGATTTCTTTGACTTGCATATTGTAGTCTTCCAGCTGGTTCTTTAAACAAAGCAATTGTGCACAACAACTGCCGACAGAAATGTATTCTGACTTGGTCGTTGAGATTGCGACACAATTTTGCTTTTTGCTGCTCCAGGAAATGAGTCTTCTTCCTAGGAATTGGCAAGTCCCGGAACTGATCTTCCTATCATCCTTACTACCTGCAAAATCTATATCTGAAAAACTAATTAGTTCATTATCATTACTTCTTGGATACCATAAGACAAGATTCGTGTACCTTTAAGGTATCTCAAAATCCACTTTGCAGCAGCATAATGAGATTCCTTACAGTTCACTTGGAATCTAGCACAGACACATGTAGAGAGCATTATATCCTGTCTACAGGAAGTAAGGTAGAGCAAGGATCCAATTATGCTTCCGTACTTGATTTCATCAAAAGGTTTCCCTTTCTCATCCTTGTCAAGAGACATAGCTGAACTCATTGGAATCCTCATAGAGGTTGCATTCTCCATTCTGAATTTCTTAATCAACTCCTTGGTGAACTTAGACTGCGAGGTGAAAATTCCATCATCAGATTGTTTCACCTGAAGTCCTAAGAAATACTTCAGCTCTCCCATACTGCTCATTTCAAACTTCCCTTGCATAATTTTAGAAAACTTCTTACAGAGGTTGTCATTTGTAGAGCCAAAAATAATGTCGTCGACATAGATTTGTACTAGCAAAATCTTGCCTTTTATTTCCCTAAGAAATAATGTCTTATCTATCTTTCCCTTTGTGAACTTGTTCTCAAGAAGAAAGCTAGACAGCGTCTCATACCAAGCTCGAGGAGCTTGTTTCAAACCATATAAAACTTTATATAAAAGATATACGTAATATGGAAAGTTAGAATCAACGAAACCTGGAGGTTGTTCCACATATACCTCTTCCTTTATGTCACCATTAAGGAAGGCGGAATTCACATCCATCTAATAGAAGGTGAAGTCCTTAAGTGCAGCATACGCTAGGAACAACCTGATTGCCTCCAGCCTTGCCACTAGAGCATATGTCTTGTCGAAGTCGATTCCTTCTTCTTGTCGATATCCCTTGGAGGCGAGTCTGGCATTGTTCTTTATGATAGTTCCATTCTCGCCCATCTTTTTCCTGTAGACCAACTTGCTTCTGATGACGTTCTTACCTTTGGGTCTTGGAACAAGTGTCAAGACTTGACAGAGCTTGAACTGATTCAACTCTTCTTCCATGACCATAGTCCATGATGCGTCTGAGTTTGCTTCCTCAAACTTCTTTGGTTCAACTTGTGAGAGAAAACTCAAATACAAATTCTCATTAGTAGTACCTCTACGAGTTCTGACACCATCCCGGGGATCTCCGATGATTTGATCAATTGGGTGATCCTTCAGATTTCTGAGCTTTAGGTTCCTTACATCTGGAGCTTCTTCAACCATAGGAGTGACTTCATCAACTTGAATGATTTCTTCATCTTGATAATCAACCTCTCCAATAAGGGTTGGAGTGGTGATCTTGATGAACTTTTCACCTTTTTCTTCAGTCGGCTCATCCAAGTTAAGTTCTTTCAACTTTGAACTTGCATCTTCAATGAACACACTAGAAGAGTTGCTTTGCAGCAAGCTCATCTCATCAAATACAATATGTATAGATTCTTCAACCACCGGGGTTTTCTTATTAAATATCCTATATGCCTTACTATGGCTACTATACCCTAAAAAATACCTTCAAAGCTCTTTTCACTAAATTTAGTAGTATGATACTTACCATTGTTAAGAACGAAGCATTTATAACCAAAGATTCTGAAATATGAAATGGTCGGCTTCCTACCTTTTAGAAGTTCGTAAGGTGTCTTATTATGGTTCTTGTTTATAAGTGATTGAAAGATGTAAGTTGTCTCCCTAAATCACCTAGAGGGGGGTGAATATGTGAGATGTGCGTCTAATGCGGAATAAAAAATTTAGCGACTAGCACAAATAAGTAAGCAAGCAATCACACATACGACAAAAGATTTATAGTGGTTCTCCGATCTTGGGTACGTCCACTTTCCTCACGGATCTAGCAAATCACTAGACTCAGCTACTCCACTATCTCGGATTGCAAACCAATCCTACACCTCAGAACTACATTCCTACAAAACTCGATCCAAACGGATCTACACTCGAAAGATAAAAACTTCCTACCACTCGGAGCACAACGCTCCTACACTCGGAGAATAATCTCCTACAAGTTTTACAAATAGAGATTGAAAATACAAACAGAAATTTTCTCATATCTGAAAGAATTTGTCTCTAGGTCTTCTTCTTGAATCGATGTGGCTCTTTCAGAATTTGTAGAAGAAGATCCTTTGAAAATCTGATCTGAGAGAACTTGAATCTACTTGATCAAGGAGAGAAAACCGATTCCTTAATCAGTAGATCTTCTAGATCGAATGCAGAGAGATCGATCTTGACATGAGCGGCGGCTTCAGATGTCGTTCTTGAGAAAAGTCGGCTGAACCAGTAATTTAGGAAAGTATGGAATCCGCTCTTAACAGATTCTTCTTTTTCTATTCTGCTTAGGGTTATGTCTTAGGGAAAAGACTTTATATAGGATTACCCTTAACGGCTAGAAAAGACATTAATTATGACACGTGTACCAATCACGTCGAGGTATTTGAAATTTCGGCCGTTCTGGACTTAGAACAAAAATTTCTTGAAAATCGACTTAGCTCTCGAGAAGTGGCTATAGTTCTCGAGAACTAGGATCTGAGTTCTAGAGAACTATCAAGACTTCTCGGGAACTAAATTCTATAGAAAAGATTTGGACTTCTCGAGAACACAAGGTTTAGTTCTCGATAACAAATTGACTTCTCGAGAACCTAACTTAGAAAAGTTCCTGAACTTCTCGAGAACAATCACTTAGACAATTTTTTCTGAACTTCTCGAGAACAAAGAGGAAGACTTCTCGAGAACTGAGGGAGGACTTCTCGAGAACTAAATAAGACTTCTCGAGAACTTAACTTAGAAAAATTTCTGAGGCAAATCCTGTCTTATTTAAGAAATTAAGCTGGCAGTTCTAGAGAACTGAAGCCAAGCTTCTTGAGAACAAATAAGACTTCTCGAGAACTATACCTTAGGATTCTCGAAAATTGAACAAGACTTCTCGAGAACAAAGAGGACTTCTCGAGAACTATAACTTAGAAAATTTATTGAATCTGTCCAGACTTTTCATGAACTATGTAGTTAAGCTTCTCGAGAACTATGAGAGCTTCTCGAGAACTAAACTACACTTCTCGAGAACTCTGAAGTAGCTTCTTGAGAACTTAGATAATTTTCAAGACTTTTAGAGAATGTTATCTTCTGGTCCTGTCTTCATCCCATGATCCCAATGTTTGAACATGAAGTGTATCCCAATTGAGAGGCTACATATGAGTCGACACTTTGGATCACACAGTGAGGGATTACACTGTATGGTCCTGTGTTTCTGACCCACTGTAGACTTACATTGGTCTACACTTAGCACTGAGAATTTTCAAACATTCAACTAGAACAAGGATATCAAATACAACTTAATTCATCTTAGTTCAAGGGTTAATTCATGCAAATCTGGGTAATTGTTGATGCAATACCCAACAGTGATCTATTTTGCACATGGTATGCAATGTTGACGGCTTAAACCCAGAAGTACTCCGGTAGTGAGGAACCACTCAACATAGTCCTGCAGGCCTCTATGATCGTTCTATTCCTTCTCCCACCTAAACCATTTTGTTGCGAAGTACGGGGAGAGTAAAACTCATGAAAGATACCTAGGCTTTCACAAAATTCTTTCATGCCCCCAGACTTGAATTCAGTTCCCTTGTCACTTTTGATTTTGACTACGGAACAGTTGTATTCATTCTGGATCTGCCTAACAAAATTTATAAAGACATCGAAGGTATCTGACTTGTGTTTCAGAAAGAACACCCACGCAAAGCGCAAGTAGTCATCAATAATAACCAACATATAATCCTTACCTCCTAAACTTCTAACTTGCAGTGGACCGAACAAGTCCATATGAAGTAGGTGTAAACACCTTTTAGAGTCTTTGCCTGTGATGCTTTTAAAAGTAGCCCTTGTTTGCTTGCCTTTCACGCATGCATGACAAGGTCTATCCTTAGCACACTTAACATTCGGGGCATCACGTACTAAATTCAGAGAAAATAATTTATTAATAGTTTTGAAATTAATATGTGTTAATCTCTTGTGTCATTGGTCACCAAGAGACGCACTATCTTTTGCCAAAAGACACACTGTTGTAGAAGAGTATATACAAATAAAATTTAAACAAAATATATTCCTACTACGAGTGCCTGATAAAATTGTTTCCAAATTGTGAACAGACTTTATCAAACACTTATCAGCATAAAATTCAACTATGTATCCTTTATCGCATAGTTGGATTATGCTTATGAGATTGTGTTCCAATCCTTCAACATAAGCCACATCTGAAAAAGATACACTATCGTTAGTAATCATACCATATCCTTTCTTAATTCCTCGGTCAGAACCTCCAAAGATGACCTTTGGTCCGTTCACGACTGGTGAGTAATTCTGGAGAAGGCTTCTAGTCCCGGTCATATGCCGAGAGCATCCGCTGTCTAAATACAAAATAGGATTTTTGGTGTCCTTTGGACAAACCTGCAATCACAAGTCAGTTTGCCTTAGGAACCCAAACTTTCTTGGGACCTTTGTCTCTAGTTAGCTTGCTCCCCCTACATGTATTAACAATGTGAGCGGTCTTTCTTACATGATTAATCTGAGGGGTAACATAGTTTCTGGGATAAAACTAGCAATCGATGACAAAGTGACCAACTCTGCCACAACACCAATAGTCAAACCTGTTGTATATTTGCCTAACTCCCTCCTACTTGATGTTTGGGAAGTCTGTTCTAGCAGGGTCCGCATTCTAAGAGGTAGAAGCTTCATAGTGAAGACAATCACATGGCTTCTTCTCCTTCATAGTCTTTTCAATAGGATTCACTTTTGGGGCCTTCTTGATGTTATGACCATGATTAAAAGGGCCATAGCTCTGAAGAGTGATCTCTTCATAAGGTGCCTTAAAGACACTTTCACCAAAGTTTTAAGGGCGAGTCCATCCTTGGTACCTCGACTTGGGCTCTACATAAGTATGCCTAGTGAAGTGATCGGAGGAGGAGTCAAGATCAAACTAATTAGTAGGAAAAACAACCTTCTTAAATGTAGTCTGATCTTGTGGAGCTTGTCCCTTTGCCTTAGCCAAAGCCTTCTTGGCCGCCTTATTATTTTGCTGAGCTTTATTTCTCCTAGAGGATTTATTAGGAGACTCAATATGTCTTAAGACAACATGATGGAGACGACGGCCCTCAACAGGTTGAAGACGAGGACAGTGCGCTTACGGAAGATATTTCTCCGTCTCCAAGTAGTGACGTGCGACGCTGTGAAGACTATGTGGCGTGTCACCCAAATATCCGCCCGCGGCGCAAGCCTATATTTAAATAATTAATAATTATTATTACTAAAATTATTATTAATTATTTATGCATTTTGGTTCTATTTTATTTATGCATTTTATTTAATTTTCTTAATATATGGCATGGTTATGTTTTAAACCATGATTATTTGTATTTTAATTTTGGGCTGCATGTAGCCTTTTTCATTGGTTGTTTGATGTAAGCCTATATAAAGGCATGGATATTTTCATTTGGAGGTATTGATTGATGAAATAAAATTGAAACCCAAATTGTCTCCCTCTTGAGATCTCTCTCCTATCTCTCCTTGGCCGAAATTCTCCTTCCCCATCCTCCCTCTTGGCCACCGGCCTCTTCCCATCTCCTCCTCTCTATCCTCTTCCCCTCCTCCTCTCCTTGTTAAGGAAAACTGCCCCATATTCCCTCCTCTCAAAATCCGGCCACCTACATCATCTCCTACAACTCCCCTTGTGGATCTCCAACCCGACATGAAGCGATATTGGCGAGCGAGATTCTCTTCTCCTTCCGGCGCGACTCCAGCGGAGCCGTTGGAGAACGATCCAAGTCGAGATTAATCGGAATCACCCATTCCGATTGGGTAACGAAATACTTCCACTCTTGTGAGATTCTTTCTTTAGATATATTCAAGTTGTGGTTTTTATCCGTAGCGTTAACTATTGAAATATTCGGATTTCATCGTGGTTGATTTTATCTTGATTTGTTATTTTCTTTATTGTTATTTTTCATTCAAGAGGTTTGGCGAACCTTTGCAATATTTTCGTTGGGAGAGATCTACCCATTCCGAATCGAAGTTTTTCGGTAGATCTCTTTTGGTACAACGCCGCTCGGTCGGACCCAATATTGGTCTTTTTAGCTCGATCGAACATTGGCCTTATAGCCCTTGTTGGATCCAAGCCGGTTTGGCTACCCGTATGCTAGCATAATATTGATAGATTTAATTGCGTGGTGTCGCGTAGAGCGGTTGTGCGAGTGTAGGGATTGGATCGAAGAGTGGTGTGGCGTTAGATCGTAGTTTTATTCGGTGTGAAACGTGCAAGCCTACATCACAACACCTTTGGCCTGAAGAAAGAAATCAGCAACAAGTGGAAGAATTATCTTGGGCTTCGATAAACCTTCAACAAGTTTCTTTTAGGCTTCAAGTTGCTCTTCCAATCCCTTGATGATTTCTTCTTTCAGATCGAGGTGTATAAGGGCCTTATTGTACTCATCAACTACAGTATCTAAGTCTTCTCTGAGTGAGTCCATCTTAACGACTTCCTCTATCAGAGAGCTATCTACGGCCTTTAGAGACTTAATCTCTTTAGCCTGAGTTTTCACGACCTTTCGATATTTGTCATAGGCCTTGATCAACTCCTTATACTGGGCCATGAGTTCAGACTCATTGTCAGAAGAGTTGTCCTCATGATCATGATCAGAGACATCAGATTCAAAGAGGGGTGTATAAGATTTTACCTCCCCAATGAACTGAGGCTCTTCTCCTTCGTTAGTATGTGACATGAGCCCAAAGTAGGCTTACTCTTCATCACTTGACTCAGATGAGTCAGTGTCACTGAGGGTTTTGCCCTTTTTGGCTACAAGGCTTCTTTTTGTCTTCTTATTATGGTAAGAAGATTTCTTCTCCTCTCTTTGGCCACCCTCCTTCTTCTTAAGGGGGCAATCAACAATTACATGACCTGGCTTATTACAGCAGTAAAAAACTATGTTAGTAAAAATATGTTTGTTCGGTTTAGACTTATTCCTGTCATGACTACTTGAGCCCTTCTGTCGTCGACCACCATCATATCGTGATCTTCTGTATGAGGCATCCTTGCCTCTCTATTGCTTTTTCTTGTTCAATAATTTCTTGAACTGTCTTGAGAGCAGCGAGAACTCTTCTTCAGATAGCTCTGAGCCTGAAGTACTTGGCTAAGATGATTCTTCTTCACTTTCTACTTGAGCAGGGGCAGGTGAAGCAGTTTTGCCCTTCCCTGAACTGTCTGCCTTCAGAGCGACAAACTTCTCCTTGGGAGGGAATCGATTCTTCTCTTCTTAATCTTTTCTAGAATTAATTTGAAGTTCATAGGACATCAGCTTTCCAAAGAAGTTCAGAGGATCAGTCTCAGCTAACTTGCCAAATTCTCTAATGGCAAAGACTTTGTTGTCCCACTCCTTGGTTTGGGACCTCAGAAACTTGTCGTTCAGCTCTCCATATGTGAAGACTCAGCCTTATACTCTTAGGTCGTTTACTATTTGAAGAAGTTCTCAAAAGTGTCAGCAATGGTGTCCTTGGTTCCTTGCCGGAAGGCTTCATACATCTGATTCAGAAGGGATCTTCTGTCATCCCTTACTTCTTCAGTACCTTCCATCAAGATGATTAGATACTGGCACATCTCCTTAGCAAATTGGCAGTGAATCAAATTCTGCAGCATTGAATCATCGACTGCACTTGCTATAATATTTTTGGCTTCCTTTTCTAAGGAGACAAGTGCAATCACATCTTTGTCGAGATCCATCAGCTTCTTAGGAACTTGCTTTGCAGCATCTATAGTGGAGGCGGTCATGGGAATATAAGGACCATCTTCAACATTCATGAAGATCCTTGGATCCACAGCTTCCATAAAGAACTTTATCCTTTCTTTCCATATTGCAAAATTATTCTTTGTGCACAAAGGAAGCTTGGCAAAATATCCTCGGCTCTGTCCATGCTTGAATAACTCAAAGACAACTTGGGGCAGATATGAACAAGGTTTTAACCTTTTAATGATCAACTTCCCTCTGATACCAATTGAAAAACGTCTAAGTTGTCAACCTAAATCACCTAGAGGGGGTGAATAGGTGAGTTGTGCTACTTTTTGCGGAATAAAAACTTTAGCGAGCTAATGCACAAGAAAATAAACAAGCACTCACAGAGGACACCAAGAATTATAGTGGTTCCCCATCTTGGGTACGTCCACTTTCCACTCACCGATCAAGCAAAGCACTAGACTCGACTACTCTACTATTCTCGAATCAAAACGATCCTACCACTCATAACAACATTCCTACAATCTCCATCCAAAAAGGATCTATACTTGGAAGAAGAGAACTTCCTATAACTCGGAGAACAAATCTCCTACACTCGGATAATAATCTCCTACAAGATTAAAGAGAAATTGTAGAATACAAACAGTAATCTTCTCAGATCTGAAAATCTCTCTCTAGGTCTTCTTTCTTAGACTTTGTGGCTTTATCAAAAATTATAGAAGAAGACGCTCGAATAGATCTATTTTGAGAAACTTTGACTCACACAATCAAGGAGTAGATTGAGAAAGAAGAATCTCTTGATCTGCGAATCGATCTGGATCGAAATAAATTCCTTTGGCGATCTTGAAGACGTGCGGCGGCTTCTATAGATTTGGAAAATGTCGAACGATCCAGAAACTTAGAATAACGTGCTTAGGGTTAGTCATAATGACAGGACCTTTTATAAGATCTCCCTAATGGTAATAATCGTCATTAATGATGGCCACGTGGACCAGTCATAT
The DNA here is from genome assembly GCA_039513925.1 of Platanthera zijinensis. Classification (NCBI taxonomy): domain Eukaryota; kingdom Viridiplantae; phylum Streptophyta; class Magnoliopsida; order Asparagales; family Orchidaceae; genus Platanthera; species Platanthera zijinensis. Next base: position 54,313,363 of record CM077092.1, read on the forward strand.
CATGGAATTATAAAATTAGATCTGACAGGGATTTAAAGAATTTTATGAAATTGAGACAGCATTACTCGAGTGAGATCAATACTACTCGAGTGCTAACACTAGCACTCGAGTGGATGGCTCAGACTACTCGAGAAGAGCTTATTCTAGAAATTCTGGATAGAGAAAGACATCACTCGAGTGGTTAAGAGATCACTCGAGTGCTAGATATACTTCTCGAGAGGTAGATTTAAGCTTCTCGAGAGCTTGGACTTGGAGAAAATTCTGGATAGAAAAATGTCGATCACTTGAGTACTAAAACTTGACTACTCAAGTACTAAACGAACTACTCAAGTATAAGGATGTGTCATTAGAGTGGTCTTGGAATTTTCTTGAGATTTATCTTCTGTCACTCGAATTAATCTACTCAACTACTCGAGTACTCAGCTAGACTACTCGAGTACTTTACTTAGAAACTTTTCTGAGACTAAAAATTGAACACTCGAGAATTAGATAAGGTCTACTCGAGTATTGGACTTGTCTACTTGAGAGCTAGGTTAAGGCTACTCGAGAACCACTTCCAATACTCGAGTTTTAGACATGACCTACTCGAGTGCTTTTAAGGTTTCTACTCGAGTACAATGAATCCACTCGAGTAAAATACTTAGAATATTTCTCAGCTTTATGAAACTTCTGTTCTTCATTCCAAACAGCATCAAGTCTTCCTTCATAAGTCAAGGTGATTTTAAATGAAGTGTATCCCAATAGAGAGGGTACACATGAGTCAACATCATAGATCACACAATGAGGAATTACCTTGTATGTTCCTATGTCTGATGGCCCACTGTAGACTGACATTGGTCTACCCTTGGCAATAAGTCCTGCAAGCACATAACTAGAACATGAAATCAAATATAACCTAATTCATCTTAGTTCAACGGTGACTTCAAAAAAATCTAGAGAGTGCCCGAAGATCCTCTTTGTGGATACAATACCCAACACAAGAACTACAACAACTACAAGGAGTTGATCGATTGCAACCAAACAAAGATTGCTAGCACCAGTCATGGATCGCTCAACGGAGGAATCATCTTGAGAGAGATTTAATCTTTAATCTTCTTTATACTTTTATACTTTTCCCATTTTTTGTGTTCTTCTGGTGAGGAAAATTGACTGGTGAGGGTCGTCAAAATCTGGCTAGGATTCTGTGAGAAATTATCCCGGAAAAGGGACGTATAGATCGGGGGATCCAACGGGGGTTTTAAGACACTTCCTTACGTGAGGTGAAGAGACGGCTTGAGGACCTTTCTTGGAGGGAAAGGGAGAGAGCCAACCAGTCTGGGTAGTGGGTCAGTATAGAAAACAAAACGAGATTTTATTTTTATCACCTCCGATCTCCAGCATCATGGAGATCAAACTTTTGTAATTGTAAAACACTTTTTGTTTTAGATTTAATAAAGTTATTTGTGTTTTTATTTCTGTATATAACGTCCTTGTTGTTCTCTGGTGGATCTCTGAAGGGGGAGTATTTCTCCAAGGAGAAATTTGCCCAGGAAAATGAGGTTTGTGACCCACCGCCATGTGTTAGCAAGCTAGCGTCTCGCGGTAGCTTTCAAAACTAGTTTTCCTGGACCGAAATATTTTGGATTTTTCAATTAACGCTTAAAACCTTTTTCAACCCACCCCCCATTTAACGTTGCCCACACGATCCAATAAGTGGAATCAGAGATAGGTTACTTTAAAAGCCTTAGAATCCTGAAGTAAGATGGCCAACGTAATTCATGCTTTCCCTGAGGGACAAGGTGTGAGTAGACCCCCACTGCTCATGGGGAGTGACTACAGTCATTGGAGAATGCGAATGAAAATCTTCTTGATGACACAAAACATAGACGTGTGGGCCATGATCGAAATGAAATAAATTGCACCCACTATCAATATAGGTGACACCGTGCTAATCAAACCACATGATAAGTGGGATGACACTGATAAGCTGAGATGTACGAACATTGCAAAAGCCATGAATTATTTATTCTGTACATTGGACAAAACTGAATTTAATAGAATTTGCAATTGTGAAAATACATATGATATATGGTGTTTACTTGAGCTTACGCACGAAGGTACCTCGTTGGTGAAGGAGTCAAAATTGTTCCGACTTGAATCTGAGTACGAACAATTCCGGATGGAGATCGACGAGGAGGTGGACAGCATGTATACTTGCTTCACTAAGATTGTCAATGCCTCAAGATCTCTCGAATAGAGCTACTCAAATTGAGATCTAGTGAGGAATATCATGCGATCTTTGCCCCAACATTTCAACATGAAGGTGATGGCTATTGCTGAATCACATGATATCAGCACCCTAGAGATAGAGAGCCTCATTAGAAACCTGAAGACACATGATCTCGAATTAAAGATACAAGCTGAGGAATATCCTAGGGAGGTAAAGAATAAGGGGTTGGCACTAAAGGCTGTGAGAGAGAGGAAGGCTGCTGAAGAATCAGAGGATGATGATGAAGAAAGCCTCTATATATGAGAGTTCAGAAGTTTCATGAAGAATCCCTAGAGGCAGGTAAAGTTTAAGAAATTTCTGATGAAAGGCACTGAAGAAACAAAGAGGTGGAACAAACCGTCAAAGGAGACAGAGAGCGATGATGAGAAGTCTCTAATTGAGTGTTATATTGTCAGAAGCCTGGACACATCAAGAGGGAACGTCCAAGGCTCCAGAAGGAGTAAAAGGAGAAACAGAGTCGGCATAAGGGAAAGAAGAAGGTGATGAAGGTGCTAATGTGGGACGAGGATGGATCTGATCAGTCGAGAGTTTCGTACTCAAGAAGTGAAGATGAGGCAAATCTGTGCCTCATGGGGAGGAATCAGGAGGAGTCAGAAGATTAGTATAACGTCAAGAGAGATACTGAGGCAACCCCACCCTCTTATAGTAAACTTCTTGAAATTTATGAATATCTATGTGATAAGCTAGATAGTGTTATACTTGAGAAAAAGGCCATTAGAAATGAAAACAAGAAAATTAAAAAGGACCTTGAAAATATAAAGAGTAAATTAATAAAATGCAGAGGAGAGAAGATCGAGTATCTGGAGTGTCCTCACTCAATGGCAGTGATCGAAGAACTGAAAGTAAGTCTCTCTAAAGCATCGTTGAAAACGAACAATCTTATTAATGAAAGGAATGTCTTAAAGAAAACACTTCAAATATCTCTTGCTAAAATAGAAGAAAGTAAAAAAAATTACACCAATCAGTGTAATGCTAGTCATGGAGAATATCGCCCTAAAGGCGAGGATCCATGATCTTAACTTTGCTATCCAAAAATTTGAAATATGACAAAAATCTTTGAATATGTTGTTGGGTGCACAGTTTCTTGGATCTAGAAAGTTTGGACTATGGTACGTAAGTCCAACGCTACCACCGAGCGATAATCACTTCAAAGCTAAGCTAAGAATTATTTATGAAAAATCATGAAATAAAATCAATAATTTTGAAAGGCTATCCCCATCCTCCAACACGAGCCCTAGGAATACGAAAAAGGCATCATCTACTGCTTACACCTTATGTGCCAACTGTCAAAGGTTTGGTCACACATCTGGCTCGTGTCTGAGGAAAGGCGCTAAGAAAACTATACAAGTCTGGCTACCAATGTTTTCTGCCTATCACATGGGTGGGAGAACTTGGGTAACTAGATCTTTACCCTCACATTCCTTTTAGGTGTGTTGGCAGGCTAAGGATAAGGAGAACGTGTGGTACTTGGACTCTGGTTGTTCCAAGCACATGACAGGAGATAAAGACAAGTTCCTTAGCCTGGAGAAGAAGAAAGGGGGCATGGTGATGTTTTGGGAAACAACAAAGGATGTATTCTTGGAATGGGCACTATAGGTAACAAAGCATTTTCAATTTCAAATGTTTTGTTTGTAGATAGACTTAAGCCTAATTTAATTTCAATTAGTCAACTTTGTGATAAAGGCCTGAATGTTATATTTGAATCTTCTACAAACACCTACAAGATTATAGATGCTAAGATTAATAGTGTTTTACTTACCTCTCATAGGACTCATAATGTTTACACTATTAGTTTTAAAGAAATATCTACTTCTGATTTGAAATGCTTAGTTACAAAGAATGAGGAATTAGATCTCTAACATAGGAGACTAGGACATTTAGGAAGTAAATTAATTGTCAAACTATCAAAACATAAACTTATTTATAGGCTTCCTAAATTAAGCGATAGTTTGAACTCCTTATGAGCTCGGTGTTAAAAAGGAAAATTTGTTAAAACCTCATTCAAAAGCAAAAATGACATTTCCACGTCTAAACCCCTTGAGCTCATACACATGGATTTATTTGGACCTCTTAGTATAGTAGTCTAGGTGGAAAATGATACACCTTCGTTGTTATAGATGACTACTCCCGTTTCTGCTGGATAATCTTTCTTGCAAATAAATCTAACATATTTAGTGAATTCACTAATCTGTGCACTAGACTTCCAAATGTGAAGGAATTAAAAATAAAATGCATAAGGTCAGATCATGGGGGAGAGTTTGTGAACAAATACTTCACGAACCTTTGTAACAATCAAGGAATAAAGCACGAATTCTCCGCCCCACGCACTCCACAACAGAACGGGGTAGTAGAAAGAAAGAACCGTACACTTCAAGAACTAGCATGCACAATGCTTGTCGAGTTCAGCTTGCCTCAATATTTTTGGGCTGAAGCGGTTAACACAGCAAGCTATATGATGAACCAGGTCATGCTTTGCCCCATTCTTAAGCGAACTTTGTATGAGATATATTTCAATAAGAAGCCCTCTGTTTCGTATTTTAGAGTCTTTGGTTGCCCGTGTTTCATTATAAACACTAAGGATCACTTAGGAAAATTTGACAAAAAATCAGACCATGGTATCCTCTTAGGATAATCTAGTACAAGTTGTGCCTACAGGGTCTATAGTAAGAGAACCTTAGTTGTTGAAGAATCAGCTCACGTACACTTTAACAAAAATACACCAATTGAAGAATCTAGGCTGAATGAAGAGGAAGTAGATGATGATGTGCAGTTAGGAGATAAGGGTGAGGAGAGAGAAGTGGTGGTTGATGTTCCAACTCATGCAGAAGGATATAGGCCTCCAAGCACTCTAAATTTTTCAAAACAACATCCACGAGAACTAGTTATAGGAGAGCCCTCATATGGAGTTAGAACTCAATTGACCCTACATGAATCCTTCTCGAACCTATGCTTTATATCTGAAATTGAACCCAAAAATATCTCAGAAGCTTTAAAGGATGAATCGTGGTTCATGGATATGAATGATGAATTAAATAAGTTCAAGATAAGTAAGGTTTGGGTATTAGTGGAGCGTCCTGATGACCATCCAGTTATCATTTTGAAATGGGTATACAAAAATAAACTTGATGGTGAATCTAGGATAACTAGGAATAAGGACCGATTGGTGTCACAAGGGTACTCACAAATAGAGGGTGTGGACTTTGAAGAATCATTTACATCGGTTGCACGTCTTGAATCCATTCGTATGTTTTCGGTGTTTGCAAGTTACAAACAAATTAAGTTATATCAAATGGATGTTAAGAGTCCATTCTTAAATGGATATATCAAGGAAGAGGTGTATGTTGAGCAACCACACGAGTTCAGGAACGCTAACTACCCAAATCACATATATAAGTTAGTGAAAGCCTTGTGTGGACTGAAGTAGGCACCACATGCTTGGTATGATAGGCTCACGACTTTTCTCCTAGAACACGACTTTAGGATGGGTAAGGCGGACACCACTCTGTTTGTGAAGCATGAGAATCTCGATCTAATTCTTTTAAAATTCATGTGGATGATATCATTTTTGGGGCCACAAATGAAAAATTATGCAAAGAAATTGTTACTTTAATGCAATTTGAATTTGAAATGTGCCTAGTTGGAGAGTTAACATAGTGTGATTCGGCTTTGAAAATTTGAAACAATTCAAAACTCCAATGAGTGCTTCTCTAAAATTAGGAAAGGATGAAAGTGGCCTTTTGGTGGACCAAACTATATTTAGAGGAATGATCGAATCACTCACTACTAAAGTGCGTCTAGGCCCGATATTATATTTACGGTGTGTCTTTGTGCTAGGTATCAAGATAATCTTAAGGAATCTAACTTCAAAGATGTTAAACACATCTTTAGGTATCTTATAAGTACCCAAAATCTTGGCCTCTGGTATCCCCACACCACTGACTTCACACTCCACGGGTATTCCGACTCTGATTACGCTGGATGCTCAATTGTTCGCAAGAGCACTAGTGGTACTTGTTACTTCCTAGGTCCGACACTAGTTTCTTGGTCAAGTAGAAACAGAACTCAGTTTCCCTCTCCACTGCCAAAGCTGAGTATATTGCCATAGGAAGTTGTTGAACACAAACACTTTGGATGTCACAAACATTAGAGGACTTTGGCATAACATTTAAGAGCGTTAACCTTAGGTGCGACAAAAAGAGTGCCATAGATTTGATGAATAATCCAATACATCACTCTCGTTCCAAACATATTGACATTCGTCATCACTTCATCTGGGACAACACTAAGAAAGTGAACATGAGAGTGAGCAACATCGAAATCGACAATTAACTAGCTAGCATCTTCACAAAACCCCTCCCCAACTCACGCTTTTCGTTACTCCGATTAGAATCGGGCGTGTTGGATCTCACTACTTGATCGTGCTGAATCATCTACTATTTTGATTTGGTTTGTTTTTGTGTGCTACAGTTTTTGCTCTGTTTTTACTTTTATTTAAAAAAAACTAAAAAATATATGAAAAATCACCCAAAAATTCAGAAACATTTTTTTGTTTGTACTTTGTTTCATTGTCTTTCTTTCAAAAACAAAAAATATAAAACCCAAACATTTTTTCAAAAAAACTTTGAATCGTTTATTCTTAGAACACACATGGCTAGAACCTAGAGCATAACGATTATGTACAATGTTTGATTTAAGATTGTTAATCCTTGTAGACATTTTCTGCTTGTCATGATGTGTCAAATCTATAGGTGCTTAGCTACTGAGTGCAACTAGACATGATAGTGTATGTTGAATATGCCTCTAGGTATGTGTGAGGATTTAGATAGCATAATGACTTTACACTGTTCACACATCCCAAGACAAAGCGCTCATGTATTAATTATATACTTACATGTTATAACTCGTGATATTGTGTCTAACGCATTTGAAATAACTTGAATAATCAATGTCACGATATACATGTGTTTATATAAAGGTTAGAACTTTGGGCCAAATCTTTAGTGGTCAAGTCTTTTGTATACAAGTAAGTGCTTTTATCTATGTGGGTAGATTTCGATTGATTCGGGGTCCTTAGAACAATTGTTATAATTATGATAGTTCAAAAGAAAATAAATGAAAAAACAAAACTATGCATGCTATCAAATGATATGTCAAGGAAACCCCCAAGCACTACTCACTCCTGATAAGTCTTTATGACCATTGTGAGGATGAGCACCTTGGTCAAAAGAATCATTTTGATCTTGTGCAATGACTAAACAATAAGAACAGTGCCTTTAGTTCTCGTCTTAGTATAACATAGATAGAAACGTGATGTGATTTTTCTTTCTATTTCTCTCGTGATAGCATATTAAATTCCTGAGATAAAACTATTGGGAATATTGCCATCAATGTTCCCTAGACTTGATTTGAAGAGGAATCGCCATCAACACTAAGAGCATAGTTGAATTTGATGTTGGATAAGCTCATCATGTGCACGAAGTTCCATGGAACAAGTTTAGACAAGTTGTCTAAGTGGTTGTGACAGGTGGTCACAAGGTAGAGTAGAGACAGAATTTTGTCTAAGTCCACAAGCATTGAGTGAAGCCAGTTCACTCAACGCCAGAAGTCAAAGAAGAATGCTGGAAAGGCTGAAAATTGCCTAAGTCCACAAGCGTTGAGTGAAGCTAGTTCACTCAATGTCGGATGCCAAAAAGCACTGAGTAAGGGGTGGACAGTCAAAGCCCAGCAGTTTGCAAAGCAATTTTGTGGCTAAGTCCACAGGAGTTGAGTGAAGGCAGTTCACTCAACTCCATATATCAAAAGGTGTCGAGTATTACTGAGTCTATCAAATCCTAAGTATTGGCAAGCTGAAAAAATGGTTAAGTCCACAGGCGTTGAGTGAAGCAAGTTCACTCAATGCCAGATAGCAAAAGCGCTGAGTAAATACAGGACAGTCAAAGCCCAGCAGGTTACAGAGACAATATTGCGGCTAAGTCCACGTACGTTGAGTGAATCCAGTTCACTCAATGTTAGATAGACAAAGCATTGAGCCATGCTGCTGCAGTCAAAGCCTAAGAAGAAAGAAGACAGAAAGTGGCTAAGTACAAAAAACATTGAGTGATGAAGCTTCACTCAACGCTCTCAATGCCAAGTAGACAAAGATAGTTGCAGCTAAGTCCAGGGGCATTGAGTGATGAAGATTTACTCCACGTACTCAACGCATAGCAGTGCAGAAGAATTGTCTAAGTCTAGAGGCATTGAGTGAATCTAGTTCACTCAACGCACTCAACGCATGATGGTGTAGAAAATTTGACTAATTCCAGATTCGTTGAGTAAAGGTCATTCACTCAATGCCTGGATTTAAATCTGAGAATTTGGCTATGTCCATAAATGCTGACATCAGCCAAAGTTAACAAAGTTCAATTTAGTTGCGGGAAAGCTACAAAACACGACAAATAACACTAGAGGCCTACTGTACGTCTTCTTCTATTAAAGCAAGATGCAGTTGTCAACCAAAGGTAGTCCCCACTACTTCTTGGAGCCATTAATTGGCAGAAGATAAAAGGGACAAGATGGACTGAAGTAACATTAACTTTTAGGGTTTTCTCATTTCAAATAGTTGCGGCTGAACTTCATCTTGCTCGCCATTGTTGTCGAGCTTAAAGCCTGAAGTCAAAACAGCTGATCTAAAAGTTTTTTCAAGTTATTGTGGCTAATTTATTCAGCTACAACAAGTTTAGATAAGGATCTGATTAAGAAGGAGCAGAGCTTTCAGTTTTATGCAAGTTCAGGTTAGCTGATTGAAGAAAACAAGAACAACCAAATATTTTGTCTTCTTCAGCAAATTTAGAAACAAGTTTCTGAGTTTCTTTAGCACAGGCAGCTTCTTACTTAAAATACTATTACTGTTATTGTGAAGAAAGTTAGGGTTATTAACTCAGCTCAGGAGGCATACATAGGGAAATTTCTCTGGAGTCAAATTAACCACACCAACCAACTACTCTTCCTGTATGATCCTTTTGGATCTGAGTTGTGAGCCTAATTTATAAAGGCTGAGGTAGGGTTGTTTAGCCTGAGTTTTTAGGATCCCTATGTGGATCTGAGTGTAAGGCTCTTTTGCCTGAGTTTATAGGATCCTTGTGTGGATCTGAGTGTAGGTCCTGTGTGCCTGAGGTAAGTCCTTTGGCCTTGTAACATCCTATTTCCGGCTAGACCCCTTGGAGTCGGTCTGTCGTGGCAGAACCCTAAGAAAACAAAAAATTGAAGTCCATCGACCAAGACTTCGAGTCACGGGTTGGTCACGCCCGTGACCGACCCGTCACGCCCGTGACCTAGGGCGTGACCCTTTCGACGATCGTCGATCTCAGGAAGACGATCGTCGAGCGCAGAATTTTCAACCCGGGTTGGTCACGCCCGTGACCTACCTGTCACGCCCGTGACCTACCTGTCATGCCCGTGACCTAGGGCGTGACCCCTTTGACGATCGTCGATCTCAGGGAGACGATCGTCGAGTGCAGAATTTATAACCCGGGCCTGTCATGCCCGTGACCTACGTGTCACGCCCATGACCTAGGGCGTGACCCCCTTCGACGATCGTCGATCTCCGCGAGATGATCATCGAGGGCAGAATTTGCATCAAGGCCCCGTCATGCCCATGACCCACGTGTCACGCCCGTGACCTAGGGCATGACCCACCTTCGACAATCGTCGATCTCAGGAAGATGATCGGCGAGCGCCGAGTTTGCATTACGAGCTGTCATGCCCGTGACAGAAAGGTAACGCCCGTGACCTAGGGAGTGACCCCTTCGACGATCGTCGATCTCAGGAAGACGATCGCCGAACTCTGAATTTGTAACACGCCTGTCATGCCCGTGACCTATGTGTCACGCCCGTGACCAAGGCCGAAACGTCAGCCAGGCTGGAAATTTCTGTAACCGAAGTCATAATCAATTCTGATTATGGGAATTTACAGCAGGACTATTTATGAGCCGTTTCTTTCTCTGAACACTTAATAAAATGGGGAAGAGATGACCCAATAGGAAATTGCCACCTGGATAAGTCTTCTCATCTTCCAACATTTCCTTTCCTCCACCATAACCGAAATAATATTAAGAGAGAGAGAGAGGGCATTCATGGCCATGAATGTTTCTTATTTTCCCCTCCCACTTGGAGATCTATAAAAGCTCCCTCAGAGGAAGAGGAGAAGGTTACACTCTAGACCAAATGAATTTAGATTTCTTCTCTTGTTGTAGGAGAAGTTCGGGAATGCTACCACCGCGCCATGACAATCCGACGTTCATCTCGTCTTCAAACCGCGAACAAGGTCCTCCTCTACTTCTTCTCTTATGGGTAGATCTTAGGATCTTAGAAATGAAGTTCGTGCTCAACGGAGCAGAACCTATCTCGAGTTTTCATGGAAAACCATGAAAAATATATTTTTCGGATACGCCGGAAACCGCCACCTCCGGCGGCCAAACCACCGCCGACCGATAGCCATCGCCTCGACGGAGGTGGTGGTGGCTGGCTAGCCAGGGAAGTGACCGGACGGCCGATGATGGATAGTGGAAGAGCTACAGGAAATGTATTTTTTTCTAGGTGCTGTTACGGGTTCTGTTTGGTAGGGAAGCTGAACAGTAAAACATAATTATAATATAAAAATTAAGCACATAATATATAAGGTAAATATACATAAAATAGGATTATTTTGATGCTGCAAAACGAGCCATTTAGAGGCCGTTTTAGGAAAAATTGCCAGCCACAAAAGTTGTAGACCTTCGAGCCTAAATAAATTTAAAATTGATTTCAACTCATTTGGGTAAGCGGTTTGACCGCAGCACCTATTTTAGTTGGGGCTATACCTAGAGTTGGGCAGGAACTAAAATGAATGCCCACGCTACATCCCTCGTCCAAATGACCTGAAATTTGGGCAGGAGGTTACCCTTAGCCGTATCTGGAGGCTGTGAAAAAATGGGAATTTTTGGAGATACTTTGCCTAAAGTTTTTGTTTTAATTTAATAAACTTAGAGGAAATTTATTTAAGTAGTCAAATGACCTCCAAACCCTCCCAAATTTTGGTGAGTGGTCCCTGGCTATAAAACTTAGCTCTGTACAAATTTTCAACTCACTTGAATGAGTTTTGGATAGGGAGTCACCTATTCTTAACTAGCCAATAGTGAGACATTTTTGAGTAAAAAGTGCACTAGAGGTTAGGACAGTCATATCACATCAACAGAAACTGATATTTCGACCACTGACTTGGAAGGGTTAATATAACCCACTTGGATAAAATGGTGTGAATAGGGGCTGGTTTACCCTAGGATCCAAGCTCAAACCCTAAATGGAGGGTTTTGAGGGTTGTGAAGGACATGGGGGCAATTGATCTCGAATTGCCTTGAAACTCTATAGAGTTGACATTAGCATGATAAGAATTATCTGGATGGATTCTTGGAGGATTTGGAGACAAGTAGATACCTTAAGACCCTAATCTTAGCTTTAGGGTAAAATACTAATTAAGAACAATCCGTCACTAAACATTATCTAAAGGCTGTGAAACTCGGGTAGAGTGAGTTTTGGAGTGGGTAGAATCTATAAAAATTTTACTGGACTTTTATGATGTCTATCTATAGCACTTCATTTGTAACGTTTGTTATAGCCCTATTTGATGTTTTAATTATTTGTATCTTTCTGATCATTGAAATCTCATGAAATCTTGGAAGTAAATGTTTTAGGACAGAATGGTTACCCTTAAATTTTGTATAATTTTTAGTTGAGTAAATCCAGTACTTCCTTCACAAATGTTAAAAAGAGATTCTATGCTTTAGAAATTAATTATGGATGATATTATTATTGAAAAAATATGAAATTAGGCCAATGCTATTTTAAGGCTTTAGCTGCATAGTATAATTTATTTATAATTTTTGGAAGAATATTCTCTGTACATGATTCACAAATAACGAAATATAGAAGATATTGCTAAAATTGTTTTAGTGCCCTTTTGATGATTGAAAATTTATGATACTTTGGATTTACCATATTGAGATAACATACTATTTATTATAATTTTGTTGGATATCTTGCATGAGAACATAGGGTAGTTCATGTTCAAACCGGTAGCCCTTAGAATTTTTGAGGAAATAAGTTAAATGCCAGATAAATTAGGAAAATTACCATATTCTTGATTTAGGCTAATTATATCATGATAAGTCTCCAGTAAATAATTTAGGGCATTTGGATGAGTATTGGATCACTGCCTAACCGGTTCGATATATAGTCTAGGTTGGTCAGCATATAGCATATTGTTAAATTACAATAGGACATGATCTGGGATAGTGGTTGGAGTTAGTCATTTTGTCTGGGTGAATAGATGTGGATGATATCGCAATAGAATGATATGAAGAGTAGTGGGAAGTGGTATTTACTAGAGTTAAGAGGTGCTCGGGTTCGACGAAAGATCGTCTTTCCTGAAGAGAGGAAGGTTAAAAATCACCCTAGGATAGTTTATCGTAATATGAGAAGGGAATGGTAAAGAGGATGAACCAATAACAATAAGTGCCTTGCGAAAGGGAACGATAGGCTTCAGCTACCATCATAGTTCCTAGTGCCCTTTGAGAGCCCTTCACGGGGAATACCGGGGGCAGCCCTGGGTTAACGTAAACTATAATAACAAACTAATAAGAGTAACTTAGTAATTAGGGTTGCACGTTTCACAGATACCGCTAGCACCGGAAGATGGTTGGGAGCTTCGGCTCGGTTGGTTAAGAGATGGACGGAATTGTCCGGGGAGCTTCGGCTCGGTTGGTTAAGAGATGGACGTTTTGGTCCGGGGAGCTTTGGCTCGGTTTTTGTGTGATAACGATTAAATTTGCATGTGCATAAAAGGAATGAAAATTAAGGTGGTGGGTCTTCGATATTGGAGGGTGGATGCACCGACGCCAATACGCTGACTCGGCAAGTGTGGTTAGTGATAGTTTAACTTTCAAGACAGCCTAAACACCTAGAGGGGGGGGGGGGGTGAATAGGTTCTACTTATTTATGAAAACTTCTAGGCAGAATTCAATTTAATGGCTAACACAATAATCACAGCAATCACAGAAAATAAAACATCACAGATTGCACAATGTTTTATAGTGGTTCCCCAAGGTCTGGGTACATCCACTTTCCCCCTTCACCTATCTAGCAGTATGCTAGATTCGGCCAAACTTCCACTAATCTCAGATCAACAAATCCTACAACTCAGAACCCAACTGGTTCCTACAACTCAGGCACAACAGCCCTACCTCAGCCTTGCCCCAAGGCCTACAACTCAGAGAAGACCCTTCTCCTACACTCAGGCAAACAGCCCTACCACTCAGAGTTCAACACTCCTACACTCAGCCTTTATAACACAGGCTTACAACTCAGATCTGTGTAAACAGATCCTACAGAAATATAGAAAAGATTATTTAACTGTCTTGCCTAAATTGAGAGAGAAAAGGCCAAGACAATTCTTGATCAGCTGATGAAATCAACTGTATCTGAGCTTTCTTCAAAGCTTCTTGAATATGAACTTAGCTGAGTTGATTTCCAAATAGCTTCTTGAGAATCCACTGGTGGTTTCTTTCTTCTTCTTCAAATTCTGGCTTGATCTCTCTCTATCCAGCACTTTGAATGATTCTTCTGAATTCTGATTAGAACTCTTCTTTGATCTATCCTTATATAGTCTTCTTAGATCTTCCGGAGAAGATCTTCTTAAGTGCCTAGCACTTTCTTGAAATGAATTGGATTGTAATCCTTCTCAACTTTTTGATTCTCATCAATGTTTTCCAAAAGTTACTTCCTCCTTTTGAATCTGTCTATTTATAGACTTTCTTCATGGTAACCGGCTGATCCGGTTTCTAACCGTTTTCTGACAAGTCCGACAGCTTCAGTTAACCGGTGGCAACCCACAGCTGTCAAGTCTTCAAACAAGTCATGTGCCTTAGTCTTGAACCACAAGTTGTCGAGACAGTCTGTCAGAAAGTGCCGAGACCATCTGTCTATCTGTGTCGACACAATTGACTTTGGTGTCGACACAGTCTTCAGTGATGTCGACTAAGTTGCCTTTGAGTCGACACAGCTTCTTCTGAAAATAACTTGGTCTTGACTCTTCAGTGTGTCGACACAAGTCCTGTGTGTCGACACAGTTGTTGTAGAATCATAACTTAGTAAGTGTCGACTTAGCCTTCAGGTGTCGACACAGTCTTCTTTTAACTCTGCTATAATGTGTCGACTCAATCACAATGTGTCGACACATTCTGCTGGTGTAGACAAACTTGAGGTCGACTATATTCTTCTGTGTCGACACATCCTGCTGGTGTCGACAAACTTGAGGTCGACTATATTCTTCTGTGTCGACACAAATTCCCAGTGTTGTGTCGACTTACTTCTTCTGTGTCGACACTGCTTCCCAGTGTTGTGTCGACTTACTTCTTCTGTGTCGACACACTTTCCCAGTATTGTTGTAGACTAACTGTTATGTGTCGACACTGCTTCCCAGTGTTGTGTCGACTAATTTCTTCTATGTGTCGACACATCCTTCTCTATGTTGACACTTGGACTTAGAATTTTTCTGCATACTTTATTAATTCTTCACCTGCACATGTCAACTCAAAACAACATCAAATACACCTTGATGTATATCATTGAGCTAAGTTGGGCTTCTTCAAATCAGGTACACATTTTCCAATGTACCCAACAATCTCCCCCTATTTGGAGAAGTCATAACCCTATAGCCAATGATATACACCATTTATACAAAGTATAAACTGATGATAAATGACATAACAGGAATACTTAATATAAACAAAACATAAAAACAATCCATCACAGAATGAACATTATATGATGCCAAACAACATTTTGTTTATAACTTGATAATGTTTGAATACAGGGAATTACATTTAATGATTTAATCAAAACATTACAAAATACTTTGAAAGAACTAAAAAACTAAGACTGATCAGGCTCTTTAATGACAATCCCTTTGCCAGATAGAACTTGAGCCTTCACAGGAGCTTCAGAATCTTCAGCTGGCTTCTTGCCTTTTAGATCAGCCTTCTTCTTTGCTTCTTCCTTGAGCCTTTGCCTTTCAAAATAATGAAAGGGCTTTGGAAAATATTTGCTTGGCTCCTGAGCATCTGTAGGCAGCCTACCCAGCTTGGCTTTTCTTCTAAACTGTACAATGGCCTCTTGCCTGGCTTCATACTTCTGCCATTCCATCTCATTGTACCACTTGCCTCTTTCCTGCACTTGGTCTTTGACAGCCTTCCATGCAGTGAGTATTATATTTCTGGAAGTAGGACTCCACTGCTCAAAGTCTGGCTTAAGTTCAGCCTGCTCTCTAAACCTTTTCTTAGATAGAAGAGCATCTTGCTGGTCTTTCAAAGTAGCCTCAGGCTTATCAACCTTCCCAATAACAATATTAGTAACCTCCTTTGGAGGACTATACATCCCTTGAACCTGCTGATCAATCATATCAAAATCTAGAGGGGGGTAAATGACTTGGGCAACCTCAGGTTGATTGCCTTCAAGTAGACTTGTTTGTATTCCTGACTCAGCCACCATAACATCATCACACAATGGGGGATATCCTAATGTGGCTCGAATACTATTGGTCACCCATTTGGAGTGCTCTGAGCCTGCATGAACTAGCATCCTCTCCCCCTTTATGGCTTCTCTAGAAACATGATCTCTGAGATCTTCCTTTTGAAATCTGATTTGGCCATCCAGATAATTGACACCCTCTTTAAAAAATGGTTTTAACTTTTGAAGCTTTTCAGATATTTCTTTTTGAGAGGTAGTGATTGCAGTCTTAACAGAAGCAATAGCAGCTTGAAAGTTCTTATCAAATTCTTCCATTTCTTTTGTTTTATCTGCAGGCAGGCCTGGAACAATCTTTTTCAATTCCTCTATTATCTCATGATGAGATTCAGTTAAATTATCATTCATTCTTAACTGATTTTCCAAGACATAGCTTTGCTTCAGGACAACATCATCTACCTTTTTAGTAATAGCCTCCTGTTGTTGAGCTAGATAAACCACAGCATGGCCTCCCTTTTGGAAGCAATCTATCATTTCTTTCTTATGCATGTTGACTTGAAACTGGATGGACTTTATATCCTGAGCTAAGTCAAACTGAAGTGACTTGCTATTTTCATCAACATACTTTTCCAGAGCCATTCTTTGTTCATCCAATTTCACCTGTAGATCTACCATAAACTTGTTATGATCAAAGGCAGGAGATACTTGTTGAGGTGTTGTCTGTAAAGCCTGCTTATAATTCTTGCTTCTTCTCTTAAATACAACAAGTTTTCTTTTCTTGGCCATCCTGGCTTCTTCAGTTTCAGTATCAGACGAAGTATCTAGGTGAACTCTTTCTTGAGGAGGATGAAGTGTATCTGTCCCAGTGACCTGTTGCTCAGTCTCAACATCCACTGGCTCCCCTCAACCTGTGGCTCAACTTCAGCTTCCTGATCAATTTCCATACCTATGGACTTCTCAATTTCTGGTCCTCCTCCTACTTTATCAGTAGTAGTATCAGCATCAGGGAATAACTCCTCCAGAGTAAATTCCAGTTGAGCTGTATCTTCTGCAGCAGTTAAATCTTGAGATAAGTCTAACTGTGCTTCCTCTTGCACTTGTACTGACAACAGCTTCTCCTGTACTCGTTCAGTAATTGTAGTATCTAGAGTAGGAGTGGACACTAGCTCCCCCTGAACCTGTGCAGTAATAAGAATATGAGCAATGTCTTTTATAGTAAAATACATTAGCTCCCCCTACACTTGTACCTGATCAGGAGTAGATACATTTTGAGCAGGAGAGTGAACTGGCTCCCCCTGCATCTGTGCAGGTGTTGACACTTGCTGGACTATAGTTGAGTCAGGCTGTTCTTCAACCTGTGTCCTGAGTGGGTCTTCTTGTTGTTGTTCAGTTTCTTGAGTTTGAGAAGGGGATTTCACAGGGGTGTCTGGCCTGCTCTCTTCAGGCACATCCTTGGACAGCACCCTATCCCACCTAGAGAACAGTCTCATATCCATCCTTCTCATATGATTGATCTTAGTCCCTGGCAGTTGCTGCATCACTTCAAGAATCACTCCAGTGAGATATAAGCTCATGATTCTAGCCATGTTGGGCTTCTTGATTCCTTCTTTGATCTTGTCAAAGAGTACTCCTGACCAATCAGTAGGAATTGTAAAAACAATCCTGGTCATAAGGCTGAACATATAGGCAGAAATCCTATCATGTCCACCTGTCTTGCAGAGGATCACTTTCCCAACAATTTCAGACAAGAACTTCCCTTGCTGATTCATACCCTTCCTGTTGAATGCAGCTCCAATCTTCATGCTCGAGTCCAGTCCACACCATTGAAGGGCTTCCCTTGTCTTAGAACTAGGAACTTCCTCTTCATTCTCAACTACTTGTAATTGAAAGATCTTTCTTAAACTTCTTGGAGTAATCTTCACCTTAGTCCCTTGAACATTGGACTTAATCTTGAGGCCATTTGAGTGGACTGATGCAGAGATAAAGAACTCGTACACCTCCTTCTTCCAGATTTTAGTCGGTTCTGAGATTAGAAATTCTAACCCTGACTCGGAGAGGAGGGTGATAACCCCTTGAACATCTGGTGGCGCATCTGCAAAGGCCTGGCGCACCAACTCATACCCTTCATTGACGTTGTCTTCAATCCTTGGCGCCATCGATTCGTCGAGAAAGCTTGAGAGAATAGAGAAAGATAGACTGTCGACACAGGGTTTTAGTCTCGAAAACCTTGGAAGCATGTCGACAGAAAGAGTTTTTGACCTATTTATACCTTCTGTTGAAAGAAGTTCAAAAGGCGCCAAAAACAGACTAAATGTGTCGACACAGACGGAATGTGTCGACACAAACTTCTATTGTCTCGACATTACTTCAGTCTACTATGTGTCGACACCAATTTGTGGTTATGTCGACACCTTGGATACATAGTAGATAGACAGAAATTCTGTGTCGACTCTAAGGATAAGTGTCGACACATATTCTGTAAGTGTCGACACCATTATCCTGGTTGAGTCGACATTACATTTCTGGTTAAGTCGACAATATAACTCTTAAGTGTCGACACATATTCTCTGTGTCGACACAATATTTCTGACTTGTCGACATTATTTCTCTGAGTCGACACATAATTACTGAATGTGTCGACACATTCTTACTTAGCCAATTGCTGTTGGTTCAACACCACTTGTAAGTGTTACTTCAATGTGTCCTTTTTTAACACTTAATTATGTTGTTATTACTTTAACTTACTTACATACCACTTCAATTGCATTGTTAATGATTTTGTTAATACATTAATCAATGGTTAACATACCTAATTCAATTTTGAATTTATTGAATTTGGTTTCATCTAAAGGCTTAGTAAATACATCTGCTATTTGATAATCTGTTTTTACAAATTCCAATGAGATGTCTCCTTTTTCTACATGTTCTCTAAGAAAATGGTATTTGATTTCTATATGCTTAGTTCTACTATGAGAAACTGGATTATTAGCAATAGAAATAGCACTCTTAGAATCACAAAAAAGGGGTGTTCTACTTACCTGAATACCATAATCCTTAAGTTGATGCTGCATCCACAATAGCTGTGCACAGCAGCTTCCAGCAGCAACATACTCTGACTTAGCTGTGGAAATTGCCACACTGGTCTACTTCTTACTACTCCATGATATTAGTCTTCCTCCCAGGAATTGACAAGTACCTGTAGTACTTTTCCTGTCCTCTCTACATCCTGCAAAATCTGCATCTGAATAGCCTGTTAGTAGAAAATCTCTATTCCTAGGGTACCAAAGGCCTAGATTAGGAGTGCCCTTTAGATATCTCAGAATTCTTTTGACTGCAGTATAATGAGATTCTTTAGGGCAGGCTTGGTACCTAGCACAGACACATGTTACATACATAATGTCTGGTCTACTAGCAGTGAGATATAGTAGAGACCCAACTATTCCTCTATACAATGATTAATCAACAGGTTTACCTGCCTCATCTTTGCATATAGGCATACTTGTTCCCATAGGAGTTCTCATGGTGGAGGATGACTCCATACCATATTTCTTAATTAATTCTTTGGTGAACTTAGACTGGGATATGGACAATCCATCATCAGTCTGTCTTACTTGGAGTCCTAAGAAGAACTTAAGTTCTCCCATACTGCTCATCTCAAACTTCCCTTGCATAAGTTTGGCAAACTTTTTACAAAGGTTGTTTTCAGTAGATCTAAAGATTATGTCATCAACATAGATCTGAACTAAGATGATCTTACCTTTGGATTCCCTAAGGAATAGAGTTTTGTCTATCTTTCCTCTTGAGAATTTATTCTCAATGAGGAAGGTAGACAGGGTTTCATACCAAGCCCTTGGAGCTTGTTTTAACCCATACAAAGCTTTCCTAAGCTTATACACAGAATCAGGTTTAAGAGGATCTACAAAACCTGATGGCTGCTCTACATATACTTCTTCTTTAAGATCACCATTCAGAAATGCTGACTTCACATCCATCTGGTATACTTTGAAGTCTTGGTAGGCTGCATAGGCAAGGAACATTCTGATTGCCTCCAGCCTTGCTACTGGAGCAAAGGATTGATCAAAGTCGATCCCTTCTTCCTGCCTGTATCCTTTTGCAACTAACCTTGCTTTATTATTCACTATTATCCCACTTTCATCTAGCTTGTTCCTATAGATCCACTTAGTACCAATTATGTTGTGGCCTCTTGGTTTAGGAACAAGCTCCCAGACTTTGCACCTTCTGAATTGATTCAGCTCCTCTTGCATAGCATCAATCCAGTGCTGGTCTTGGATAGCTTCTTCAAACTTCTTAGGTTCCATTTGAGACAAGAAACTTGAATGCAAAACTGTGCTTTGATTTCTGCTTCTAGTTTGCACTCCTTGTCTTGGATCACCAATTATCTGATCAGCAGGATGATCTCTTAGATATCTTATAGCTGGAGGAAGATTCCCTTCAGGTTGAGCATCTCCAGCTTCTTCATTCTGCTGAACCTCTTGGTTTTCATCAGCTTCCATTATCTCTTGTACTCCCCCTGGACAGCAGCCTTCATTTTCCAATGCTCCATCTTCCTTTGAAGCTTCAGCAATGGAGAGCTTGTCCATCCTCTTGCTTATACCTGTTGAGTCATTTGATCTACAAGACAACTCACAATTGATTAATCTTGTTTCATCAAATACAACATGCACAGATTCTTCAACAACTTGAGTAGTTAAGTTGAAGACTCTATAGGCCTTACTATTTGTGCTGTACCCAACAAATATCCCATCCTGGGATTTGGCAGCAAACTTAGTCAAATATGACTTGCCATTGTTAAGTATATAGCACTTGCAACCAAAGATCCTAAAATAGGATAGATTTGGTTTTCTGCCTTTCACAATCTCATAGGGAGTCTTTCTGTGGCTTTTGGTGATAGAAGCCCTATTGATGACATGACAAGCAGTGTTAACTGCCTCAGCCCAAAAATATTCTGGGAGAGAGGTATCACTCAATAGAGTTCTATCAGCTTCAATTAATGTTCTATTCTTTCTTTCAGCAATTCCATTTTGCTGAGGTATTCTAGGTGAGGAGAACTCTTGGAAAATCCCAAAGTCTTTACACAAGTTTGTTATGCTTTCAGATTGAAACTCAGTACCATGGTCACTTCTGATTTTGACCACTGTACTATTCAGTTCATTCTGAATTTGCTTTACAAAATTGAGTAATACACTTGGGGTTTCAGATTTTTGTCTCAGAAAGAACACCCATGTAAATCTAGAATAGTCATCTACAACCACAAAAGTGTAGACCTTCCTACCTAGACTATGAACTGGCATAGGACCAAAAAGATCCATATGCAAGAGGTATAAGCACCTCACAGAATCCTTGTTTTCAAGGCTTTGAAAGGAGGATTTTGTCTGCTTTCCCTTTTGACAAGCTGAGCATATCCCTTCCTTTATACACTTAATTTGAGGTCCATTCCTCACTAGCTCTTTGCTAAAGAGTTGGCCAATTGTCTTGTAGTTTAGATGAGCCAATCTCTTGTGCCACTTAACACAATGAGAAGCATTGTCATCAGCTACAAGACAGATGGGAGAAACCTTATTCTCACATTCAAAATTAAGACAATATACATTTCTCTTCCTATACCCAGTCAATATGACCTTTTGATCACTTGACCTCTTGATATGACATCCATCTTTAACAAATGAAATGTCATATCCTAAATCACTTAGTTGGCTTATGCTTATTAGATTATGTTTCAAACCTTTTACATAAGCCACTTGAGTGATAGTAATTAGGTTAGAAGAAATGTTACCAAACCCTTTGATGACTCCTTTTTCAGATCCACCAAAGATCACTTTAGGTCCATCTTTGACAGATGAATACTCCTTCAGCAGCCCCTTTGTTCCAGTCATGTGCCTGGAACAACCACTATCCAAGTACCATATAGGGGCATGGTTACTTGGATTCACCTGCAATACAGAATTACTTACCCTTAGAACCCAAGTAAGTCTTGGGTCCTTGGTTCAGGTTAGCATTAATAAAGCTATCATAACCTCTTCTAACAGGTAGACTCTTATTCTTTATAACACTTGTGTTATACCAGCAGTCTAATGCAAAATGGCCTCTCTTGCCACAGCACCAACATTCAAACTTATTGTATCTAGATCTAGATACATCCTTGTCAGAAGAATTTCTGTTCATTGCTGGTGCTGTTGCAACTTCACCTACTGATTTCTTAAAACCATTGGGTTTATGACCATAGGTAGGCCTGCTTGCATTTACACCCTTGTTCTTCAGAACATTAGTCTTAATATGACCTTGAATGTCTTCATGATCATATTTGTTAGAAGGCACTTTCACCTTACTAAACTTTATGGGGACTGAAAGGTTTAGTGGCTGAACAGGAGCTTTGCCTTTCCTCTTGAATCTGCCAGCCCTGGAGTTACCTTTAAATCCTAATCCAGCCTTACCCTTTTGAGTGACAAATTCATCTATCAAGGGTAAGACAGATTTTGGCTTAGAGTAACTAGCCACTAAATCCCTTTCAATTCTAAGTCTGGCCTCCAGACTCTTCACTTGATCATTAGTATAATTAATTATGCCCATCTGAATAATAGTTATATTCTTCAGCTTGGCAATTTCATTTAATTTTTGATCAATAACTTTTTCTAACTCAGTTGTAGCAAACCTTAATTCAGCAATTTCCTGAGCCTGAGATTTAACCAGGTTCTTGCTTTTCTTAAGGACCTGCAACAGGTCCCCATACTTGTCTATCAATTGATAGACATCTCCTTCAGATTCAGATGCATCTACATCTGTTGATGCAGATGTAGCTGATTCTGCACTTGTACAACAAACAGATGTAATAGAAGGACATTGTACCTTATTATGACCAGACTGATTCTGGCATATGTCCTCTTCTGATCCTGCCATCAGCCCCATACACTGCTGATCCTTTTATTCATTGATGGAGTCTAGCAACTGCAGAAACTCCTCTTCTTCAGATGCAGCATATAGTCCAATATATGCTTCAGCTTCAGATTCTTACTCTGAAGTTGACTGGTCTGATAGACTCTTATCTTTCTTTGCTACAAAGGATTTCTCCTTCTTGCCTTTCTGATAAGTCTTCTTCTTTTCTGAAGATTCCTTTCTCTTGTCAGGACAATCAGCCACTACATGTCCAGGCCTATTGCAACAATAACAGACAATCTTTGAAGTAGTGGCTTTGCTGGGCTTTGATCTACTCTTCTCTTTCCTTGATGACCTTTTCTTCTTATAATAGTCATCAACTTGCTGTGATGGGGAAGGCCTAGACTTCCACTGCTTCTTCTTCAAGAACCTCTGGAATTGTCTTGTGAATGCAGCAAAATCTGCATCTGAATCACAGCTTTCAGAACCCTTGTTTGAACTTTCAGAACTATCTTCTGTAACTTCCTTAGGAGGAGATGGTGATATCCTCCTATTCTTTCTAGTGGCTTCTGCATTGAATGCCACAGTCTTTTCTCTATGCTCTCCTCTTGAGTTTCTTTCCTCCTCCTTCCTCACCATAAGTTGTATTTCATAGGATAACAACTTTCCAAACAGGGTTGGAGGAGATATCTCTGCCAATTTAGCCACTTCTCTTATGGCACAGATCTTTGTATCCCAATCCTTTGATAAGGATCTTAAGAATTTGTCATTCAGTTCATAGGTACTGAAGACTCTTCCATAGGATATTAGCTCATTCACAATTCTATAGAATTTCTTATAGCACTCAGTTATGCTATCAGATGTTCCTTGTCTAAAGCTTTCATACTCCTGATTTAGCATAGACTTCCTGTCCAGCCTTACTTCTTCAGATCCCTCCATGTAGACAATTAATGTGTCCCACATCTCCTTGGAGGTCTTGCAGTGAATCAGATTCTGAAATGTTGAATCATCTATGGCACTAACAATGATGTTCTGTGCCCTTTTGTCCATGGTTGCCAAGATGATTTCATCCTTGGTCATTTCTGAATAAGTCTTTGGTATTTGGATATTTGCATCCACAGCTGAAATCTTCTTTGGGATAATGGGCCCTTCCTGAACTGTGATATAAATCCTTGGGTCAGATGCCTCCATAAACAATCTGACTCTTTCTTTCCAGATCCCAAAGATTTCCTTCCTGCATATGGGTAATTTCATAGACCCTAGCTCCTTATGATTCTCTCCAGAACCCATCTTCTTGAATCTTGAATCTGCCTTTCAGATCTACCTCAGACTGTTAAGTCCTTTTTGAGGAACCTCCCTCTGATACCACTTGATAGTTTAACTTTCAAGACAGCCTAAACACCTAGAGGGGGGGGGGGTGAATAGGTTCTACTTATTTATGAAAACTTCTAGGCAGAATTCAATTTAATGGCTAACACAATAATCACAGCAATCACAGAAAATAAAACATTACAGATTGCACAATGTTTTATAGTGGTTCCCCAAGGTCTGGGTACATCCACTTTCCCCCTTCACCTATCTAGCAGTATGCTAGATTCGGCCAAACTTCCACTAATCTCAGATCAACAGATCCTACAACTCAGAACCCAACTGGTTCCTACAACTCAGGCACAACAGCCCTACCTCAGCCTTGCCCCAAGGCCTACAACTCAGAGAAGACCCTTCTCCTACACTCAGGCAAACAGCCCTACCACTCAGAGTTCAACACTCCTACACTCAGCCTCTATAACACAGGCTTACAACTCAGATCTGTGTAAACAGATCCTACAGAAATATAGAAAAGATTATTTAACTGTCTTGCCTAAATTGAGAGAGAAAAGGCCAAGACAATTCTTGATCAGCTGATGAAATCAACTGTATCTGAGCTTTCTTCAAAGCTTCTTGAATATGAACTTAGCTGAGTTGATTTCCAAACAGCTTCTTGAGAATCCACTGGTGGTTTCTTTCTTCTTCTTCAAATTCTGGCTTGATCTCTCTCTATCCAGCACTTTGAATGATTCTTCTGAATTCTAATTAGAACTCTTCTTTGATCTATCCTTAGATAGTCTTCTTAGATCTTCCAGAGAAGATCTTCTTAAGTGCCTAGCACTTTCTTGAAATGAATTGGATTGTAATCCTTCTCAACTTTTTGATTCTCATCAATGTTTTCCAAAAGTTACTTCCTCCTTCTGAATCTGTCTATTTATAGACTTTCTTCATTGTAACCGGCTGATCCGGTTTCTAACCGTTTTCTGACAAGTCTGACAGCTTCAGTTAACCAGTGGCAACCCATAGCTGTCAAGTCTTCAAACAAGTCCTGTGCCTTAGTCTTGAACCACAAGTTGTCGAGACAGTCTGTCAGAAAGTGTCGAGACCATCTGTCTATCTGTGTCGACATAATTGACTTTGGTGTCGACACAGTCTTCAGTGATGTCGACTAAGTTACCTTTGAGTCGACACAGCTTCTTCTGAAAATAACTTGGTCTTGACTCTTCAGTGTGTCGACACAAGTCCTGTGTGTCGACACAGTTGTTGTAGAATCATAACTTAGTAAGTGTCGACTTAGCCTTCAGGTGTCGACACAGTCTTCTTTTAACTCTGCTATAATGTGTCGACTCAATCACAATGTGTCGACACATTCTGCTGGTGTAGACAAACTTGAGGTCGACTATATTCTTCTGTGTCGACACATCCTGCTGGTGTCGACAAACTTGAGGTCGACTATATTCTTCTGTGTCGACACAAATTCCCAGTGTTGTGTCGACTTACTTCTTCTGTGTCGACACTGCTTCCCAGTGTTGTGTCGACTTACTTCTTCTGTGTCGACACACTTTCCCAGTATTGTTGTAGACTAACTGCTATGTGTCTACACTGCTTCCCAGTGTTGTGTCGACTAATTTCTTCTATGTGTCGACACATCCTTCTCTGTGTCGACACTTGGACTTAGAATTTTCCTGCATACTTTATTAATTCTTCACCTGCACATGTCAACTCAAAACAACATCAAATACACCTTGATGTATATCATTGAGCTAAGTTAGGCTTCTTCAAATCAGGTACACATTTTCCAATGTACCCAACAGTTAGCACTTCGCCAACAGAAGTCCGTTGCGCCAGCCGGCAAGAGTACGCAGGCGTCCGCTTTGTGCACCAAGCGTTGAGGCGTATGATAGGTCTGACCGGTAGTTCTTTACTGGTTTAGAGGTGGGAGAGGCCCAACCCACCGCTTTCGTTTGCCACTACGGAGGTATCCTGGGAGGTAACGACTCCGAAAGGGGGAACTAAAGGTCTGTGTGCACAGAGTCGTGTGTGTGAGTTGCACTTGCATGTTTCATCATACCCACTTGCATGTCATAGTATAATTTATTCATTTAACACTGACACCTAAAGTATAAGTAGTATGGGACGCTTATACATTAGGATCTGAAAAATGACCCCTTGGTCTATAAGCTTGTGTGGGCAAGTTTATAAATTAAGGTTAAATTCAATATATATATGCTGCTGTTTGATAACCGACACCCCAACGTATAAGTGGTATGGGACACTTTATACGATGGGAGCCTTGTAGAAGATCCCTTGGCTTATGCTCTTCTGCACATAAGTTAAGGTTACTTTACCTATTTTCTTTTTCTATCATATTAATTATAGAATTGCTAGATTAGTTCCGCTACCACCTGTTTGCTTTTGATTTAATCTCCACCTTCATGTCCTTCCCTTTCTTCCTCTCCGCTCGGTACCTAGGAGCCATGGGGGAAGGGGTAGGGAATGATAGGGCTTAGTCTTTTTGACAAACGGTTTTCGAACCGCGTCATTTTGGGGATCGTGGAGCCCAGCATGGAGGAGCAGCCCCAGAGACCGGTGCGCATGGAGATGGGGCAGTCTAGCTCCGGAGTTCATAGAACCGGGACCGTGAGTCTCGACCTTGAGTAGTTTCTATTTTTGCTTCCGCATGAGTGATTTGTAGTGAGGACATGTTGTACCGGGCATAAGCCCGCATATTCTATTACTCTGATGTAATATTCTGTGGACACTCCCTTCGTGGAGTTTATTTCTATATATGTGATTTATCTAGTGGGCTTGCTTTTACATACTTCATTTTGTGCTACCTTTCTGTGATCGAATTGGCCGGTAGAATCGGCGCCTTGTGGTGATGACCCTTCAGGACGTGAAGGTGTAACCGCAAAGCGGCGATTCTGGGCCTAAGACCCCGGGTTTAAAAAGAAAAAAAAGGGGTCTTACAAGTGGTATCAGAGGAGAAACATCGATCTAAAAAAGGTAGCAGTCCACTAACCCTGGGTCACCCCCACTCGAGTTTAGTTTGGGGACAAACTAAGCAACGGAAGCAGTGGTGTGCCCATATGGGGATCACGTATAAATTGTCCACTTTTAGTAAAAAATTGAACGTTTTCTCAAGTATGGGTTTTTGTTACGCAGCCTCCAGCACAGCCTACGCCACAAGGTGGAGTTCAACAGGCTCAGGACGTTGCACGACCTCCACCGGTCCCCACTCCTTTCCTTTAGTTAGATATGGGACAGACTCTGACTGCAATTCTGGAGGCTTTTAGGGCCCAGCAGGTTCCGGTCCCGTAGCCAAATCCGGGGGCCAACTAGTTAAGCATCTTCCGAGGACTTTCTCCCCCGTCCTACTTTGGGACAGAGTCGGCGGTTCGGATGAAAGAGTGGATGGATATTATGTACGAGATGTTGACCGGGATACGGTGTCTCTGGGAGGAGAGGGTGGCTCTGGTTGTCTCTTGCCTGGAGTCCCATGCCAAGAGGTGGTAAAAGATGCTGTTGGACACGATGTTTGCCGATAGGGAGGTTGCGGAGGTTACCTGGGAAGAGTTCAGGGCCGCGCTGCTGGAGCATTTCGTTCCGCAGTCGGCAAGGGATGAGTTGGAGGAGCGGTTCTTATAGCTGAAGCAAGGAACCCAGACGGTGGTGGAGTACAATCGGGAGTTCGACCATCTGGCTCGATATGCAGATTCTTACCAGCTGGACAAAGCAGGGTACATCAAGAGGTTCTATAAGGGCCTGCAGGAGGACTTGAGGGAGGCTTTGTTTTTTGTATCTGACGGGCCTATCTCCCGAATTTTGGAGATGGCAAAGAGGATTGAGGCTGATTGACACACCACTCGGGGACGGAAGCAGTCAGCAGAGGATCAGGTACGGAGAGTCAGAAATGACCAGCGGCGAGGTACTATACTAGAGGGGAGAAGGATAGAGGACTAGCCTCATCAGGAAGTGAGGCAGGAGCCGAGGGAGCAGGTGACATTGGCCCCTAAAACTCTTCGGATGCAAGAGATGTCGAGACCCGGGGGAATGGCGTATCCCCCACCAGAGTGCTTCCTTTGTCATCAGATTGGGCACATCTCGAGGAACTGCCCCATGAGGGGGGCACCACCTCCAGCACCATAGGGTGGCCCACCAGCTCAGCATTACGGAGGTCGAGGATGCGACCGCGGTCGTGGATACCAGGAGGGAGATCATAGACAGGGAAGGGAGCAGGTATATGCTTTGGACCTTGCGCAGCCTCGGAATCCGGAGCAGGTCATAGCAGGTACGCTGCAATGCTTCTTTAATTTCATAGAATTTCCCTTTCAGTAGTTAAAAACTTAGAATCGCACTAGATAGATTAGCAAGGAAAGAAAACTCATTATAGAACTTTAAGACATCTAATCACCCCAGGTATAGTCTTCATCAATGGAAAGCCTGCCCGCACGCTGTTCGATACTGGACCTACCCACTCCTTTGTGTCGGAGATGTTCGTAGAAGGACTGGAAGGCGTGGAGCGATTCACGGGATCAAAGATGAGGGTGCGACTACTGGATGGATCTGAGCTCTTTACCACGGACCACTGCAATATGGAGGCAGAAATTGGTGGAAAGGCATACGAGGCTCCAGCGATGATTTTGAAGCTGACAGACTACGACTTGATCCTGGGCATGGTATGGCTGCACTAGAACCATGCCCAGATTGATTTCCAAGCGAAGAGGATCACCGTGAGACACAGGGACTCTTTCATTGTCATCGAAGGTATAAGACCTTTCTCTCGAACATTCTTATCTTCGGTACAGGCCATTAAGGCCCATATACAGGGAGAGGAGGTCTACCAGATCCTATTTGAGATGGTGGAAGTCAAGGAGTGTGTGACAAACATCCCGTTGGTGCGAGATTTTGCTGGCATCTTTCAATAGAAACTACCAGGACTACCTCCGCACCGAGAGCAGGACTTTCAGATACAGCTTGTGCCGGGGGCCAAGCAGGCATCTAGGGCCTCTTATCGGATGGCCCTGAAGGAGTTGGCGGAGTTTTGGACTCAGTTGCAGGAGTTGGTGGAGGCGGGATTTGTTAGACCGAGTTCCTCGCCATGGGGAGCCTCGGTCCTATTCGTGAAGAAGAAGGATGGGATACTTCGCCTGTGCATCGATTATCGAGCACTAAATAGGCTGACTGTCCGGAATACCTATCCGCTCCCACAGATAGACGAGCTGTTCGACCAGCTGGAAGGGGCGCACTTCTTTTCAAAATTGGATTTGAGTTCGGGCTACTATCAGCTTCGGATTCGAGAGGAGGATATTCATAAGACTGCTTTTAGTAGCAGATATGGATTGTTTGAGTTTACGGTGATGCCCTTCGGGCTCATGAATGCACCTTCGGCGTTCATGACCCTCATGAACCAGGTTTTCAAGGAGTACCTAGATGTGTTTGTCATTGTGTTTATCGATGACATCCTCATCTACTCGAGAACGGAGGAGGAGCACACTCGCTATCTAGCACTGACACTATAGAGACTGCGGGAGAATCACTTATATGCAAAGTTCAGCAAATGTCAGTTCTGGTTGAAGGAGGTGGGCTTTCTAGGCCATATTATCACCGGAGCCGGGTTGGCAGTGGATCCGGCAAAGATTCAGGCAGTTCGAGATTGGCCGCAGTTTAAGTCAGCCACTGATGTATGAAGCTTTCTAGGACTTGCCGGTTATTACCGGAAGTTCGTGGAGGGGTTCTCCCAAATTGCCCTCCCACTCACATCTTTGACGAAGAAGGAGGCACCTTTCGTTCGGACCCCACAGTGCCAGGCGGCTTTCCTGGAGCTGAAGGATCGACTCACCTCGGCCCCCATACTTACTCTCCCCTCGGGGAGAGAAGGTTTTCAGGTCTACACCGATGCTTCCTACCAGGGTATGGGAGATTTACTGATGCAGAAGGGCCATGTGATTGCATATGCGTCTCGCCAGTTGAAGAAGCACGAGCAGAACTACCCGGTGCATGACCTTGAGATGGGAGCGGTCGTTTTTGCTCTGAAGGTATGGCGCCATTATCTTTATGGAGTCCACTGCGACATCTACTCCGACCACAAGAACCTGGAATACGTGGACACGCAGAAGGAGCTGAATATCAGGCAGAGGCGCTGGCTGGAGTTCTTACCAGACTATTAGTATGAGATGCACTACCATCCAGGGAAGGCAAACGTGGTGGCCGACGCGTTGAGTCGGAGAGCAGCCACTTCCGAAGTCGGGCCCCAAGTTATGTCCATGGAGCTAGTCCGGTCCTTCGGAGATATGCAGATATCCCTAGTGTCCGAGGATGATCCAGAGCTGTATAGGGAGTATCTGGCATCGATGGTGGCCATAGATGATATTCGGGACCGCATCCGGGAAGGACAGAGGACAGATGCATGGGCAGAGCCGATATTCCGAGCCTTGGAGGAGGATTCGACAGGAGATTATTCCCTGAGAGATGGATTGCTACATTTCAGAGGCAGAGTATATATACCCGCAGGAGGCCGGATTCAGGAGGACATCATGGCGGAGGCGCATTGTAGCAGATATTCTATACACCCGGGGATCACCAAGATGACAGCAGATTTTAAGAAGATGATGTTTTGGCCAGGGATGAAGAAGGACATTACGTACTTTGTGACCCATTGCGAGGCATGTCAGTGGGTGAAGGCGGAGTGCAGGAACCCTGTGGGACTGTTGCAGCCACTCCCGGTGCCGGAGTGGAAGTTTGATGATATAGCTATGGATTTTATACATCGGCTTCCCCGGTCTCGGGCAGGGAATGACTCGATCTGGGTGATTGTTGATCGGTTGACGAAGGTGGCCCTCTTTATACCAATCAGGAAGGATGACTCGGTGGGAGTGCTGGTACGGAAGTTCATGGAGCAGTATATCCGATATCACGGCGTGCCTAGGACGATAGTGTCGGACCGCGATGGGCAGTTTACATCCAGGGAGTGGCGGTCAGTGCAAGCATATCTGGGCACCCGATTGACCTTCCGTACAGCCTTCCACCCTCAGAAGGACGGGCAGACCGAGCGCACCAACAGGACATTGGAGGATCTACTACGACTGTGTATACTGGACCGAGGGGAGCCGTGGGAGAAGATGTTGCCATTGGTCGAGTTCTCCTATAATAACAGCCACCAGTCCAGCATCAGGATGACGCCTTATGAAGCCTTGTATGGACGGAAATGCAGGACCCCGCTTTCTTGGGTTCAGGACGAGGATCCAAAGGTGTTGGGATCGAACTTTGTTGAAGACACCGAGGCTCAGGTGAGACTGATCAGAGATAGGATGTTAGAGGCGCAGAGCAGACAAGCTAAGTATTATGACGCCCGACATCATCAGGTGGAATTTCAGGTGGGGGGCGAGTGTTTTTGAAGATCCAGCCCATGCATGGAGTTTCACGGGTGTGCGGTCGGAGAAAGAAGCTCAGCCCTAGGTATATGGGCCCTTACAGGATCCTGGAGCGGATCGGGGCCCTAGCTTACAGGCTGGAGTTGCCACCAGAGCTGGCAGCTCTACACGACGTCTTCCACATTTCTTCACTGAGAAGGGCTCTACTATGCCCGGAGCAGCAGATTTTGACCCCCGAAGGGTGGGTAGCTTCAGACCGGTCTATTCACTTGGAGCCTGTTCGAATCGATGATAAAGGAGTACGGATCTTGCGCCACCAGAAGATCCCCTTAGTCAAGGTTCTGTGGAGGAATCATGGTCAGGAGGAGCACACCTGGGAACCGCAGGACCTGATGAGGCAAAAATACCCGGAGTTGTTCAGTCAGGTATACATCACCACCTCTCAGTATACTATAAATTACCTTCTTGTATTGAACCGATAGGACGAGATAAGGGAAATTGAGAACCTAGGCATGCGCAGGAAAGTAGGGGCTAATCTTTTGTTTATTGGGGGAGATTGCCTTTGCTTATCAAACAAGTAGTCGCTTCGACCCAATAGGAAAAACCATATGGGATGTTACAAGCTTATTTTATTCCGGTAAAAATCCATATAGGCTTAACCTCAATTTTGGGGACGAAATTTTTGTTTTGTTTATTGGGATTTGTAACATCCTATTTCTGGCTAGACACCTTAGAGTTGGTCTGTCGTGGCAGAACCCTAGGAAAACCAAAAATTGAAGTCCATTGACCAAGACTTCGAGTCACGGGTTGGTCACGCCCGTGACCGACCCGTCACGCCCGTGACCTAGGGCGTGACCCCTTCGACGATCGTCGATCTCAGGAAGACGATCGTCGAGCGCAGAATTTTCAACCCGGGTTGGTCACGCCCGTGACCTACCTGTCACACCCGTGACCTAGGGAGTGACCCCTTCGACGATCGTCGATCTCAGGGAGACGATCGTCGAGTACAGAATTTATAACCCGGGCCTGTCACGCCCGTGACCTACGTGTCATGCCGGTGACCTAGGGCGTGACCCCCTTCGACGATCGTCGATCTCCGCAAGACAATCGTCGAGGGCAGAATTTGCATCAAGGCCCCGTCACGCCCGTGACCCACGTGACATGCCCGTGACCTAGGGCGTTACCCACCTTCGGCGATCGTCGATCTCAGGAAGACGATCGGCGAGCGCCGAGTTTGCATTACGAGATGTCACGCTCGTGACCGACAGGTCACGCCCGTGACCTAGGGCGTGACCCCTTTGACGATCGTCGATCTCAGGAAGACGATCGCCGAACTCTGAATTTGTAACATGCCTGTCACGCCCGTGACCTATGTGTCACGCCCGTGACCAAGGCCTAAACGTCAGTCAGGCTGGAAATTTCTGTAACCAAAGTCATAATCAATTCTGATTATGGGAATTTACAGCAGGAGTATTTATGAGCCGTTTCTTTCTCTGAATACTTAATAAAATGGGGAAGAGTTGACCCAATAGGAAATCGCCACCTGGATCAGTCTTCTCATCTTCCAACGTTTCCTTTCCTCCACCATAACCGAAATAATATTAAGAGAGAGAGAGGGCATTCATGGCCATGAATGTTTCATCCTTTCCCCTACCAACTTGGAGATCTATAAAATCCCCCTCAGAGCAAGAGGAGAAGGTTACACTCTAGACCAAATGAATTTAGATTTCTGCTCTTGCTGTAGGAGAAGTTCGGGAACGCCACCACCGCGCCATGACAATCCGACGTTCATCTCGTCTTCAAACCGCGAACAAGGTCCTCCTCTACTTCGTCTCTTAAGGGTAGATCTTAGGATCTTAGAAATGAAGTTCGTGCTCAACGGAGCCGAACCTATCTCGAGTTTTCATGGAAAACCATGGAAAATATAATTTTCGGATACGCCGGAAACCGCCACCTCCGGCGGCCAAACCACCGCCGACCGATAGCCATCGCCTCGACGGAGGTGGTGGTGGTGGTGGCTGGCCAGGGAAGTGACCGGACGGCCGGTGATGAATCGCGGAAGAGCAACAGGAAATGTATTTTTTTTGGGTGCTGTTACGGGTTCTGTTTGGTAGGGAAGATGAACAGTAAAACATTATTATAATATAAAAATTAAGTACATAATATATAAGGTAAATATACATAAAATAGGCTTATTTTGATGCTGCAAAACGAGGCATTTAGAGGCCGTTTTAGGAAAAATAGCCAGCCACGAAAGTTGTAGCCCTTCGAGCCTAGATTAATTTAAAATTGATTACAACTTATTTGGGTAAGCGGTTCGACCGCAGCACCCGTTTTAGTGGGGCTGTACCTAGAGTTTGGCCGGAACTAAAATGAATGCTCACGCTACATCCCTCGTCCAAATGACCTGAAATTTGGGCAGGAGGTTACCCTTAGCCGTATCTAGAAGCTGTCCAAAAATGGGAATTTTTGGAGATACCTTTCCTAAAGTTTTTGTTTTAATTTAATAAACTTAGATGAAATTTATTTAAGTAGTCAAATGACCTCCAAACCCTCCCAAATTTTGGTGAGTGGTCCATGGCTATAAAACTTAGCTATGTACAAATTTTCAACTCTCTTGGATGAGTTTTGGATTAGGAGTAACCTATTCTAGACTAGGCAATAGTGAGACATTTTTGAGTAAAAAGTGCATTGGAGGTTAGGACGGTCATATCACCTCAACAGAGGCTGATATTTCGGCCACTGACTTGGAAGGGTTAATATAACCCACTTGGATAAAATGGTGTGAATAGGGGCTGGTTTACCCTAGGATCCAAGCTCAAACCCTAAATGGAGGGTTTTGAGGGTTGTGAAGGACATGGGGGCAATTGCTCTCGAATTTCCTTGAAACTCTGTAGAGTTGACATTAGCATGATAAGAATTATCTGGATGGAATCTTGGAGGATTTGGAGACAAGTAGATACCTTAAGACCCTAACCTTAGCTTTAGGATAAAATACTAATTAAGCACAATCCGTCACTAAACATTATCTAAAGGCTGTGAAACTCAGGTAGAGTGAGTTTTGGAGTGGGTAGAATCTATAGAAATTTTACTGGAATTTTATGATGTCTATCTACAACACTTCATTTGTAACGTTTGTTATAGCCCTATTTGATGTTTTAATTATTTGCATCTTTCTGATCATTGAAATCTCATGAAATCTTGGAAGTACATGTTTTAGGACAGAATAGTTACCCTTGAATTTTTTTATAATTTTTTGTTGAGTAAATCCTGTACTTCCTTCACAAATGTTAAAAAGAGATTCTATGTTTGGAAATTAATTATGGATGATATTATTACTGAAAAATTATGAAATTGGGCCAATGCTATTTTTAAGGCTTTATCTGCATAGTATAATTTATTTATAATTTTTGAAAGAATATTCTCTGTACATGATTCACAAATAACGAAATATAGAAGATATTGCTAAAATGGTTTTAGTGCCCTTTTGATGATAGAAAATTTATGATACTTTGGATTTACCATATTGAGATAACATATTATTTATTATAATTTTGTTGGACATCTTGCATGAGAACTTAAGGTAGTTCATGTTCAAACCGGTAGCCCTTTGAATTTTTTAGGAAATTAGTTAAATGCCAGATAAATTAGGAAAATTACCATATTCTGGATTTAGGCAAATTATATCATGATAAGTCTCCAGTAAATAATTTAGGGCATTTGGATGAGTATTGGATCACTGCCTAACCGGTTTTATATATAGTCTAGGTTGGTCTGCATATTGCATATTGTTAAATTATAATAGGACATGATCTGGGATAGTGGTTGAAGTTAGTCATATTATCTGGGTGAATAGATGTGGATGATATCGCAATAGAATGATATGAAGAGTAGTGGGAAGTGGTGTTAGCTAGAGTTAAGAGGTGCTCGGGTTCGACGAAAGATCGTTTTTCCCGAAGAGAGGAAGGTTAAAAATCACCCTAGGATAGTTTCGTAATATGAGAAGGGAATGGGTAAAGGGGATCAACCAATAACAATAAGTGCCTTACGAAAGGGAACGATAGGCTTCAGCTACCATCATAGTTCCTAGTGCCTTTTGAGAGACCTTCAAGGGGAATACCGGGAGAAGTCCTGGGTTAATGTAAACTGTAATAACAAACTGATAAGACTAACTTAGTAATTAGGGTTGCACATTTCACAGAAACCGCTAGCACCGGAAGATGGTTTGGAGCTTCGGCTCGATTGGTTAAGAGACGGACGGAATGGTCCAGGGAGCTTCGGCTCGGTTGGTTAAGAGACGAACATTTTGTTCTGGGGAGATTCGGCTCGGTTTTTGTGTGATTATGATTAAATTTGCATGTGCATAAAAGGAATGAAAATTAAGGTCGTGGGTCTTCGGTATTGGAGGGTCGATACACCGACGCCAATACGCTGACTCGGAAAGTATGGTTAGCACTTCGCCAACAGAAGTCCGGTGTGCCAGCCGGTAAGAGTACGCAGGCGTCTGCTTAGTGCACCAAGCGTTGAGGCATACGATAGGTCTGACCAGTAGTGCTTTACTGGTTTAGATGTGGGCGAGGCCCAACCCACCGCTTCCGTCTGCCACTACGGAGGTATCCTGGGAGGTAACGGCTCCGAAAGGGGGAACTAAAGGTCTGTGTGCACAGAGTCGGGTGTGTGAGTTGCACTTGCATGTTTCATCATACCCACTCGCATGTCATAGCATAATCGATTCATTTAATCCTGACACCTAAAGTATAAGTGGTATGGGACGCTTATACATTTGGACCTGCAAAACGACCCCTTGTCTATAAGCTTGTGTGGGCAAGTTTATAAATTAAGGTTAAATTTAATATATATATGTTGTTGTTTGATAACCGGCACCCCAACGTATAAGTGGTATGGGACACTTTATACGATGGGAGCCTTGCAGAAGATCCCTTGGCTTATGTGCTTCTGCACATAAGTTAAGTTTACTTTACCTATTTTATTTTTCTGTCATATTAATTATAAAATTGCTAGATTAGTTCCGCTGCAACCTGTTTGCTTTTGATTTAATCTCCACCTTCATGTCCTTCCCTTTCTTCCTCTCCGCTCGGTACCTAGGAGCCATGGAAGACGGGGTAGGGGATGATAGGGCTTAGTCTTTATGATTAACGGTTTTTGAACCGCATCATTTAGGGGATCGTGGAGCCCAGCATGGAGGAGCAGCCCCAGAGATCGGTGCGCTTGGAGATGGGGAAGTCTAGCTCCGGAGTTCATACAGCCGGGACCGTGAGTCTCGACCTTGAGTAGTTTCTGTTTTTGCTTCCGCATGAGTGATTTGTAGTGAGGACATGTTGTACCGAGCAAAAGCCCGCATATTCTATTACTATGATGTATTATTCTGTGGGCACTCCCTTCGTGGAGTTTATTTCTATATATGTGATTTATCTAGATGACTTGCTTTTATGTACTTCATTTTGTGCTACCTTTCTGTGATTGAATTGGCCGGCAGAATCGGCGCCTTGTGGTGATGACCCTTCAGGACGTGAAGGTGTCACCGCAAAGCGGCGATTCTGGGCCTAAGACCACGGGTTTAAAAAGAAAAAAAAGGGGGTCTTACAAGCCTGAGGTAGGATCTTAAAAGATCTGAGGTAGGAGAGTGTTACTCTCTGAGTTGTAGGGCTAACCTCCATAGCCTGAGGTGTAGGACTTGTGCTCAAGTCTGGGGTAGGTTGTCTTTTGACAACTTAGTTGTAGGAGCAAGCTTGCTCTGAGGTAGGGCTTTGTGATTGAGCTATAGGTCTTGGAGGAGATTGAGAGATCCTGAGGGATCTGTGTTGTAAGCTCTAAGGAGACGAGTTTTGGAGAAGGGGCCTTGTCTAACAAGCTTTTAGAAAGGTGAGGGAAAGTGGACGTACCCATATTCTTGGGAACCACTATAAACCTTGTGTGTGCTTTGTGTGATTGTCTTGGAAGCAATATTTAACTCACCCACAACACACTAACTAGAGGGAAATTTATAAAAGACCAAAAACCTATTCACCCCCCCCCCCTCTAGGTGATTAGCTACCTTGTAATTAAAGACTTTTAAGTGGTATCAGAGAGAGGTTGCTCAAGAAGGACTTAACATTTAGAGTAGATCTCCAAGATAGCGGAAACAAGTATACTTATGGGTTCAGGATAGAACTATAAGGGGCTAGGTTCCATGAAACTCCCCATCTGTAGGAAGGAGAGTTTTGGAATCAAGAAAGAGAGGGTCGGGCTTTTTATAGAAGCCTCTAAGCCAAGGATCTTTGTGACTGTCAAAGAGGGACCTTTCATCCCTATGAAGGTCTCAATTTTGTATGCAATAGTCCAGACACCAAAGAAATTCTCAGAGATGACCAAGGATGAGGTTTTATTGTCTATATTGGACAAGAGGGCACAAAACATTATTGTTAGTGTCATAGATGATTCAACCTTTTAGAATTTTGTTCACTGCTAGAACTCTAAGGAGATGTGGGACACTTTGGTGGTCTACATGGACGAAACTGAATAGGTCAGAGATAACAAAAAGTCCATGTTCAACCAAGAATATGAGGCTTTCAGGCAGTCCTAGAAAGAGAACATAGCTACTTGCTATGAAAGATTTTTCAGGACAGTTAATGAGCTGAGGACCTATGGGAGGCTTAATGAAAAGTTCCTTAGGTCTCTCACCAGAGACTGGGACACCAAGATATGTGCCATTAGATAGGTGCCCAAGCTAGCTGATACTCCTCCCCGTACTCTATTTGGAAAGCTGCTCTCTTATGAGATGTAGCTAGATGTCAGGAAAGAGGAGGAGTCAATCAGCAAATCCCAGGCCAAGATAAAGCCTTTGGCCTTCAGAGAAGAGAGTACCAAGAAGGGAAAGGAGAGGATTCTCTCTTCTCCAAGGGGGCCTACTGACTCAGAAAGCACTTGGCTAAGTTCATCTGACAGCAGCTTGTTAAATGAAGACTTTGCTGCCTTTTCTAGGTAGCTTCAAAAATTGATGAGGAGGAAGAAGTGGAGGAGCAGACCTTCCTCCTCCTCTCATCACAAGAAGGACTATTACAAGGTAGAGAAGAAGCACTCCAAGGGATGTAGGTATGACTCTAAGCCTAGTAAACATGTTTCCTCTAAAGTTGTTTGCTACTGCTGCAGCAAACATGGGCATGTTATTGCTGACTGCCCAGTGAAGAGAAAAGAGGCTGGTGAGAAAAAGGCTCACCAGCACAAGGGCAAGAAGGACAAGTCCTTCAGTGCAGAGAAGGAGAAGAGCTAGATTGACTCATCTTCATCAGAGTCTAAAGATGAAGAAGCCTATATTGGGCTAGTTGTGGTTGCTGCTGAAGAAGAAGTTGAAGTAGAAGCTGAAGACTATCCTGTTGTAAGGATAGGTATCAGGGCCCCTCTGTCACATTCAGACGGTGATTTAGAGGTGGATGATGAAGATGAAGAAGATGGCATCAGCTGTTATGGGCTGATGGCAAGGTCTGATGATGAATCCAGCCAGGGATAGCCTCGTCCAATCAAGGTACATTCCTTATCAAGCTCATCTTCTGACTCAGATTATGAGACTAGTGCAGACTCTAAAGCTTCTTCATCTAATGGTGAAGAGGGCTCAGTTTCTAAGGAAGATGTCAATCAATTGATTGATAGGTATGGTGAACTTCTGGATGCCTGATGAGTCCTCTTTATATACCTATTTTCGGACTCGTCTAGGCTTATTTTCTTGTCTTTGCACACCGTTTAGCGTCATTTGCACTCCTTTTGGTTCGCTACGGTTTTACACGTCTTGTGCACTCTTTTAGCCTATTTCTGTGCGTGTGTGTATTTCCATTTTGCTGTGCATTATATTTATGTCTGTAACTGCCATGATCGACATCCCGTCCAGTTTTCCTGTAGGTTCGGGGATCGTGTGGGTGTCCGGGGTAGGACTTTCACCATTTTTTGGCAAAGGAGTCAATGGTCGTGTGTTTTTACCCACGCAAGACCATCGACCTCTTTGGCGCACGATCATCGGTCGTGCGCAGTCATGACCTCTCCTGGGAAAGTTCTGTCCCGCCATATCGCACGATCACCAGCCATACCGCGCACGATCACTGCTCATGTACTGCCGGTCGTGCGCAGTCATGACATCTTTTTCCACTTTTCTGCCTCCATATCGCACGATCACTGACCATATCGCGCACGACCACTGGTCGTGCGCCAGTGATCGTGCGCGCTGTTTAATTTTGTTTTCTATAAATAGCGCAGGTCCGCCCTATTTTCGGGAGATCGATCCAGATCCGCGATTTTTCCGTCGTTCTTCGTCTCGGACGAGGGTTTCCTCCGTCCCCCTTCATCCTCCACCTTAGGGAAGGTCTCCGGGCAAGCTTTCAACGCCAAATCAACGCTGGAGCATCCTCTCGGCCTCCTCCTTCATCCTAGAGCTTCAAGCAGAGTTTTGACCTAGCTTTCTCCATCAAGTTAGGAGGAGCTGGAGCCGCAATATACCGGGTCATTTCAACGAAGAAGACGGGTCCATTGGGAGTGAGTGACAGCCTCCTCTACCCCGGACGCAGTTGAGGACCGAGCTTGGACTAGGATTGACAACCCGGGATTCCAACCGTGAACCCTCAATCAGGCTTCGGATTCGGTCGTTTCGCACACCTCTTCCTCTTGTTGTTGTTAGCTTAGTTATTTTCCATGTATTGATGAAGTATTTTTATTGTAATTAACGCTAGTGCTAAATCATGTCTATGTGATTTGTGTTTTCGTTATATATTGCTTGAGGTGCGCCTTATTCCATCTACCGCCATCATCCTTGCCACACTAGCAATTGCTAGTGGCATGCGTTGCGAAGAGGTGCTCACGACCCTCATTCCGCCATTCTAACCACCTCATCCGCTAGCCTACTCGTCCATCCGCCAAGCGATTCGGTGCATAGCGGCCCGTGTAGTTTCCATCCCGCCTGGCGAAGCAGTGCATAGCGGCCTGCATAGTAGGATTTCCTCCGTTCTCTCCACCTCATACGCTTGCCTACTCGCCCATCCGCCTAGCGATTCGGTGCATTGCGGCCCGACTAGTCTTCCATTCCGCCTGGCGAAGCATCGTATAGCGGCGTTGCATAGGAGTAGTTGCTAGATTTTTACTTTATTTTCCGCAACCTTCAAAACCCCCATCGTTACCTTCGCCCTGAGGACTTCAATCTCAAGTCCTCCTCGACATTAACTCATCCCTTACTGTGTTCCTCAAGAGACCGACACTCGGGGATTTATTCCCAAACTTTATTACTTGTGCGACCGGTGCGCTTGCCGTATTCTACACGCATCAATGCCTTTAAGAAGTGCAAGAAGTTGATTAAGAAGCAAGATGTGGAGATTATCTCTCTTTAACTAGCTGCTGCCCAGCATGGTGAGATAACATCTTTGTTGGATCAGAAGGATAGGTAAATTAGCCAATATAAGGTCATGAATCTCATCCAGATTGGCACCATAAAGTTCAAGAATATTCTCATAAAGGACCTTGAAGAGAAGCTCCAGAGGGAGAAGAAAATTGTGTCTAGTTTCTCTAAGCCTAATACAGTGTTGCCCTTGATAGACTCCTCCTCTCAGAAGGGTTAGAAGGGGTTGGGCTTTAAGGGAAACACTAGAGTTACCCCTTCCAAAGGGAAGGGCAAAGCTCCATCTCAACCTCTAGCTTCCAAGACTCCCAATCCTTTTAGGAAAGTTCAGTTACCTTCAAACAGGTATGACCAAGAGAACATCTATGGTCACTGGATGAATGGTAGATCCACTAGTGTGAACAAAGAGGTTCACAACTATGGTGGAAGGTACAGTAGGTGAGTGAGTGCCTTTAAGGCTCCCCATGAGAAAATTCAAATTGCCCATCATGGGCCATTTGTGTTTGGTGCACAAGCCCCTTCACTCAAGAAAGAGGTAGTGGCTAACTCTCAAGGACATCCAACAAAGACCCAGACCAAAGGAAAGTCTATCAGTAAGCCAAATCTAGTTTGTTGGATCATGAGGCTCCCTTAGAGGGTGGGGTGGGGTGAATAAGGGTTAACAATTTTTAAGCAGAGTTTACTTGATAAAATAAGTGAAGAAATGAAAACTAATTTTTCATAAATCAAACTAAACATTTAGAATGTATATGAATGAAAATGATAGTATTTTATTTCAAAAGTAATAAAGATGAATACAACAAATCTTTATGAAGCTAGAGACTAAGGCTTACGAAAAATATAGCAAACTTTTTATTTTGTCGGTCCTTCTATAAGAACCGATAGACTAAAGAGAATCTTTCCCTAAAGCTTGCTACTAGCCTCTCCCTAGATCTAACCCCAATCTAGACACTGCACACAAGCCAGTGATTTCTCCCTCGGTCGCACAAGGACTTGGACGCCACTCAGGAGGTGAAGATTCTCTCCTAAGCCACACAAGGACTTAGATCTACACACAAGGCGGAGATTTCCTCTCTCGATTACAATGGAAATAAAGAACAAAACAAAATATAAACTTCAGAATTAAAACTCCCTCTAAATGAAACGCTGAAGGTCCCAACGAATCCTTGCCAAGGTTGCTTCGAATGTTGTGTACGAGCCGTCGATCTTTCACACTTGAACCTTCTTGGGAGAATGGAGTAATTCTGAATGTTGGAGCTCTCTGGATCAGTTGCATGGGAAGGAACACTCCAACTTCTGTAATTCGTTATCTCCACAGACAAATAAGTCATTTTTATATTTTGGGGATATCTCCTGGTGACATTGGCTGTCGCCGATCGGCGACATCATATCCAACTGACACATATCCCACGCATTCACCATTTCGTATCCCAAATCAATCATGTCCAATCGTGCGCTGTCACCTGAAAAAATCGATGTCGCCGAGAGACAATGACAGTAACTGCACGTAGGCATTGAGTGCGCTGATTTCACTCAATGCCACACTATTTGGTCCACTGTCGTCGGGCTGCTATACTGGATGTTGTCGGGCGACAACGCCTTAGCTCCTCTGTTTTGACCTGTATCAAATCCCAAATGTTATTTGTGTTAGACCTATGATATCTGCACATCATAAACATCCTATGATCAAATAAAACTGAGATTTGTTATTAGCATACCAAGAAGCGTGGAACGCATGCTCCAACAATCTCCCCCTTTTGATAATTACAAATCCACTTAGAAAAAAAATCATGAATGATCGATAAAGTGTTAGTAAATATGATTAGAAAGACTAAGCATTTGTATGAGCACAAAACTCCTCTTGGATGTAACACTCCCCCTACATGTGTACTACCCCTAAAGCTAAGCGGAATGAACCAATGTATGTTAAATTAAAATCAATCCTGATTATGAATAGTTTCTCATTAAATTCTCCCCCTTTTGGTATTATCAAAAGAAATAGCATAGTGATGCGGAAGCAAAAATAGGAAAAACGATAGATGAAGAAACAAGTATAGAACATGTGAAACAATGTATAGTAATGAAGAGTGTGAGTGAACACTAGCATTGTCAACTTTCATCATAGACACATACTCTAGTAAAGATAATTTAGAATCATTTGCGGTCCAATTCTCATGAGAAGAAATTTTAGAGAAGATAATGGTGTGTACATGTGAGAGATTGATGAAAACACATAATGAGAATCCTTACAAATATGTGAACACGTGGAACGTGAAAAAACAACATAACATAGAAATATACATAACTAGTTATACATGTACCAAAGATTTAAGAGCACAAAGATTAAAGTAATATCCATATAAAGGTTTCACAAGACACTTTACAATTCTTTCCAAGGTGCTCAACCTCACAATGCTTATTAAGACTTATCAGGAGGGTAAGTAGTGCTTGGTGGAGGTTCCTTGTCAGCTTTTGTTTTTTTTTATTTTGCAACACATCAACAAAGACGTGGAATTTTTTACTATTAAATAAGCAATTTTTT
This sequence comes from Platanthera zijinensis, assembly GCA_039513925.1. Classification (NCBI taxonomy): domain Eukaryota; kingdom Viridiplantae; phylum Streptophyta; class Magnoliopsida; order Asparagales; family Orchidaceae; genus Platanthera; species Platanthera zijinensis. Next base: position 54,356,655 of record CM077092.1, read on the forward strand.
TATTTGGCTTGACAAAGGATTCCGAATTCACTTGTGTGACCATATAGGATAATCAAATATGAATTATTCAAAGAAAACAAGGATAAAGTAATAATGCCAGCATGAAATCAAGTGGTTATTATAGAACATTCACAATTCACATATATAGTAAGGTGAAGTCATATGTAGATTTTCACAATTGTGGGTGAGAGAACATTATCATAACTAAAACATTTCTCATACTTAGAGGCATGCGTAAACAATTTCATAAGTATAATACACTAGGAGAGTTTTATATAGAAAATGATATACAAAGTTTGAATAAGTGAACAACATTATAGATCACTCCAAATTTATAGAATATACAGTATACTACATTTAAACCTGAAAAATCAAGACAGAGTGGCCTAAATGTAAATTTTTGATGTCGCCCAGTGATTTCGGATATCGCCGATCGGCGACAGTGCGGAAATATAAAAGTCGGTTGATTTAGGTCAAAGGCATCGTTTGGAGCACTTTCTCCTAAAGACCTGAAGCGGAAGACGAACCTGACGACAGCCTAATCCTAATTTCAAGGTATTTCCAATGAAATTTCTCTTTCATCCTTTAGGATTTTTAGATCTAAATGATCTTAAGGTAGATTCTTTGAAACTTGGATGATAATTTTTCAGTTTTTGAAGTACACTTTTCCATGTTTAGGGATTTTCTTAAAAAATGTATTTTTGAGAGAGGAGATCATAGATCCACGTGTTTAGAGAAGTGTTTTCATAGATTTAAGTTTGTTTTCATATCCCTAAACTCAGATCTAGTGTTTTCCAAAAAAACTTTCTTGTTTTTAAGGAAGAAGATGATGAATAGTTTTTTTTAGATTTTTCTTGAATTTGATTATGTAAATCGGGTAGAACTTAAATTTTTTTCTAGATTTTGTATGTATGAATGGTGTATGAAGAAATTTCATATTGAAATCAAGCATGTCTTGAATTTGGATGTTGCCCGGTGATAGTGAGTGTCGCACGGCGACATTGGCGATTTCTGTATTTTAATACTTTCTTTTTTATCTTTGCAGAAATGGCTTCCAGCTCAAGGGCTAGGAGGATCACGGGCAGTGATACGTATTCAACATACCAGACATACCCAGGGATTGAAAATGCTAACCTTGGTGTTGGGAAGGTCATTGAATTTGATCTCGTTCTACATGTACACAATCACGACTTTCTTGCAATCGTAGGAATCATGTTTGTCATTATACAAGATTTGTTTTCTTCAGTATTAATTAGGGAATTTTATAACCATTTGATGGACCCTATCTTTACGAAATTGAATGGTGGAGTGCACTCTCAAATTCAAGGAAAGAAAGTCGAGAAAATGCACAATGACCTAAGAGATGAGTTTGGTTTGATAGAGCACGAACATGTGTTGGATGTGGTAGAGAAATATAAGAAGGATAGGGATTGGACGTTACTGAACATGGTTTTACATGGGAATTCCATGAAAACCCTTATCCATTCCACGACCACTCTCACTCCAAATGCACGATTAGTGCAAGACATCTTAAGGAATACTATTCTGCTCAAATCTAGCGATACGAGAACCATCATAACTCAATTGAGCTTTGTAATGTATATGATTTTGGAAAGAGAGCCTTTTGATATGGCGGACTTTATCCTTTCTATCATCTGATACATGTTCAGACTGAAAATCCCAATGTGGAAGAAGTTGAATACTCTGTCGATGGGGGCGGTGATCCAACAGATTCTTTATAGGAAGTATAGTTGGATCGACCCAGAATTCTACTTTGATGACTACGTACCGACCATATTTTCTACGGGATCTACAATATCAAGGGGTGGATCTCGAGGTAGTTCCACATGTGCTAGTGAACTGGTGACAACTATTAGAAATCCACCACTAGCAAGAGGTGGTTCATTATATGAAGGTTTGGACAACTTGCGAGAGTCATTTGAAGAACACAAGAGGGAAGTGAAGAAGAATTTTTCAGGGGTTCAGAAATTCTTTAAATTTCTGACCAAGAACCTGAAGTTGAAACCAACTCTGGCAAAGGTAGCCAAATGATAGAATCTAGTTGTGGAGCCTCCGCGATCGTCAACTCGCCGACATCGCCGGACACGAAGCAGTGGGAAAAGTTCGGCAGAAGATCAAGAGGATACTAGTGTTGTTGACAACAGTAATTTCTGAAGGTTTCGGGAAGAACTAGACTATTGAAGATATCGCCAGGCAACATTCAGTGTTGCCAGGCGATAGTGAATTTTAGATTATTTCTATTTTCTATTTGAATAACAATTGGTATAATTTGTAATAGCATTTTAACTAATTTGTGACAATTTGTCGTTTTGGTGTAGTGCAATTTTATTGGCTCTTAACATTTTGGTGATATTAGTCAAAATGATAATATCTGTTATTTAAAGTTAATTTTTTTGTTTTATAATTATTTCAATTCATTAGCTTGAAATGTCAAGGATTCCTAATTCTAGTCTTAGTAAAGAAAAACGTGAATCTGGAAGTGGCTTTGTGAAAATATCAACAAGCTGTGAATCGGTGCCTATAAAACATACCTTTATTATATTTTGTTTAATGTGGTCTCTAATGAAGTGATAGCGTACATCAATATGTTTGGACCTAGAGTGATGAACTAGATTGTATGTTAAGTCAATTGCACTTTTGTTATCACATTTTAGTTCAACAGTGTCGTTGTTAATTCCAAAGCCTTCTAAGGTTTACTTCATCCAAAGAGCTTATGCACAACAACTACCTAGTACAATATATTTGGCCTCGGTGGTGGATAAGGCAACAGAATTCTATTTCCTACTCAACCACAAAATAAGTGATGGGCCTAGAAAGTGAGAAGTGCCACTTGTGCTCTTACGGTCTAATGAACATCCAACATAATCAGAATCAGAATAACCATGCAAAATAAAACTATAATTATGTGGATACCACAAACCTATCTTAGATGTACTAATAAGACATCTAAAAAATCTTTTAACTGCTTTTAAATGTGATTCTTTGGGATTAGCCTGAAATCTAGCACATAAACATACTGCGAACATAATATCAGGTCCTGATGCAGTTAAATACAAAAGTGATCCTATCATCCCTCTATATAATGTTTGATTTATTGAAATTCTACTTTCATAATAAGGATTGATTTTAATGAGAAACCATTCATAATCAGGATCTATTTTAATTTAACATACATTGGTTTAATCTGCTTAGCTTTAGGGGGAGTACACATGTAAGGGGAGTGTTACATCCAAGAGGAGTTTTGTGAACATACAAATGCTTAGTCTTACTAATCATATTTACTAACACTTTATCGATCATTCATGATTTCTTTCTAAGTGGATTTGTTATTACCAAAAGGAGGAGATTGTTGGAGCATGCATTCCACGCTTCTTGGTTTGCTAATAACTTTTCCTAATTTTATAGAGACACTCATGGGGGTATTTGCTTGTTTTAGATTTTCAAATCCAAATCTTTTTAACACATCATGAATATATTTAGATTGATAAATAAAAATTCCATCATGCCTTTGAGTAATTTGAAAATCAAGAAAATAGGTGAGTTCTCCTACCATGCTCATTTCAAATTCATTTTTCATAATTTCCACAACATTATCACATAATTTTTCATTAGTAGATCCAAAAAAATGTCATCAACATATATTTATAAAACTATAAGATCATCATGAACACGATTGATAAAAAGTGTACAATCAGCACTACCCATTTTGTAATCATTCTTTAATACATATATAGTCAATCTATCATACCTTCTTGGGGTGTTTATTTTAAACCATAAAGGGCTTTTTCTAATTTAAAAACATGATCAAGAAATTTATCATTTACAAAGCCTAGAGGTTGTTCTACATAAATATCTTCCTTAATATACCCATAAAGAAAAGCAGTTTTGACATCCATGTGAAATAGTTTAAATCTTTTAAAGCTAGGAAATGCAAGAAAAATTCTAACTGCTTCTAAATGTGCTACGGGTACAAAAGTTTCATCAAAATCTATTCTTTCAATTTGTGAATAATCTTTTGTTATAAGTCTAGCTTTGTTTCTAGTGACCCTAGATTCACTATCCACTTTATTTTTAAAGGTCCACTTAACGCCTATAACAGGATGATTTGATGGTCTTTCTACTAGTTTCCAAACTTTATTACATTGAAATTGACTAAGCTCTTCTTTCATAGCAAAAAATCAGGAATCATCATTTAAAGAGGTTTCTACATCTTTTGGTTCTATATCAGAAATCATGTAAAGATGAACGAGTACTTATCCCTCTTGATGGTTCTCCAATAACCAAATCTTGCGGATGATCTTTTGAAAATTTTAGTTCACTTAGAGGCACATATTCCTTCACTTCTTATTCTTCTGGTTCTTCTTTATCTTCTTTTTCATATTCAAGTGCTTCATCATTATTCGACCTTTGTAGAGGGAAGGGCTCTTCATCTTCACCTGTATTGTTAGTTTCTACACAAGGGAAAAGTTCATCAAATTTAACATGAATTGATTCTTCAACTATTTTTGACATTTTATTATAAATTCTATAAGCTTTACTAGTTGAAGAATATCCAATAAAAATACCTTCATCACACTTTTCATCAAATTTTCCTAAATTGTCTTTAGTATTCAAAATGAAACATTTACATCCAAAACATTAAAATAAGATACATTCGGTTTCTTTTGAAAATATAATTCATACGGTTTTAATTTCAAGAAGGGCCGAAACATAACATGATTAATAACATAATATGCAGTACTTATAGCTTCATCCCAAAATGATCTAGGTAATTTGTATTCAGATAACATAGTACAAGCTAGTTCTTGAAGAGTTCTATTTTTGCTCTCTACCACACCATTTGTTGCGGTGTGCAAGGAGCGGAAAATTCATGCTTAATTCCTAACTCAGTACAAAAAGATAAAAATTTATCATTATCAAATTCACCTCCATGATCTGAACGAATGCATTTTATTTTTAACTCAAGTTAATTTTGAATGTATATACACAATTTAGAAAATTCTAAAAAAGCATCAAATTTTGACGATAAGAAAATTGTCCAACAATAACGAGAATAATCATCAATTAAAACAAAAGTATATTTTCTACCTCCTAGACTCTGTGTAGTAACTGGACCAAACAAATCCATATGAATCAACTATAAAAGTCTAGTAGTGGAAATAATATTTTTGCTTAAAAATGAAGATTTTGAACATTTCCTTTTTGATATGGTGAACATAAAGAAGATAAATTTTCATGTAAAATAGGTAAACATTTAACTAGTTTATCTTGAGATAATTTTACAATTAACTTGGAGAATGAATGTCCAAGTAGCCGATGCCATAAATCTAACTTATAATTTTTTGACATAAAACATTTTAACGGAGAATGTGATAAATCATTAAATTCTATCATGTAAACATTTTGATATCTAGGAGCAGTAAGTACAATAATATTTGTTTTGGAATCAAAAATTTTGCAAAGGTTTGAAGATGAGTCAAATAATACATTTAAACCAATATCGCATAATTGACTTATAGAAATTAAATTATGTTTTAAACCTTTAACATACAAAACATTTGATATAGTAAAAGACTTGCTACCTACTCCTCCAATGTCGATGATCTTTTCTTTTCCATTATTGCCAAACGTAACTGCTCCTCCTTTTTTCCGCTCCTCGCACACCGCAACAAAATGGTGTGGTAGAGAGGAAAAATAGATTAGAGGAGTTACCTCAGTGTCTCTCTAGACACTGCACTCGTCATCTGATGATGAGACATCCTTTCCCATCAGACACATGTTGGCCTCCTCTTCAGTTTCTGAACTCGAACTGCTTGACTCCTCAGAAGTAACGTCATCCCAGGTTTCAGCCTTCAAAACTTTCTTCTTATCGTTCTTCTTGTGTCGCTTCTCCTTAAGCTATTTTAGATACTTTGGGCACTTGCTCTTTATATGTCCAATTCTTATGCAGTGGTAACATTCGGGTGGGTGTTGCTCTTCATCATCCTCTCCATCATCTTTGTCTTTTCCTTTCCTGTACCCAGATTCTTTCTTCTTAAAAAACTTTCTGAAAGAATTTCTTCTTTCAGGATTTCTCATAAACTTCCTGAACTTCTTCACGAACAAGCTTTCCTCATCTTCTTCATCATTCTCATCAGACTCACTTTCCACTTCCTTCTTGAACTTCAACGCCAATGCTTTCTTTCTTGGCTCCAAACTATATTCTTGTTGTTGAATCCTCAATTCTACCTCATGAGTCTTCAGATTTCCTATAAGGTTCTCAAGTTGAAGTGTCTTTTGATTGAGTGACTCCGAGATGGCGCTCACTTTTGGATTGAACTTCGGGGGAAGCGATCTAAGAATCTTCCTCACTAAATCTCCGTTTGAGAAACTCTTTCCAAGAATCTTCGAGTATTTCACTATTTTGCTGAACCTTGTGTACATGGAGTCTACATTTTCATCAACCTCCATCTTGAAGTTCTCAAATTCTTACTCTAACTAGAAAAGCTTTGAGTCCTTTACATGCGATGTACCTTCATGAATAACTTCAAGAAGGTTCCAAATATCATACGTAGTTTCACAAGTATATAAACGATTAGATTCAGTTCTATCTAACGCACAGAATAAAGTGTTCATTGTCTTAGCATTATTTTTGCATCAAAGCTTATCAATGTCATCCCATTTGTCTTTGGGTTTTTCCATACTTACACTCCACACTATAGTTATAGGTGCAGTGTAACATGTTTCTATCATGCCCCACACTTCGATTTCTAAAGCTATTAAAAAGCACCACATTCGAGCTTTCCAATAGTTATAATCAGTGCTTATGAATAAGTGAGGTCTACTTATCCCTTTCCCCTCGTAAAATGCGTGATTATTTTGCGCCATTACTCCCGGTGGTAAAGCCGATTTCGGAGTAACCTGCTCTGATACCAACTGTTGGATCGTTAGGCGTCCTAAGAGGGGGATGAATAAGGGTTAATAAATTTTTAAGCAGAGTTTACTTGATAAAATAAGTGAAGAAATCAAAACTAATTTTTCATAAATCAAACTAAACACTTAGAAATATATATGAATGAAAATGATAGTATTTTATTTCAAAAGTAATAAAGATGAATACAACAAGTCTCTATGAAGCTAGAGACTAAGGCTTATGAAAAATATAGCAAACTTTTGATTTCGCCGGTCCTTCTACAAGAACCGGCAGGCTAAAGTGAATCTCTCTATAGAGCATACTACTAGTCTATCCCTAGATCTAACCCTGATCTAGATGCTGCACATAAGGCAGTAATTTCTCCCTAAGCTGCACAAGGAGTTGGACGCCACTCACGAGGCAGCGATTCTCTTCTAAGCCACGCAAGGACTTAGACGTCACACACAAGGCGGAGATTTCCTCTCTCGATTACAATGGAAATAAAGAAAAAAACAAAATGTAAACTTCAGAATTAAAACTCCCTCTAAAAAAAACGCAGAAGATGCCGACGAATCCTTGCAAAGATTACTTCGAATTTTGTGCATGAGCCGTCGATCTTTCGCGCTTGAACCTTCTTGGGAGAATGGAGTAATTCTGAATGTTGGAGCTCTCTAGATCAGTTGCACGGGAAAAACACTCCAACTTCTGTAAATCGTGAACTTCCCAGAAAAATAAGTCATTTTTAAATTTTGGGGATATCGCCTTGCGATATTGGTTGTCGTCGATCGGCGACATCATATACTGCTAACACATGTCCCACGCATCGCCATTTTTGCATCCCAGATCGATCATGTTCAATCATGAACTGTCATCTGGCAATATCGTTGTCGCTAGGCGATAATAATAGTAACTGCATGTAGGCGTTCAGTGCGTTGAGTTCACTTAATGCCACACTTTTTGGTCCACTATCGCTGGGTGGCGATACTAGATGGCATCGGGCGATAACGGCTTAGCTCCTCTGTTCTAACTCTAATCAAAGCCGAAATTCTATTTGTGTTAGACCTGTGATATATGCACATCATAAACACCCTATGATCAAATATAACTGAGATTTGTTATTAGAAAACTAAGAAGCGTGGAACGCATGCTCCAACATAGTTATCTCTGATGTTATAAACAGCATGTCATTTGCAAAGATGACTGCTGTAAATAACATTCAGAGCAAGCCAAGAAAGCCTGTTCAAAGACTCACCTTCAGTCATATCCTTGCTGAAAGGAACTTGAAGAAGGCTACTGCACCTCTTCCTTCTGTATAGTCAGCAGTTAACTCAACTGTAGTACCTACTCAGAAGAGAAGGTATAATATTCATGAGTTCTGGTGTTGTGGCAAGGTATGGCATTTTGCCTTAGATTATAGTCATAGTCCTACTGTGTCGAGTGTTAGTGTTAGTCCACCAGTCAGAAAAGCTGCTGGTAGACAAGTACATTTTCAGACTAACATGCACCTAGGACCCAATATACATTAGGGTCCTAAGGTAAAATAAATTATGTGATGCATGTTAGTCTAAGTGCCCATACCCCTATATGGTACTTGGATAGTAGTCTTTCCAGGCCCATGACTGGGACAAGAAACAACTTAAAGGAGTACACTCTAGTGAAAGATGGACCTAGGGTTATATTTGGTGGTTCAGATAGAGGAGTGATAAGAGGCTATGGTAAGATTACAAATGGCATAGTCACCATCTCAAAAGTAGCTTATGTTGAAGGGTTGCAACACAACCTTATAAGCATAAGCCAACTCTCTGATCTTAGCTATGCCATTATCTTCCATAAGGATGAGTGCAAGATTAAGAGGTCAAGTGACCAAGAGGACATATTGACAGGCACTTAGAGTGGAAATGTTTATTGCTTAAACTTTCTATATCTAGATACAGACTCTCCTATTTGTCTAGTGATAAATGAGAGTTTCTTATTATGTGTAATGGCACAAAAGACTAGCTCATTTGAATTATAAGAATATTGGCAAGCTCTTTAGTGGAGATCTAGTTAGGAATGGTCCCAAGATGAAATGCACCAAGGAAAGAATTTGTTCAGCATGCCAAAAGGGCAAGCAGACCAAAGCTTCCTTCAAGGGCATTGGGACCAAAGACTCTGTGATGTGTCTATATGTTGGAACCCCATTTTGGATTTGGGCTAGGTTAACTAATTAGGATTGTTGACCCATTATGTATAGTTTAGGATCAATTTATTTAGTTCTAAGGTTAGGTCAGTCTGATTAGGTTAGACTCTTATGTTCTAGCCTTTAGAAGACTCCAGAGACTCAGACTTAGAATAAATTCAGTTTTCAAGAGTTTAGAAATTAGTTCGAAGTTCTTCAAACTCAGCTCAACGATCGTCGATCACTGATCGATGAACTCAGAGTTTCAACTCTTAGCTGAGCTCAACGATATCCGAGCTCAGGTCGACGAACTCCCTCCTCTACTCACTTTCTTTGGACGAAGAAAGTCTATCTCAGGTCGACGAACATGGATCTCAGTATTGACAGATATTTTCTAGATCAATTATCTCTGAGCTCAGCTCGACGAAGAAGATTTCTCAGCTCGACGAACTTGGAGTTCTGGTCGATGAAATTTGTTCTGAGTTCGACTGATTCTGTTAGTATCAGTTTGACGTATTCTCTCTCATTTTAACTTCAATTCTTTTATTCTAAGGCAGTAATTCTCTGAATAATTAATGCTTATATTCTCAAGAATATAGTAATTCCAAGGCAACATTGATTATGGATTTCACAGAGTTAATTACTTGGCTTATTTACTGGGACAGTAGAGGAAACACATTAAAGACAAATTCCAGCCGTTTCAACTCCAAGAATCTCAATAGTAAATTCAGGATATTATTAAAAATTCAAAGGTTGGAAATCCTCTTAGAATATAAAAGATCTTTTTCAAAAAGAAGAACAACAATTACAGACATACAACAACTGAAACAGAAAGAAGCATTGTTATTGTTCTTACAGGAAATTGAAGAAGAATATCAACACACAGATCATTAGTCTTCTTCAGTTTTCTGCTTCAAGATTTTTCTAGAGACAATAGTCAACATCTATTTGGAAGCTCCTGAAGATCAGTAAGCCAACTTCAAGTCCTATACCCTAAGCAAAGCTCTCATCTTCCAGAACCATTCATCATCTCATGGGGAGCTTTGACAACAATAATCCACTTCTCTTCTCAAGTTGTTTGAGAAAGAGAAGACACCATCAATTTCTTTACCTCACTGTAAAAAGGGTTTTTAACTCCCTTCAAAAGTTATCACGTGGTTGTCAATTCTCCTTAACAAAAGACTTGTGTTGGTTTTTTGGCACCTGATCAAAAGCCTAAAGGGTTGTGAGATCTCCCTTGAAATATATCTTGTGGTGACAGGGAACCTGAGCAAAAACCTATGGTGGCAGGGTACCTGATCAAAAACCTATTAGTGGATTCCTACCAGGGTGTTAGAAAAGTGGATGTACCCAATTTTGGGAAACCACTATAATGTCCTTGTGTCGTCTGGTTGTTCTATTTCTTGTTTTGCTATAATGTGATATTTTTGTTTTTACTTCTCTCTATACACTTTAATATTACTTATTTTAATCTTGCTATAAAAACTAATCGAGTTTTTAAAATACTCTATTCACCCCCCCCTCCCCCTCTAGAGTTAGTCAGATCTATCCCCTCACTTTCACTATACCTCTTGCATTTGGACTTGTTTGGTCCTATGCCAGTTCATAGTCTAGGTAGGAAAGTCTACACCCTTGTGGTGGTTGATGACTATTATAGGTTTACTTGGGTGTTCTTCCTTAAGAAAAAGAATGAAACCCTTGATATCTTCATGAAGTTTGTCAAGCAAATTTAGAATGAGTTTGATAGTACTGTTGTCAAAATCAGAAGTGATTATGGGACTAAATTCCAGCCTGATGGCATGACAAAGTTCTGTGAAGAGCTAAGGATTCATCAAGAATTTTCTTCTCTAAGAACTCCACAGCAAAATGGTATTATTGAGAGGAAAAATTGAACTCTCATAGAGGCTGGATGGACCTTGTTGAGTGACACATCTCTCCCAGAATATTTCGTGGCTGAGGTAGTAAATACTGCATGTCATGTCCTTAATAGAGCCTCTATCTCCAAGAGCCACAAGTAGACTTCCTATGAGATCTTAAAGGGAAGAAAACCAAACGTGGGCTATGTCAGGATTTTTTGTAGCAAGTGCTATGTGATTCATAATGGGAATTCCTATGTGACTAAGTTTGCTACCAAGCCCTTTGATGGGATTTTTGTTGTGTATAACAATCATAGTAAAGCTTATAGGATCTACAACTTGAAAAGCCAAGTTATAGAAGAGTCTGTACATGTAATCTTTGATGAGTCTATCATAATTAATAGTGAGCTGCCAAGCTCCTCTTCTAGTACTACAGGTACAGAGCTGATGAAAGAAAAGGGGGATAGATACTACTACTCTAGAGGGGGGGTGAATAGAGTAATCAAAAATTGCACTAACAAAGTTGACTTTCTACTCAACTTCCTTGGAGTTAAATGCGGAATGAAGGTTATAGATATTTGAGATTAAACCCTAAAGCCTAATGCAAGTGATGTGCATAAAAGGCAGCCAACTATAATTACAGTTAAGGCTTGGAAACCTAAACAGCAACTAGCAATCCTAGTTAAGATCTAATCACAGCCACAATGCAAGTAATTAATTAAAGTAATCCAGACGACACAAGGAATTTATAGTGGTTCTCCAAACAACTTGGGTACGTCCACTCTTCTACCAACAAGGTAGGAATCCACTCAGGTTTTTGATCAGGTGCCCTGCCACCAACAAGATCTGCTTCAGGTAGATCTAGAAACCCTTTAGACTTTTGATCAGGTGTCTAAAAACCAACACAGGTTTTTGATCAGGTGCCCTGCCACCAAGGGATACTTTTGAAGGGAGTAATAACCCTTTACAGGAGGGGGAAAGGAGGTTAAGGTGTCTTCTCTATTTTACAATAGATTAGAGAAGCATAATAACTTGCACTGAGCTAGAAGGCTCTAAAAGAATCAAGGCTCCCCCTGGCTAAAAGAACATCCAGGTGAAGTCTTGCTTCATTGCAGAAACACTTCAGAAAATACTGAAGGAAAAAAGATACAAGAAGATAAATAATATGAAATAAAATTTCTTCTTTAGGCAGCTATCTTCTTCTTCTTCTTCAAAAGGCTCTGAGTGAAGATCTTCCTGTAAGCAGGAGAACTCAGGTTGAAGAAGAGTGAAGAACTAAAACTTCTTCTCAGTTAGATGTGAATGAGCTAAGAGCAGTTGGAAACTGTAAGTTCTAAGCTTGAATGTAGCTGTTAGCTTTTGAACTCCTTTTTCCTGAATGAACTTGATTTTTGCTTTGTGAACTAGTTAAATTCTTTCTTCAAGGAGTTCTTTATATAGCAGCAGCAACGACTCTAACTTGAGTTTGAATCTTGTCTTCTACTGAACTCTGCAAGCTGGGCTGCAAAAAGCATAAAGCAAAACAAAATACTGCAGATAGATATCCTATAATAGGATAAAGCTTTCTAAGAAGCTGCAAATTACTCTGATGAAATAAAACTTGAGAAAGTCACATCAGAAAAGACTCTTTACAGTCAAGAAAGATTTTTTGAGTCTAACGGCTATAAAGGACAGCCTGGCAGATAAAGCAGAAAACATATCTCAGCTATAAGACAAACAACTTTGTCAGAAAAAGATTAGCTCATGCATAAGGAATGGAACTGATATTACATGGAAATAATATCACAATTTATTCAGATAATCTTTTATAAAATATGCCAAAATAAATATGAAATTAATCACATCATAGAAGACGACAAAAACTACTCAAGGCATACAACAAAACGTCGAACGACCCTCGGAGATCGTCGACCAAAGCACGGAGATCGTCGACCTATCAGACAGATAGTCGAACGATCCAGATAGTCGAACTATCAAAGAAGATAGTCAAACTACCTCAGCAGATAGTCGATCTATCAGAACAGATAGTCGAGCTATCAGATAGTCGATCTATCAAGACAGATAGTCAAACTACCAAACAAAGCAGATAGTCGACCTATCACAGAAAAACAGATAGTCGACCTATCAATAGATAGTCGAGCTATCAAACAAAACAGATAGTCGACCTATCAACAGATAGTCGAACTATCAGATAGTTGAACTATCCAAGCAGATAGTCGAACTATCAAAGCAACACAGATAGTCGACCTATTAACAGATAGTCGAACTATCAAAGCAACACAGATAGTCGACCTATCAACAGATAGTCGAACTATCAAAGCAACACAGATAGTAGACCTATCAACAGATAGTCGAACTATCAAAGCGGACAGATAGTCGACCTATCAACAGATATTCGAGCTATCAGATAGTTGAACTATCCAAGCAGATAGTCGAACTATCAAAGACAACAGATAGTCGACCTATCAACAGATAGTCGACCTATCAGATAGTTGAACTATCCAAGCAGATAGTCGAACTATCAAAGACAACAGATAGTCGACCTATCAACAGATAGTCGAGCTATCAACGCAGACAGAGCGTCGACCAACTAATAGACGATCGTCGATCAGCCGATAGACGATACTCGAGCGGCGTTCGACCATAGTCGAACGAAAAACAACTTAGCCAAATTTATATCTGGAAAAGTGACCTCTAAAACTAAAGCAACAAACCTTTGACCATAGATAAATCTTGGGTCAAGAAACAGAAAGAGAAGACTAAACTCAAATCAAAACCTAGGGTACCAACAATCTCCCCCTATTTGAGTTAAGTCTCTCAACAATTAAAACATACAAAACTAATTACTGAAAGTAAAATAAAATGCATAAAGAGAAATAACTAAGCAGATACCATCAATCAAACAGATAAGCAATTAACTGTCAATCAATGAAAAATTAAGGTGCTTCAGAGTTATGCTTAGGATCAGAAGAGCTAGAAACAAAAGTAATCTTTCTTGAGGGATCTAGAGCTTCTTTTCTTGATAGCTTCAGGTCTTGTTCTCCAATAATTTTCAATTCTATTGTTCTTGGGACAACTGCCTCAGGATGCTTTTCTATATACTTTGAAGGATCAAATACTTCAGGTCTAACCTGGAACTTGTCGAGCTCTTTCATTCTGAATTTTGACATTGTGGTCAATCCTGCAGTGTCTTTTCCTTCTGCTTTTGCTTTCTTAATTTGCGCTGCTCCAATGAGTTCAAGAAAATGAGCCATCCTAAAATTAGGATCAAGCTCCGAGCTTTCATAAACAATCTCAGAAGATATATCAACTGGTTCTTTATCCTGAATAACTAGATAAGAAAGGGGAGCAGACTTAGCAAATATCTTCCTAGAATTTTCAGATAAAATAATTTGCTTACCTTTTGAAACATCCTTCTCAGAGTGATCTGGCTTAGGAGAGGTAGAGCTTTTAAGTTCTTTGAACTGAGGAGGAGAAAATGTTGGTCTTTGATACACTACCTCCTTTACCTGTTCCTTAACAGCATCAGGTCTTTGATAGCCAGTTTGACTTTTACCTTGGTATCCTTGTGAACTTCTCCTTTGAGCTGACTGAGATGGATTTGATCTTTCGGACTAAGCAGCAGGTTTTCCAGATAAGTTTCCCGAGGCTCCTGCACTAGGAGGTGGAGGAGGAGGACCTCTAGGATTCCATCTAGGGACAAGAGAGTCATACCTCTTTGACTTTTTCCTTTGCTTTTGCTGGTTCTTAGAAAACAACATCCAATGTTGGAAGTCTTTTGACTTAGGATCAATTCCTTTCAGTATATAATACGGGGTATCATTATCTGGATTAGCAGGAGGAGGAGCAACAACTTTCCTTTTCTTTTTAGCAATTCTTTTTCTTTTTGACTCAGCAGACTCATCAGAATCGATTTCATCTTCAGAATTAGAGGAGATGGGCAGATCATAGGGATCAAATGCATCTTGCATAGCCCTTTCCTTTTCCTTTAAAGCAGCTTTCTCTAGTTCTTCTTCTATGGCATCCTGTGCCAATAGAGCATCTAAATCCAAGCCCGGGGAATCATCCCATATAGTAGATTTTTCAATTTGGGCATCTGCAGCTGATTCTTGAAGATTAGAAACTGTCATAGTGACCAGTTCTGCTTGCACTTCTGGCTGAGCAACTTCAGAAATTTGAACAGCTGGTTCTGGTTGAACTTCTGGAGCAGGTTGGATAACAGGCTCTTGAACATCTAGAATTTCTTCCAATTTATCTGTAGTATTATGAATAAAATTTTTCTAAATGACATCTAATCATCCCTTCCAGATATTCCCAAACTATCATATCAGTTATCAAGTCTAAAAAGTAAGTAAAGAGAATACCTTCAGAATCGACCACAGCGTGTCCTAACTCCCATAATTTATCTAGAAAGGAAGTGATGATTCCTTCTAGGTACAGGGCGACCAAGGGAGTAGAACATTCTTCTAAACAAGCTTTAACAATGAATTCAGATTTCAACAAAGCATCAGAAATTTCTTTTTCAGATAGAAAAGGAGGAGCTGAATCTTCTATTACTTTCTCTGCCACTGCATGATGATCTGCTGGAGGGGAGGCCAAAGGGTGCTCAGAGACATCTTCATCAAGCATCTCCCCCTGCCTGATTTCAGTAGATACTGAAACCAGGCCCCTAGAAGAAGAGGGCTCAGCAGACTTTGAGAGTTTCTGAATAGCAGCAGTCAAAGAGGAGATAGATGAAGCAAGGGGAACAATCGCCTCGTCAATCATAATTTTGATTGAGGGGGTAATTAACTCCATAATGCTAGAGATAAATGCTGGAGTTATTTCAAAGGATGATGATGATGATGGTGGGGGAATTTCAGAGGATGGAAGATCAGCAGGGATGGTATATGCATGATGAGCTGGAGAATGAACTGGAGATGGAACTGGAGATGTATGAGTGGATGCAGGGTGATCAATGTGATCAGAAGAGGGAATTGGAGAATGAAGAGGAGTAGAAATCTCAGACACCAACAAATCAAAACTGGGATGAGAGATCCCAGCAAGATGAGTCGGGAGAGGAGATGCAGGAGGAGATGCAAGAGAAGAAGCAGAAGGTCGTACTTCAATTGAAGTTGAGGGAACTTCAACTGAAGTAGACGGCAGGGCAGATAAAGAAGATGGAAGGGATGGATTTGCTGAGCCAGCTGCTAGAAGGGGGGAGTGACTGAGAAAGTCCAGGTGCTCTCAGATGTAACTAGAGCAACCCCTGCGGGAGCGGGCTTCAGGAAGGTCCATTTCCATTGAGAGGACTTAGCGCTACCAACTGCACCGTCCAGAAAGAATTTAACTAGTTCACATAGCAAAAATCAAGTTCATTCAGGAAAAAGGAGTTCAAAAGCTAACAGCTACATTCAAGCTTAGAACTTACAGTTTCCAACTGCTCTCAGCTCATTCACATCTAACTGAGAAGAAGTTTTAGTTCTTCACTCTTCTTCAACCTGAGTTCTCCTGCTTACAGGAAGATCTTCACTCAGAGCCTTTTGAAGAAGAAGAAGAAGAAGAAGATAGCTGCCTAAAGAAGAAATTTTATTTCATTTTATTTATCTTCTTGTAGCTTTTTCCTTCAGTATTTTCTGAAGTGTTTCTGCACTGAAGCAAGACTTCACCTGGACGTTCTTTTAGCCAGGGGGAGCCTTGATTCTTTTAGAGCCTTCTAGCTCAGTGCAAGTTATTGTGCTTCTCTAATCTATTGTAAAATAGAGAAGACACCTTAACCTCCTTCCCCCCTCCTGTAAAGGGTTATTACTCCCTTCAAAAGTATCCCTTGGTGGCAGGGCACCTGATCAAAAACCTGTGTTGGTTTTTAGACACCTGATCAAAAGTCTAAAGGGTTTCTGGATCTACCTGAAGCAGATCTTGTTGGTGGCAGGGCACCTGATCAAAAACCTGAGTGGATTCCTACCTTGTTGGTAGAAGAGTGGACGTACCCAAGTTGTTTGGGGAACCACTATAAATTCCTTGTGTCGTCTGGATTGCTTTAATTAATTGAGAGGACTTAGCGCTACCAACTGCACCAAAAGACCGGCCTGAAGGTCAAAGGTGCATACTAATCTTTATATCAAGATTTTGACCGGGGACGGGGCAGCCAGTTAAGCCATTACCGCATAGCGCCACAACGCGGGGGCGATTCCGGACCGTAGCCCCAACAATCCCCCCCCCCCCCCGGAAACGACCCCGGTGTTTCGAACCCATACCCCACATCTCCACCAATTGAGAGGACTTAGCGCTACCAACTGCACCAAAAGACCGGCCTGAAGGTCAAAGGCACATACTAATCTTTATATCAAGATTTTGACTGGGGACGGGGCAGCCAGTTAAGCCATTACCGCATAGCGCCGCAACGCGGGGGCAATTCCGGACCGCAGCCCCAACAGCTAATGATGGACAAGCTAACCATCAAGGAAGTTGCTCCAAAAATCCAAGATGGAGTGGATGTCCTAGATGAAGTGCAAGGCACAATAGAAGTGGATGAAGATCAGCAAGAAGCTGCTACTAAAGCTGATGCTGAAAGAAGACTGCCTCTAGCTGTCAGGCATCTAAGAGATCATCCAAGACACCAGATTATTGGTGATGCACACCAAGTAGTGGTGACAAGAAGCAAGAGCCTTAATACAACAATGTATGTAAGTTTCCTGTCACAGGTTGAGCCCAAGAGATTTGAAGAGGCAAACATAGATCAGTTCTGGATTATAACAATGCAAGAGGAACTGAACTAGTTTAAAAGGTCCAAGGTCTGGAAGCTGGTTCCCAGACCACAAGGACATAATGTTATTGGAGCCAAGTGGATTCATAGGAATAAACATGATGAAAATGGCATTATAATCAAGAATAAGGCTAAGCTAGTAGCTAAGGGGTACAGACAAGAAGAAGGTATTGATTTTGATCGAACTTTTCACCTGTAATAAGATTGGAAGCCATCAGACTCTTCCTTGCATATTCTACATTCAAAGGATTTAAAGTCTACCAAATGGATGCGAAGTAAGCCTTCCTGAATGGTGACTTAAAGGAAGACGTTTATGTTGAGCAATCTCTAAGTTTTGTAGTTCCTAACTCACCTAATTCTGTTTATAGACTTAGAAAAGCTCTATATGGGCTGAAGCAAGGCCCTAGATCATGGTATGAGACATTGTTTAGCTTCCCCATTGAGAACAAATTCTTAAGGGGGAAGATAGAAAAGTATCAATTCCTAAGGTAATCTAAGGGCAAGATCATCCTAGTCCAGATTTATGTAGATGACATAATCTTTGGATCTATTGATGATAACCTTTGTAGGAAGTTTCACAAACTTATGCAAGGGATGTTTGAGATGAGCAGTGTGGGTGAACTTAAGTTCTTCTTGGGCCTCCAAGTAAACAGACTAATGATGGTTTGACCATATCCCAGTCTAAGTTTTCCAAGGAGTTGATCAAAATGTTTGTTATGGAGAATGCCTCCACCATGAAAACTCTCATTGGGTCAAGTATGCCTATAGGCAAAGATGAGGTAGGGAAACCTATTGATAAAACTTTATATAGAGGGATAATTAGCTCCCTTCTATATCTTACTGTAAGTAGGCCAGACATCATGTATGATACATGTGTTTGTTCTAGGTATCAGGCTAGCCCTAAAAAATCTCACTACTCTGTTGCTAAGAGTATTTTGAGATATCTTAAGGGAACACCAGATATTGGCCTATGGTACCATAGAAAAAGGGATTTTGAACTAACAAGCTATTCTGATGCAGATTTTGCAGGCTGCAAAGAGGACAGGAAGAGCACTTCAGGCATCTATCAGTTCTCTGGAGGAAGACTAGTGTCTTGGAGCAGCAAGAAGCAAAACCATGTTATAATCTAAACAGTTGAGTCAGAATAAATCTCAGCAGGTAGCTGTTGTGAACAATTGTTGTGGATCCAGTATCAGCTCCAGGACTATAACCTCAAGATAAGTAGAACTCCTTTGTATTATGATTCTATTAGTGCAATCTCAATTGCTAAGAATCAGGTCTCTCATAGCAGGAATAAGCATATTGAGATTAGGTATCATTTCATTAGGGAGTATGTGGAATGTGAAGATATTGTTGGGTATTGTATCCACAATGTACCTGATTTGAAGAAGCCCCTGAACAAGCTAAGGTGAATTGACAATGTATTTGATCACTTGTCTTCAAGTTGTGCTTGCAATTATTCATCACTAAGTACACACCAATGTCAGGGTGCAGTAGGTCAATATACACGAGTCTGTGAAACGTAATCCCTCGTTGAGCAGATCAATATGTTGGCTTACGTGTACTCTCTCTATTGGAGTGTACTTACTTTTAAGCACAGGGTTTAGAAAGATCGAGAGCAGACAAGGAGAAAGGATGGGCCAAATACCTGCTCACGGGAAGAAAAGACGAAAATCGTCTAAGTAGAAATCGTCGAGATTCACTAAGTGATTCTCTCCGAATGCAGCCGGCCGTCTCAAAGCCGCCCTGAATTCTGCTAAGGAAGAATCGGCGAGAATCACTAAGTGATTCTCGCCGAATCGTCGAGAATGATCTTGCATTCTCGCCGATTCGGCGAGAATCAATTGTGATTCTCGCTGATTCTCTCTGGCTTGCTATTTCTATGCAGCTAGAATTACGCTAAGTGGAATTCGGCGAGAATCGTAGTTGATTCTCGCCGATTCGTCAAGAAACACTTACGATTCTCGCCGAATTTGACTTAGGCAAATTTCTGCTATTCTCTGGACCGGTCCAAGTTAACATGCGCTGTTTGGAGCCGGTCTTAGGGCTTCTTTTCGGTGGGGCCCACAACGGTCATTTTGGATGACCTAATGTATAAATACTTCGGTATTGTTGAGCAGCAGACAGACGAATACACGGATTCAAAAATACGAGCCGCCGACGTGACCTAAATCGTGAATCTCGCTCCGCCGCCATCGCCGCTCGTGCCAGTTGATTGCCGTCGCTGATCGTGGTTTCTTCCAGATCTCCCGGCTACAGATGCTCAGCCAAGCACAGCGTCTCACGCGTCTAACCAGAGATCCTTAGTCTCTTGATTCGTAGATCGGGAAAACCTTCCCCTTCCGAATCGATCGAGACGATCGATCCTAGTATGATCGTTGGAAGACCTTGCTAGCTTTGCTATAAAGGTTGAATCTCCAAAGAACAGCCGCAGCACTCCGTTGTCGCCGCCAATCCTGAGAGCCAAACCACCTCCCTTCTTGCCACCGCCGGTTTCGGGGAGATTCTCTCCAAGTGAGATCTAGGGTCGTGGACTCTTCGTCGACTTCAAGAACACGTCGTCCAACGAAGAGGGACACCTTATACTCCATAAGTAGTTTGTATTTCTAATACACTCCATTTTCAATTTTGTTGTAAAGGAACGTTGGTTCCTAGTTGTAAGGGTTGGGTGCAACCCGTGGTGTAGGAGTGGTGACTCCTTCGTTTGGAAGGGTTCCTTCCGTTAGTGTGAGGATTGGATTTCAATCCTGTTGGTGAAGTGACCGAGTCATCCCTGGTTGGGAGATAGGTCGAAGGGGGAGAGTGGACGTACCCAAATTAGGGAACCACTATAATTTCCCTGTGTCTTTCTGTGCTGTGTTGTTTGGTTTTTTGTGCAGGTACAATTTTAATTCCACAAAAACGCTATAAGACACCTATTCCCCCCCCCCATATGTGAAGGTAGTTGGCACTAGGTGGACTTTCAAGTGGTATCAGAGGGAGGTTATGTAACGGTCCAGGCCCGCCAACCCGCGGGACCCAGCTGGCACCGCCGGCCCACCAGTAGTCCAGACCCGGGCCCACTACTGGCAGTAAGCCTATCACATTCAAGCCTGCAGGCCGTACACCCCAACCCCTCTCCATTCACAGGCGGGTTGTTGAGGCCGGGGATCGAACCCGAGACCTCCTTGATAAGGAGTTTTCAAACCACTCCTCATCACCAACTGAGCTGCAGCTCAATTGGTGATGAGGAGTGGTTTGAAAACTCCTTATCAAGGAGGTCTCGGGTTCGATCCCCGGCCTCAACAACCCGCCTGTGAATGGAGAGGGGTTGGGGTGTACGGCCTGCAGGCTTGAATGTGATAGGCTTACTGCCAGTAGTGGGCCCGGGTCTGGACTACTGGTGGGCCGGCGGTGCCAGCTGGGTCCCGCGGGTTGGCGGGCCTGGACCGTTACAGGTTACTCATCAAAAAGGTTCACACCTTGAGTTTAATCCAGCCACAAGTGCCAAGAAGAAGACAGATATCTGCTATGGACGGACTCAAGTACTCCGGCAAAATCCCAGTGTGCACCAGACTAAACTTTCCTATCTGGAAGGAAAGAATTAGATTTTACATGGAAGCAGTGGACCCACGACTCTTCATGATAGTTGAGGAGGGACCTTATGTTCCCACCAAGGCCTCCTCCCTTGATCCTACCAAACAAGTGTCGAAGATGCTGTATGAAATGGACAAGGACGAAATGGTGCTGGTTGGACTCGACAAGAAAGCACAGAACATATTGGTGAGCGCAGTTGACGACTCTATGATGCAGAACTTCTGCAACTGCAGGACAGCCAAGGATCTCTGGAACTGCCTGATTGTCTTAATGGAGGGCACAAATGAAGTGAGGGATGATCGAAGATCCCTCCTCAACCAGAAATATGAGGCCTTCAGGCAAGGGCCCAAGGAAGAGATCGGAGTTACCTTCGAAAACTTCCTCAAGATCGTCAATGCACTCAAGGGATATGGAAGAGTGTTCACTAACGGTGGACTTAATGATAAATTCCTTAGGTCCCTTACTAAGGAATGGGACACAAAGATCTGCGCCATCTGAGAGTTTGGCAGACTTGCTGAAACAGATCCACAAATTCTATTTGGGAAGCTCATGTCCTATGAGCTTCAACTGAACACAAGGAAAGCTGAAGAGGAAGCAGAGAAAGCCGCAGCCAAAGAAAAGACTGTGGCCCTAAAAGCCATTCACTCCAGAAAGGGCAAGGGTGCTGCTGCTTCCCGTGCGTGGAAGAAGGATGAGGAGGAAGACTCCGAGCCATGCTCCTCCGGCTCAAAATTGTCAGAGGAAGATTTCTATCTCATCACCCGGGAATTCAAGAAGTTCCTCAAGCAGAGGAATCAAAGAAAGAGAGACGGATCCTCCTCCAGGCATCAGAAGAAGAACTATTCTTCTGACAGGTATGCTTCCAAACCGAACAAACACCGCTCCTCTGACATTATTTGTTTTGGATACAATAAGCCAGGACACGTCGTGGCTGATTTCCAACAAGGCAAGAGGGAGAAAGGAAAGGGAGAGGAGCACAGGACCTCTAAAGACAAGAAGAAGGAGATAAGTTACATCGCAAAGAAGCCAAAGATGCTGAGTGAATCTGACACGTCAGATACCAGTGATGACGAGGAAGCCTACTTTGGGCTAATGGGTCGCTCTGACTCAGAAGGAGAATGCCCCCCATTTACTGGGAAGGTAAAAGCTCACACCCCTCTCTCCGACTCTGACTCTGATCCTGAGTCTCACGATGATTACCCTGAGGATAGCCCTTCGTCCCGTGAAGCTGAGCTCCTCGAGAAGTATGAGCTTCTGCTAAATACTTTCGAGGAATGCCGAAAGAGACTAAAGGCTGAGAAAAAGGAAGTTAAATTCCTTAAAGGTGAGAGTGTGTCCCTGAGGGAAGAGATCACCAGTTTGATCTCCCTCCGACAGGAGCACTTGGACCTGACTTCGAAGCATTTAGAGTCTCTTAGGCTCCTCGATCTTAAGCAAGAGGAAATCGACAAGTTGGAAGAACAACTTGCAGTAGAAAAGGAGCTGGCTTGGGGCATGTAGGCCAAAAGATCGTTAAGAGCTTCTCTATGCCAAAGACAGTTCTTCCACTGGTTGATACCTTCTCTGCTCAGGCCAAAGGAGCTGGCTTGGGGCATGTAGGGGTATCTGGCTCCTCATCCAGGAGAAACAAGAATCAGAGAAAGAATAAGGCTGCTAAGAAGGCCTCGGCTGTTGAAAAGGGAAAGGCCCCACTCAGTCCTGTTGCGTTCAGGAAGTCTGGCTATCCCTGCAATGAACAGGACTTTGAGTCAACTTATGGCCACTTCTTCTGGCCCTCGGTTGAAAAGCCCAAGAGCCGGTATGAGGGGTGGGCCTTCCACCGCAACTTTGGCGAGAGTGTCTTCAAGGCACCTTATGAGGAAGTTCAGATGGAAGATTATGGCCACTTCTCTAGCGGTCATAATAGGAAGCATGCACCCTAGGCCAAGCCTGTTACACTGAGAAACCAGGAGGTGAAGAAATCATGTGACTGTTGTCATCATGATGCCTCCACCTCAAGGTCCGAGGCCCCGGCTGAACCTTCCGTTCCAAGGGTGAAGCAGGTTCCTAGGAGAAAGTATAACATATTTGACTGCTGGTGCTGTGGCAAAGTTGGTCACTTTGCCGTGGATTGCTGGTTTAATCCGAGGAATAACGAGACTCCTCAGGTTGGCAATGTGAGGCCGACCACTCGTAGGGCTAACCATCCGAGGGAGAGTATGCTAACGAGGAATCTAGGACCAAAGTTCAATTGGGTTCCTAAGGGAAATTAATTCTGTTTTGCAAGAATGTCCAAAGGCCACCAAAACTCCCATATGGTACTTGGACAGTGGATGCTCCCGGCATATGACCGGGACAAGAAGCCTGCTGCATGATTACTCTCCAGTCGAGAATGGACCCAAAGTCATCTTTGGGGGGTCAGATCGAGGAGTCACCAGGGGTTACGCGGTATTCTTGAAGATGCAGGTGCAAGACTTGAACAGCTGAGTCCCGATGAGACTGCTAAAGATGTAACTCCTAAGTACGTCAAGGTTTCTACCTCAACGTCAACTGGAGAAGTTGAAGATCAGAATGGAGCAAACCTATGAGAAGAAGGAGAAGCTCAAGAAGATGTCAGAGCTCCTGATTCCAGACTCCTAGAGCTCCGACACGTGAGGGATCATCCTAGAGATCAGATCATCGGAGATCCTCGTCACGGTGTCAGAACTCGAAGAGGTACTATTAACGAGATTTTGCATCTTAGTTTCCTCTCACAGGTTGAGCCAAAGAAGTTCGGCAAGGCGAACAAAGATGCAGCATGGATATTGGCCATGCAAGATGAACTACATCAATTTGAAAGATGCAACGTCTGGACGCTGGTTCCCAGACCAAGGGGGCAGAACGTGATCGGCACCAAGTGGATCTTCAGAAACAAACTGGATGAACATGGTGTCATCATAAAGAACAAGGCCAGGCTAGTGGCTCAAGGTTACAGAAAGGAGGAGGGATTGACTTCGACTAGACCTTTGCACCAGTGGAACGGCTCGAGGCGATCAGATTGTTCCTGGCGTATGCTTCGCACAAAGGATTCACTGTCTATCAGATGGACGTGAAATCTGCATTCTTAAATGGCAATCTGAAAGAGGAAGTATATGTCGCTCAACCCCCAGGTTTTGTCAATCCTACTTATCCTAATCACGTATACATTCTTAATAAAGCTCTATATGGGTTAAAACAAGCTCCTCGAGCTTGGGATGAGACCTTGTCTAGCTTTCTTCTTGAGAACAAGTTCTCTAGAGGAAAAATAGACAAGACATTGTTCTCAGGGAAGTCAAAGGCAAGATCTTGTTGGTGCAAATCTATGTCGATGACATTATATTCGGCTCAACGGACAACAATCTTTACAAAAAGTTTTCTAAACTTATGCAAGGAAAGTTTGAAATGAGCAGTATGGGAGAGCTAAAGTATTTCTTGGGACTTTAAGTGAAACAGTCTGAGGAGGGAATTTTCATTTCTAAGACGAAGTTCACCAATGAACTCCTCAAGAAATTCGGAATGGAGAATGCAACCTCTATGAGGACTCCAATGGGATCTACCATGTCTCTGGATAAGGATGAGAAAGGGAAACCTTTTGATGAAACCAAATACAGAAGCATCATTGGATCCCTGCTCTACCTTACTGCAAGTAGACCGGATATCATGTTCTCCACATGTGTTTGTGCCAGATATCAGGTGAACACTAAGGAATCTCATTATGTCGCTGCAAAGCGAATTCTTAAATACCTTTAAGGTACCCCTAACCTTGGCTTGTGGTACCCGAGAAACAATGATGTCGAGCTAATAGGCTTTTCAGATGCTGATTTTGCAGGAAGTAGGGATGATCGGAAAAGCACTTCCGGGACGTGTCAATTCCTCGGAAGAAGGCTTATATCATGGAATAGTAAGAAGCAAAATTGTGTTGCAACCTCCACAGCTGAATCTGAGTATATCTCAGCAGGCAGCTGTTGCGCACAACTACTATGGATCAGAAACCAGTTAGCAGACTATGACCTTCAGTTCAAGGAAGTACCAACATACTGCGACTCCTCCAGTGCAATTGCTATTGCCAACAATCCAGTATCGCATAGCAGAATGAAGCATATTGAAGTGCGCTACAACTTCATTTGGGAGCACGTGGAGAACAAGGACATCTCTCTCTGCTATGTCCCCACAAATAAGCAAATTGCAGATATTTTCACAAAGCCCCTAGACGAGACCAAGTTCAGTCTCTTCAAAATTGAACTGGGGATGCTCAACTATGAGGAATGAAAACTACAGAGGCTCCCAACTTTTGGATCAAGGGGGAGCATCCGCAAGAAACTCAAGTGTAAGCACAAATACAAGAACTGAGGGAGAGCATTGTGGCAAGTGTTAAAGTCCCAGATTTGTAGAAGCCAAAAAGGGGGAGATTGCCCTCTCGGCTAAGGTGCTAAGGGCTAAGGTACTCTCGCAAAGTATGCTCCAAATGCTCTAAAGGTAATGGTATGGAAATTCTTTCTCAACTCATTATTCAGTGTATGTTTTTCTTCCATCCGTCATATTCACCTTAGCTTGTAGGGTTTAGGCTTCTTCAAATAGGGGGAGATTGTTGGGTATTGTATCCATAATGTACCTGATTTAAAGAAGCCCCTGAACAAGCTAAGGTGAATTGACAATGTATTTGATCACATGTCTTCAAGTTGTGCTTGCAGTTATTCCTCGCTAAGTGCACACCAATGTTAGGGTGCAGTAGGTCAATATACACGGGTCTGTACAACGTAATCCCTCGTTGAGCAGATCAGTGTGTTGGCTTACGTGTACTCTCTCTATTGGAGTGTACTTACTTTCAAGCACAGGGTTTAGAAAGATCGAGAGCAGACAAGGAGAAAGGATGGGCCAAAGACCTGCTCACGGGAAGAAAAGACGAAAATCGTCTAAGTAGAAATCGTCGAGAATCACTAAGTTATTCTCGCCGATTCGACGAGAATCACTAGTGATTCGATCCGAATCGACGAGAATCACTCGCTGATTCTCGCCGAATACAGCCGACTGTCTCAACGCTGCCCTGAATTCTGCTAAGGCAGAATCGGCGAGAATCAATTGTGATTCTCGTCGATTCTCTCCGGCTTGCTATTTCTATGCAGCTAGAATTCTGCTAAATGGAATTTGGCGAGAATCGTAGGTGATTCTCGCCGATTCGTCGAGAATCACTTACGATTCTCGCCGAATTTGACTTAGGCAAATTTCTGCTATTCTTTGGACCGGTCCAATTTAACATGCGTTGTTTGGAGCCGGTCTTAGGGCTTCTTTTTGGTGGGGCCCACAACGGTCATTTTGGATGATCTAATGTATAAATACTTCGGTATTGTTGAGCAGCAGACAGACGAATAGATGGATTCAAAAATACGAGCCGCCGACGTGACCTAGATCGTGAATCTCGCTCCGCCGCCATCTCCGCTCGTGGCAGTTGATTGTCGTCGCTGATCGTAGTTTCTTCCAGATCTCCCGGCTATAGAAGCTCAGCGAAGCACAGCGTCTCACACGTTTAACCAGAGATCCTTTGTCTCTTGATTCGTAGATCGGGAAAACCTTCCCCTTCCGAATCGATCGAGACGATCGATCCTAGTGTGACCGTTGGAAGACCTTGCTAGCTTTGCTACGAAGGTTGAATCTCCAAAGAACAGTCATAGCACTCCGTTGTCGCCGCCAATCCCGAGAGCCAAGCCGCCGCCCTTCTAACTGCCGCCGGTTTCGGGGAGATTCTCTCCAAGTGAGATCTAGGGTCGTGGACTCTTCGTCGACTTCAAGAACACGTCGTCGAACGAAGAGGGACACCTTATTCTCCATAAGTAGTTTGTATTTCTAATACACTCCATTTTCAATTTTGTTGTAAAGGAACGTTGGTTCCTAGTTGTAAGGGTTGGGTGCAACCCGTGGTGTAGGAGTGGTGAATCCTTCGTTTGGAAGGGTTCCTTCCGTTAGTGTAAGGATTGGATTTCAATCCTGTTGGTGAAGTGACCGAGTCATCCCTGGTTGGGAGATAGGTCGAAGGGGGAGAGTGGACGTACCCAAATCGGGGAACCACTATAATTTGCATGTGTCTTTCTGTGATGTGTTGTTTGGTTTATTTGTGCAGGTACAATTTTAATTCCGCAAAAATGCTGCAAGACACCTATTCCCCCCCCATAGGTGAAGGTAGTTGGCACTACGTGGACTTTCAAATATCAGTATTGAGTTTGTCCTACAGATAAGCAAGTGGCTGACATCTTCACTATGCCACTGGATGAAGCAAAGTTCAACACCTTCAAGTTTGAGTTGGGTATGTTGAACTTGGAATAACTTCATTTTCTCCTTGTGTTGTTATTTTTGTAGGTTGTACTACTTATTACAAGTGGAAAAAGACCTTCAGTGGTATGAGGATTTTTCAAGTGGTATACCTTCATTGGTATAAAGTTTTTCAAACGGTTCGAGTACTATCCAGACTAGAATAGACTAAAGTGTCTACCAGGAAGGATGTAGAAGATGCTCCTGTTGAGGGGGAGTAATTCTAGATGTTCATGTTTAGGGGGAGCAAGTCAAGATGCTCCTATTGAGGGGGAGCAAGTCCAGCAGCTACAATAATGGATAAAAGATCATCACTACTGCTGCTGTGAAGTAACTACTGCTGTAGAAGTCATAAAAAGGGGGAGGAGTGGCATTAGCTCATGTGTATCAATGATAGCATCTAGCTCAAGTGGATAAATGGATCACTCAAGTGTCAAGTGGCTATAGTTATGTGTTGTATCAGTGGTATCAATATAAGAGGTATGTTCTCCAGTCAACTAGTTTAATCACTAGTGTAGTAGAAGTAGGCTAGGATCAAGAGACAAATTCTCCCATGATCGTAACACCTCCCTCAATATGCCTATAGAAGAAGCCAGAAAGGGGGATATGTGTGGCAATACCTAGAAAGGGGGAGATGTAGAAGAAATACTTAACATGACTAGGTCATGTTGAGTCAAGTTGGTGCATATTAATTGGAAAGATTTAAGTGGTATGAGGAATGCAATGACAACATGTTGAGCCATGTTGAGTCAGTGCATATTATGAGGTAAGTGCTTCTAGTGGTGCTCCATTTAAGTATTAAGTGGTATATGGAGAGTGCATACTACTTGAGAAATTGTTCAAGTGGTATGAGTATGCATTGACTTGACATGTTGAGTCAATGCAGATAAATTAAGTACATTGAATTGATATGCTGGTAATTCAAGTAGCATAAGCTAGCAAATGTAGCAGATATAGCTTACAGCTGCTTCAAATTAATATGCTTTTTATGTTAATGCTTCTTAATATTATTGTGTGTTCTGCTTTCTTCAAATAGGTGTAGATTGTTGGGAATATTGCCCTCAATGTTCCCTAGACTTAATTTGAAGAGGCATCGCCATCAACACTAAGAGCATAATTGTATCTAATGTTGGATAAGCTCATCATGTGCAGGATGTTCCATGGAACAAGTTTAGACAAGTTATCTAAGTGGTTGTGACAGGAGGTCACAAGGTAGAGTAGAGATAGAATTCTGTCTAAGTCCATAGGCGTTAAGTGAAGCCAGTTCACTCAACGCCAAAAGTCAAAGAAGAATGCTGGAAAGGATGAAAATCGCCTAAGTCCACAGGAGTTGAGTGAAGCCAGTTCACTCAATGCCAGATGCCAAAAAACGCTGAGTATGGTGTGGATAGTCAAAACTCAGTAGCCTGCAAAGCAATTCTACGGATAAGTTCACAGGCATTGAGTGATGGAAGTCTCTCAATGCCATATATCAAAAGGCATTGAGTATAACTGAGTCTGTCAAAGCCTAAGTATTGGCAAGCTAAAAAAATGGCTAAGTCAACAGGAGTTGAGTGAAGCAAGTTCACTCAATGCCAGACAATAAAAGCGCTGAGTAAAAATAGGACAGTCAAAGCCCAGCAGGTTGTAGAGACAATATTGCGGCTAAGTCCACAGGCATTGAGTGAAGCCAGTTCACTCAATGCTAGATAGCAAAAGCATTGAGTCATGTTACTGCAGTCAAAGCCTAAGAAGAAAGAAGACAGAAAGCTGCTAAGTATAAAAGCGTTAAGTGATGAAGCTTCACTCAATGCTCTCAACGCCTAGCAGACAAAAACAGTTGCAGCTAAGTCCAGGGGAAGTGAGTGATGAAGATTAACTCGATGCACTCAACGCCTGACTGTACAGAAGAATTGGCTAAGTCCAAAGGCGTTGAGTGAAGTCAGTTCACTCAACACACTCAACGCCTGATGGTGTAGAGAATTTTACTATGTCCAGATTCATTGAGTGAAGGCCATTCACTCAATGCACTCAATGCCTGGAGTTAAATCTAGCTAAGTCCACAAATGTTGACGTCAGCCAAAGTCAACAAAGTTCAAATTAGTTGTAGGAAAGCTATAGAATACGATAAATAGCATCGGAGGCCTGTTGTACGTCTTCTTCCATTAAAGCAAGGTGCAGCTGTCAACCAAAGGTGGTCCCCACTGTTTCTGGAGCCGTTGATTGGAGAAAGATAAAAGGGACAAGATGGACTAAAGGAACTTTAACTTTTAGGGTTTTCTCTCGAAAAGTTGAAGCTGAACATCATCTTCCACGCCATTATTGTCGATCTTGAATCTTGAAGTCAAAATAGCTTATCTAAAAGTTCTTTCCAGTTACTGCAGCTAATTTCTTCTGCTACTACAAGTTTAGATAAGGATCTGATTAAGAAGGAGGAGAGCTTTTAGGTTTTAGCAAGTCCAGGTTAGCTGATTGAAGAAAACAAGAACTGTCAAATATTTAGTCTTCTTCAGTAAGTTCAGAAACAAGTTTCTGAGTTTCTTCAACATAGACAGCTTCTTACTGAAAATACTATTACTGTTGCTGTGAAGAAAGTTTGGGTTGTTAACTCATCTCAGGAGGCAGACAAAGAGAAATTTCTCTGGTGTCAATTTAACCACACCAACCAACTACTCTTCATGTAGGATTCTTTTGGATCTGAGTTATAAGCCTGATTTATAAAGGCTGAGGTAGGGTTGTTAAGCTTGAGTTTATAGGATCCCTGTATGGATCTGAGTGTAGGGCTGTTTAGCATGAGTTTATAGGATTCTTATGTGGATCTGAGTGTAGGGCATGTGTGCCTGAGATAGGGCTTTTGGCCTAAGGTAGGATTTTAATAGATCTGAGGTATAACATCCCATTTCCAACTAGACCCCTAAAAGTGGTTTTGTCATGACTAGGTCATGACAAAACCCTAGGAAGCTCAAGAGATCATGTGACCTTAGGCATGATGGTGAAGATCACCATGGTCTGCAAATAGTAATTTCCAATCACCATACCTAGGGTATGACCTTAGGGCTTTAACTTGGTTCCATTACTCCACCATGGAACACCTAACCCTATGGGAGGAACCAAAAAAGGGCAAGTTAACCAGTCAACCTAAACCCTAATTAGGTCAAACTAAGCTCACATATAGCCAATAGACCTCCCCTAAGCCAAAGGGACCCACCTAGACCTTCCAAGGCCCTAAGGGAGGCCAATGGGTCACCATGGACCCATTAGGGTCAACCAAAGAGGCTAAGTTGACCCAAGTCAACCCTAGCTCTAAAATAGTCAAAGTTCCCTAACTAAGAGTCAAGTGGCCTTCAAGGTGCAAAGCAAACCCGTACCCCACCTAGACATTAGGGGAGGCCAATGGGTAATTAAGAACCCATTGGGGTCAAC
This sequence comes from Platanthera zijinensis, assembly GCA_039513925.1. Taxonomy (NCBI): domain Eukaryota; kingdom Viridiplantae; phylum Streptophyta; class Magnoliopsida; order Asparagales; family Orchidaceae; genus Platanthera; species Platanthera zijinensis. The sequence continues at coordinate 54,387,605 of CM077092.1, forward strand.
CCAAAAGGTCAATTTGACCAAGGTCAACTCAATCCTTGAAATAGGTCAAACTAGCCTAAATGGCTAGCTCAAGCCCAATCCACTTGGGCTAACCTCATTTTAATTATTCATCTGAGGCAATGGGATGTTTTTGGATGAAATAATCATCAAAAATTGGCCATAGTGACTAGGAGAGAGAAAATGGGAGTTTCCCCCAATTTTAGAGAGAGAAAGTGAGCTTTATTGGCCATGGAAGGTCAAGGGCCTCCTCAATCCTTCTCCCATGGCAAGGTTCCTCCTTCCTAGTCAGTTAGAGGAAGATTGATAGCCATAGCCAGCCACCAAAGTGGCTGAAATCAATTCCTCCCATAAGGAAGAGAGAGAAAGAGGAGAGAGAAGGCCATTAATGGCCATTGGAGATCAAGACTTCCTCTCCTCACCTCCAAAGGCTTGTTTCATCTCCCCCACTAGTTCTGAGAAGATCAAGGGGCTTCCCATGCCCATTCAGTGGTTGGATTCATTGAATCCACCTTGGACGAATTTCTCCTCTTGAGGCCATTAATGGCATTGATGCCATGGCCACGCCCCTCCCTCATTTGGCTTTTTAAAAAGCTTCACCAGGCTGAGAGGAGAAGTTTCCACCCATCCCCTGAAGTAACTGAGCCCTATGGCTGTGTAGTTGTAGAGCATTAAAAGCTCCACCGCCAGAAATGGCGACACGGCGGCCGGCAAGGCAACAACCCCTTACACAGGTCCACTTCTCCTCCTCTCCCCTTGTGCTAGTATCTAGATCAACTAGGATGTGTAATCGAGCTCAATTTAGACGATTCCAAACTTCAAATTCCATGAATTTTCGGATTTGGGCTTCCTTGCGAGTTCGCCGGAAACCGCCCCTCCGGCGGCCGTGACGCCCTCCGGTGATAGCCACCACCTCAACGGAGGTGGTGGTGGTGGCCGGCTGGGGAGGGGGCTGGATGGCCAGAAAATAGCTTTATAAGCTACTCTAAGTTGGTGAAATCACGGCCAACAGCTGGAGGTTGAAGATAATTCGACCATCGTCGGATTAGACCTGTACAACAGCAATTCATAATGATTATTAGGGTTTTATTTTGAACCCTTTACTGTGCCCCCTTTAAAATAAATAAATGAGGCCCTTAGGGGTTAACCTTAAAAAGTGGCCAACATAAAAATTGTAGTTCTTGAAGTCTACTTTAATTTAAAATGTGTTTCAACCCATTTGGGTAAGTGGTTTGACCACATCACTCAAAATGGTGCAACCTATACATAGGCTTACCAGAGACTAAATTGAGTGCCCCTATCAATCCAGCCATCCAAATGACTTGAAATTTTGACTGGGGGTCACTTTTATCCATACCTATAAAATATCTAAAAATGGGGATTTGTGTAAAAAAATTTCCTATAGTTTTTATAATAATTTAATTAACCTTATATGATTTAATTAAAGGGTCTAAAGACCTCTAAACCAACCAAAATTTTGGTGGTTGTCTTTTATGGTCATATTATGACTCTTATAAAAATCTCAGCCTAATTGGGTTTGATTTGAATTGGTTTTGGTGAGACCAAAGTGTGGCCCTTTAAGGGTTAATTAGGGAAAGATTGAGCTTGGGGCATGGAGGGGCCAATTCTCACCCAAAGGGGTTGGGACTTTTGCCAGAGCCCCAAGGTTAGTTTAAACACCCACTCATGGATTTGGAGATGGATTGGGGTGGATTTGTCCTAAGACCCTAGTTCAAACCCTAAGGTTGAACTTTGGGGTTGGTGGAGTACATGGTGTGATATGTCCATGTATAGACTTGGGGTTTAGTCCATGTAACCCTAGGATGGTAAATAGCCCTAAGAAGGAATTTAGTGACATTTAGTCTTAGGCACACAAGTTAAATCAATTAGGGATTGTTTAGGCCTATACCATTTATGGAAATATTCAAGGGTCATATGATCTTGGATCCTTATGAAATTCTTGTAGAAGAGTTTTCATATCATTATGAGTCTCTGAAATTTATTGTATGGTGTTTGGAAGATAGTAGCTCATACTTGAAGTTATAACCATTTTGTTGCCCCTATTGATGATTTTGATAAAGTCATGGTTAAACTAACTTAGAATTGTATGAACCAAAGTAAGTGATGATTTAAGATTATGTTTAAGCTCTGGTATTTTTTGTGTAATTTTTGGATTATGATTTGTGGTACTTCCTTCTTTACCTTTAATTACTGCAAATATCTTGAATTAATTAATTAGGGGCTAATACATTTATGAAAGATTGTAAAACTTGGTACTCTCTGATATTTTAGCATCATATAGTGATCATAATTTTTGGAAGGCCATAACTTAAGGAAACCTTGTACTTCATGTTCAAAACCATCCATGGCCTAATTTTGGGAAACATTTAATAAATGCTAAATAAATTAGGGAAATTACAATTTTCTGGATTTACTCTAAATATGTCATTATAGACCCCCCCCCCCAATAAAAATCTCAGGGAATTTGGAAGAATATTTGAAGGGGGGGTCACCCCTCATGCTCATCATATAGCTTAAGTTGGTCTCACATAGTAAAACTGCAGATTTGTGTTAATATGAAGGATGGACATAGGGAGTTGGGTTGATTATATACTGATTTGGTAAGGTGAAAAAGAGAGCTTCATTAAGATTCATGATGAGGAGAATGTTGGGTTGGCTAGTGTTAGGTGGTGCTCGGGATCGACGAAAGTTCGTTTTTCCTGTAGAGAGAGAGAGTCAAAATACACTAGGGTTAGACTTAGTGTAACATTAAATGGGATTGGGAACTGGGTAGATATCAGTAATAGTAAGTTCCTTGCGAAAGGGAACGATGGGCTTCAGCTACCATCATAGTTCTTAGCTTAGTGCCCCGTGAGAGCCCTTCACAGGGAATACCCTGGGAAGTCCAAGGTTAACCTAAACTGTAAGAATAATTACTAAAGAGCAACTAGTATAAACTAGGGATTCACCTTCACACACCTCGATGGCTCGGGAGATTAGTTTGGTTGGGTTTATTCGAGCGGTAGGCTTGGTGGTTATGTAAATGGGCAGGTTAGCCCGGCGAGCCGAGGGCTCGGAAGGTAGTTATGACGGACAGGTTAGTCCAAGGAGATGATGGCTCGGGAATTCATGGTTGCATGTGTATAAAGGTGGTGGGTCTTCGGTGTTGGATGGTTGATCGCACTGGTGTCGATACGTCGACTCGGCAAGTGTGGTTCTCACTTAGCCCAATGAAAATTCTGGCAGTGGGTCAGCATAGTACTTGGAGACTCTAGTTGTGTCCTTTAGAGGGGTACGAAAGGGTTAGTCTTAGTAGTGCGGTTACCCGTCTAGGAGTGGGGGGCCCGACCCACTATCTTTGTTGACAACTACGAAGGTTCTTGGGAGTGATGCTAGCTTCCAAAAAGGGGGAACTAAAGGTCTGTGTGCATAGAGTCGTGTGCATGTGTTGCACTTGCATGAAACATGGCATAACATTTCACTTCACTCGTACTTGCAAACACCCTGACACCCCATCGTATAAATTGGTATGGGACTTTTTATTTGATGGGAGTCTTGTAAAAGACCCCTTAACTTATAAGTTTGTATGGGCATTTATATAAGTTAAGGTTACTTATTCCTTAGTTTACTTTACATGTTCTTACTGTTCTACTTTACTTATTTACATTACTATTTTCTTATTATAGTTCTTTTATACATAAACCTGCTAGGGTAGTTTTCACCTGCTTGTTCCACTCTGTTTTGTTGTCCTCCTCTTTCATCCTCCCTACACAGTGCCTAGGAGTCGCGGGGGTGAGGTGAGGATGATAGTGACTTAGTCTTTATGACTAACGGTCAGTGACCACAGTAGGAGCAGTAGGAGCATCAGCACCGGAATGACAAGGACACAAGACATGAGGAGCAGTTATTGTGCACTACCACTACTACACGGCGATGGGTCGAGGATGGATTTCAGTTTGCTTTCGCTTAGATGTTGAGAGTTGCGAGAGTGTTGTAGTGAGGACTTGATGTTCCGGGCTTAAGCCCATTTATATTTCTATTTTCCTTTCGGCTTCAGTACTTCTTTATCATGTGGACATTGCTATGATTTATATTTCATATTATATATGATATGTGGACTTGAAATTATCTATATACTTCTCTTTCTTTGGTGATCATTAAGGATGGCATGTTTTGCGTTTTGTAGTGGTTACCCACTCGAGCGTTGGTGTCACCGCAAAACGGCGATTCTGGTCATAAGACTCGGTGGTTTAAAAAGAAAAAAAAGGGGTCTTACATGAGGTAGGAGAGTGTTACTCTCTGAGTTGTAGGGCTAACCTCCATAGCCTTATCTGTAGGACTTGTGCTCGAGTCTAAGGTAGGTGGTCATTTGACCACTGAGTTTTAAGAGAAAGCTTGCTCTGAAGTAGGGCTTTGTGCCTGAGGTATAGGTCTTGGATTGACTGAGAGATCCTGATGGATCTGTGTTGTAAGCTCTAAGGAGCCGAGTTTTGGAGAAGGGGCCTTGCCAACCAAGCTGTTAGAAAGGTGAGGGAAAGTGGACGTACCCATAATCTAGGAAATCACTATAAACCTTGTGTGTGCTTTGTGTTATTGTCTTAGAAGCAATATTTAACTCACCCACAACACACTAAGTAGAGGGAAATTATAGAAGAACAAAAACTTATTCCCCCCCCCCCCCCCCCCGTCTAGGTGATTAGCTACCTTGTAATTAAAGACTTTCAAAAACGTGTACTAAATGTTAGTTCTACTTGATGTTTTTATTTTGATGCTACATATACACATGTTATTGTCCTATCTAATGCTTCCATGCATAAGAATTAGACTGAAACTATGTTGTATGTCTATAGCACATAGCTACTAGTACACAATTTCTATTCTTGACTTTTACAATGTTACCATGTGTTTAACTCTATAACTATCTTAGCATTGCATTCTAATTCGTTGTGTGCTTAGTTTAACCTGTGCTGTCCAAATTTTTTTACTCTCATAACTCATATAATTTGCTTTTGTGTACTCCGCTCATCTGTGTGACCTGTATGCTTTATATTCTCTGATTTATGTTTGGTCACCCCTATTTTTTCGCCTCTCGATTCATGTATAACATGTACTGTTTGATATATTATCATGCTCATTTCAACTGCATTTATCTTCCGTATATGAATTTGGTCTCTTTTAATCTAGCCCACCCCCTTTTGATAATATCAAAGGGGGAGAATAGAATGTTCATGAGTCTTAGTTAAAGAAGATCACATGCAGGGGAAGCTTGTTACACTGTGTGCACGTAGAGTTTGTATATAGGGGGAGCGTATGTATTGAAGGAGTTACCAGTAACCTAAAACCTTACTATCTAGAGCTTATCTCTTATTTGCACTATATCATGCATCTCAATTATTATATCTCATGAACAAGATTAGATATTATCAAAAAAGTGAGTTTGTTGGAGCCAAAGGTTCATATTTCCTTAGTTTGATAATATCAATTCTCATGTTGTATTTAATCACATCTTGTATTTGGTAGAGTGTGTAGGTTTATAGGTTCAAGCGAAGAAAAAACTCTCCTCTGCACCTACCGCCATGTGGTAGCCATTACCGTCACGTGATAGCTGATTCCGCCGCATGATAACCTGAATTAAATTGACATGGCACTCGGGTTGCTACCGCGTCACGCCATCTCTACTGTATGCGTTAGTTCACTCAACGCTCGTCAATATGGAGGCATCGAGACAGAGCTACCGCCAAGCGATAGCTTGATACCGCACAATGTTATCTCACTCAACGCTTGTCGAGTGTGTCAAGACGACTGAGCTAATGCTTGGCATTAGGTTACTACCGCGCCGCGCTAGCATAAAAAAAGAGGAAAATATTCTTTTTGAATTTTTTTTCTAATATTGGTCACAGTTGTCTGCATCTAGCATGTCGACCTACTGTCGGGCTCTAGCTCTACTTCTGACGGTAGCCTATTTTCAAAAAAACATATAAAAGGCTTCGCTTTTAATTCCAGAGACAAGGGCAAACCTATTCTCATGCCTAGGGTTTGTGTGCCGCCTCTAAAGCACCGAAATAGCATCTCCATCGAAGGAAGAGAAAACCGCCTCCCTCCTTTTTGCGCACGAAGATCTCCGGCAAGCCAAGAACTACAACGACTAAAAGGAGTTTATCGGTTGCAACCAAACAAAAATCACTAGCACCGGTCATGGATCGCTCAACAGAGGAATCGTCTTGAGGGAGACTCAATCTTTAATCTTCTTTATACTTTTGTACTTTTCCCGTTTTATGTGTTATTGTAGAGAGGAAAATCGATCGGTGAGGGTCGTCGGAATCCGGCGAGGATTCCGTAAGAAATCATCCCAGGGAAGGGACATCCAGATTGGGGGATCTAGCGGCACTCTAAGAAACATCCTTGCATGAAGATGAAGAGTCGGCTCGAAGAAATTTCTTGGAGGGAAAGGGAGAGAGCCAACTAGTCTGGGTAGTGGGTCGGTATAGAAAACAAAACGAGATTTGATTTTCACCGCCTCCGATCTCTGGCATCATGGATATAAAACTTTTGTAATTATAAAATACTTTTTGTTTTAGGTTAAATAAATTTATTTGTGTTTTTATTCAGCGTATAACATCCTAGTTGTTCTTCGGTGGATCTCTGAAGGGGGTGTATTTCTCCAAGGAGAAATTTGCCTAGGAAAACGAGGTCTGTGACCTACCGCCACGCATTAACAAGTTAGCGCCCCGCGGTAGCTTCCAGAACTAGTTTTCTTAGACCAAAATATTTCGAATTTTTCAATTAACGCTTAAAAACTTATTCACGCCCCTATAAGGTTGGCCACACGATCCAACATAAACCTTCTCTCCATCTCTAATTGAGCTCAGCTCTTATGAGGTGTTGATCTTCTCTCCATCTCAAGTTGAGCTCAGCTCCTGTGAGGTGTCAATCTTTTCTCCAACACTAGTTGAGCTCGGCTCCTGTAAGGTGTCGACCTTCTCTCCACCTCTAATTGAGCTCAGATTATGTGAGGTGTCGATCTTATCTCCACCTCCAGTTTAGCTTGGCTCCTGCGAGGTTTTGACCTTCTCTCCACCTCCAGTTGTGCTCATCTCTTGTGAGGTGTCGACCTTTTCTCCACCTCCATTTAAGCTCGTCTCCTGTAAGGTGATGATCTGTTCTCCACCTCTAGTTGAGCTCGGCTCCTGTGATATGTCGACCTTCTCTCCACCCCCCTCTAGTTGAGCTCGCTCATCTAGCGAATGAACTGGTAGGTGTTGACCCTTCTTTATCTCCTTTAATTGAAATCCGCTCCTGGGAGCGGAATAAACCGTCTAGTGCCCATCTCTTTGAACTATGGGTCATACATTGTTTTTCCCAACTCGTATCGAGCTAAAAAAAGTAGGGAATATGTATAAATTACAATTCATTGAGATAAAAAATTTCTAAGGGGATGTATATTTGTAGACCCTGCTAGGAGAGCAAGGGCGAACATGGGCGAGCATGGGTGAGTAAGTACGAGCAAGGGCGAGCATGAGCTAGATAGGTCGGGCTTGGGAAAGCATGGGCGAGTAGCCCTCATTACTCGACAATATGGGGTGAGTATCCAATACATCCAGAGGTATTCTTGCATACAACCTTGCTAGCATTTGTCTATAAATAGACCCCTAGGAGTACCTGGAATGGCACATTGGAAGATGTTGAGATCCCCGAAGTACGATACTCCCTAAGTAAGTGCTTTCCTTGTACCTCGCTAAACATTTTAGTTATAGAGGGGAAGTTTCTCTTAAACTTTTGGGTATGGGTGGGACCTCCCTGTGGATGCACCTGGGGTGTGATTGTAGACATTTTTCTCTATCCTACTCTGGTGCCACCCAAGATGTGGCATCTGAGCGCAGGATCATTGCCCTTTAAGTCTACAACTAGGTTCAAATATTTAGAGTAGCAATTTTCCTGGCTTAAATATGTGGATTGTTCTAGCTTGTGGTATTACCTGAGTAATTATATGTACTTATGGTTTCGATATTATTATTTTATACAGGATTTAGTTTTGATTTTAAGTTTGTTTTTAGATCCCAGTTGTGTAGGGATGAGACCCTAACAATGTCATAACCTACTACAAGGGCGAAGGGCGCATCCTTTAAGATAGGGGTGTGAGAGGTCGTGGCAAACATACTATAAGTTATCCTTCACTATTGTGTAACCAATAGCAGGGATGAAGGGCTTAACATTTAGCCGCGACCATGAGGTGGGAGGATAAGACCCCGAAAATGTCGTAACCTACTATGAGAGTAAAGGGAGGACTATTCGAGCTAGGGTTGTGTGAGATCAAGGCCACTATGTTGTGGGTTGTCCTTAGCAATGGCATAACAAATAACAGGGGTGAAGGGAGGACCTTCGATCCGTAGCCATGAGGTAGGGGGACGAGACCCTAACGATGTCATAATATACTACAAGGGTGAAGGGTAGATGCTTAGAGTCGAGATAGTGCCATGTCAAGGTTATCGTGTTGCAGGTTTTCATCGGTTGTGGCTCTGAAGGACGGACCTTCGAACATGGGTGACCGTGAGTAGGGAAGGCACCAGCGATATCGTGACCTACTATAGGGACAAAAGGCGAACCTTCGAGCTGTGGTAGTGGGAGGTGACTATGGACTATCCCTAGAGAGATGGTGAAGGGAGGATGCTTTGAACCATTGGTGGTATTAAGGGGGATGGCCTTGGAGGTGCTGTGATCTACTACTGTAACACCCCTGGTTTTTTGATGTTTAGTTTAAATTTTTTTTTGGCATGTTTTAGACATCAGGGCGTTACGATGACACGAGTTTTGGTAAGTGTCATTGTTAGAGCGTGGTTTTGCTCTTTAGGATTTTTGTGTGGCTGGATTTTAGCCTGTTTGCAAGATTCCCTCGTGAACCGGGTCTATTTTGGTGACTCAGTGGAGTATTTTTGGGAATGCTTGTGTATTGGCTTCAGAAGGTGTTTACCTAAGTTTGGTTTATCGTATTTCAATTCCGACATCGTCGTTGGATTCATAGCGTCGATATTTAACTGCGGTGTGAATTTCATTAAATTCCGAGTTCGTTTGAATTTCTGGTCGTTTTGGTGTTATTTAATTAAGCAATAAAATATTAAATTAAATTTATAAGTATATATAGTCACATCGGAACCTTACCCGCTTACTATTCATTATTTTCCCAAACCCGACGGTGCCATTTTTCGCGGAAGAGGAGCGGCGACTTCGAGCTTTCGGCCGGCGATTCGGGAAATTGAGTGGTCGGCCTCGTCATCAAATTAGAGATTTGGAAAGCTCTCGCCGAGGGATACGCAATCGTGGTAAGCTCTTCCCAATTCCTTGATTTTTATACGTTTGGGTTAGCGATTTTGACTTCTTTTACCCTCCAAAAGTTTAAGGAAATGTTGTTAGGGCCGTTTCACGGCCGATCCTTGACGCGGTGCGAGTGGGCGGTGTTTCTCCGAAGATTTGAGGCAAGTGGATTATTCTCCCCTTGCATTTCCTTTCTTAGGTCATTTTCTTTCCCCCTTCCTCCTCCTTTAGAGTGTAGGATTAGTATAGGTAAGAACAATGAAAGGATCCCCCCTAGGTTAGGGTAAATTTTCGGTCAAGTCAGGGAGAGCAGAATTCCGGGATTAGGTCAATCCGTCGGATTTATCCATGAGGATTTCGTCGAGTATCGACTAGTGGGTTCGGCGGGTTTCTAGTAGAAGTCGCCGAGTCAGGGAAGCCAATTCATCATGAATCAAGTAAGAGTCGACAAGTGGAGGTTAGGAACCCTCTAAGTCCAATTCGACGAATATTGATAGCTTGCCTTCGGGAGATTCGTCGGGCTTTGGGTATGAGGTTTTCGTCGAGCTTCAGCAGTCTTTTTCGGCGTGTATCATTTGAATTCGTCGAATATCGTATAGCCTATTTCACCGACTAGTGTAGAATTCGTCGAGTATTGTTGAGATTCGTCGGGAAAGGTCTAGGTGCAGGAAGCCGGTTGTCGCCAAGTCTTTTTCGGCGTGTATCATTTGAATTCGTCGAATAACGTATAGCTTATTTCACCGACTAGTGTAGAATTCATCGAGTATTGTTGAGATTCGTCGAGTATACTCGCCGAATTGGCCAGGACTTGGATTTTTTTCGCCGATTTTGGTCTAATTCATCGAGTTTAGTCCTTAGGGATTATTTTTTGTACTTTGTAACATTTACCGTGGGAGGTGTTTAGACTTTGGTAGTTGGGTTTTACTGGGTTTTGGTGGGGTTATTATGTATTGAAGGTATCCTGTATGGCTAGGGTTGGCTGTATATATTTTACCTTGGTGGGTTGTTCACTAAGGGTGTGTTGGGTAGGTTCCTACCATCCCAGGTGTCGTTTTTCCCCTATTTTGTGTGTGTCAAGATATAAGACCACCTTCCTTTGGTTCCTTGCAAGGTTGTGACTATTGGTGTGTTGGGTAGGTTCCCACCACTACAAGTGCCAGTTTTTACCCGGTGGTTTGGCTAAGTTTTGTGATTGTCGGTGTGTTGGGTAGGTACCCACCCTTGCAGGTGTCTTTTTTCCCTAATGTTCATACTTACAAAGTTATGAGAAGTCTATTCTCTGATGTGCACACTTACTTATATGCAAGTTTCCTAAAGCATGGATCATTATCGCACTTGGTGTAATTTTTTCCTATTCTTGGGGTTTGTACGATAGTTTTTACCCTTGTTTATTTTCCTATTCAGCTGAGGTTATCAGCTTTTCCTTATAGTAGGGTTTGGTAAACCCCTTTTTGTTTTCACTTGATTGTTATCTAATTGATTCCTTTTGCCACTTGTATTTTCTTGTTGAGGTGTTCTTTCTTTGAATGCCTCAGGTTCAGAGCAATAGCCGGTTGAGCGGCTAGATTGGTGTTTCTAGTGGACTGCTGTGTTGTAGAGGTTTTCCTCACCCTTGCGAGGTAGTTTTTGGTTGCTTCTTGTTAGTACATCCATACATGCTCTCCAGTGGGTTCGTGTCAGGTTGTTGACGCCTACTGGTGGATTTCTTTTAAAATGCTAATTACTTTACAAAGCTGATAGTTTTACCTCTTCATATTTGTATGTACTTGCTCTCTGGGGAATGTTTTATGCTAGGTTGCATGATAGATATTTTAACTTATAAAAAAGCATCACTACTAGTATTTCATACATGTCATCTTTTCTAAAACCAAAGTCAAAATCTTCTAGCTAACGTAAAGACTATTTTCATACTTATACTAAACTTAGAGTCTTGCATACCATGAGTTGTCCTCTAGGGATGTTTATACTCATGTAGGGTGTTAACCAACATAATCAAAGTATTTTTCGTAGTGTATAAGTATATTTTTACTCGTGGACTAGTTGATCCATCGTGCCGAGGGATACAACCATCTTAACTTAAAACTGGATTTCTTTCATAATAACTTACGAATTTCTTATAAAGATTTAGAGTTGGAGTCTTGCATGAGCATCTGCTGTTATCCCCTGCACGACGTGGCATCACGGTTCATGTTTTCTCCTTACTATGATATATCTTCCAATGCGGAGAAAATACAAGTTGTGATAGTTGGCATCAGAGGGATGGGTTGTTAGACAATTGGTCGAGCAACCATCTCTAGTTAGTGTTAGTTGTCTAGTGTCATTTCATGCACACACCGATGTGTCATCAGTATGTCTTGGCTGAAGCACGAACACTACACTCATTGCATGATAAGAAGTATACAGGGCATATTATGTAGTATGGGATGCATAAAATGTGTTTGTATATGGATCTACCATAGGTGGCAACATGTGACAGTTATGTAGTATGGGATGCATAAACACCATTACATGGATGCCCATTAGCATGTTTTCTCTTTCATTGCATGCGATGTTATGTAGTATTAGATGCATAAAATTTTATGTGTATGCCGCTCATAACATGCATTAAGGCCTTTATTAGAATACATAGCACAACATGCATAGCATAACATAGCATTAGCACACATACCAAGCTAAAGGTTTACATGATGACATATATACACACATGGTTTTAAAGTAAAAAGAATAAGAATTCATGTATTCATGGTCTATGCACCTAAGTTAATAGGATGAAGGTATATCATCCTAAGTTAAACATGACATCATTATTGAAAATCCAAAAGCAAGTTAGCAGCTTTAGCAAGTAATTAAGCATGTATTGTCTGGACTGTGTTGTTTGGTTCTAGCAGTTGGGCTAGGTTTTGATTAGTTCTTTGTTGTTCTTTTAGTATGGCGCCTAAGCGCATAGCAAATAGGTTAACTCCCCAGTCAGAGGACGAGTCTTGAGGTGCGCAGAGTGATGCAGTGATCAAAATTCTGCGACAGAGCAATGAGGCTTTGTCAAGGAAAATGGTGGAGATGTTGTCGCAGATCCAAGCATTGTTATCCATTGTGTTGGGACAGCCGCCGAGAGTGCAGGACCTGATTTGGGTCTAACTGTTCCTGTCCCCCCTGCTCCTCTGGTGCCTCTGGTTTTGTTACCACAAGAGATGAATTTCATCTTGCATTTCCAGTGATTAAGACCTCCTTCTTATAATGGTAGAGCAGATTACATGGCTTAAGACAATTGGCTTATAGAAATTGAGGAAATGTTTTCATTCTCAGGAGTTTCTGACGATTAGAGAGTAATGATCGCTGCATATCATCTAAAGGGCTTGGCAAAGAGTTAGTGGCTAAGAGAAAAGGAGAATCTAAAGGATGGATGTTCTTAGGGATCTCTCAAGGAGTTGCTGCTGAAGAAGTTTCTGCCATCAGTCGAGCGAGACCGCCTGATGAATGATTTCCTGCATTTGAAGCAAAGACAACTCACGGTTAGTGACTACGAGATTGAATTCAGCAAACTGAGCTGATTTGTCCCTGACTTAGTAACCTCGGAAGCCAATAGAGTTAAATGTTTTCTGGGTGGTCTAAGGAGTGACATCCAGCAGCTAGCCGGTGCCTATGGATCTGGAAGCTATGTTGAAGCAGTGGAGGCCACTTTTAAGCTTGAGGCGATTAATAACGCTAAGAATAGAGGCCAACAAATGAGAAAAGATAAGAGGAAATCGGATGAGGGTAAGAATTCTAAGGAATTTGGTTCTGCGTCAGGTAAGAGAAGAAAAGAGGTATGCAGTTTTTGTGGCTGACTAGGGCATCCATTTGAGAAGTGTTTCAAGAGATTAGGAGCTCAGAAGCAGGAGCAGGTTCATGCGATTCAGAGTGCTCCTAAAGGAGATTTAGTCTGTTCTGCGTGTAAGAAAAGGGGGCACAATGTTGCACATTGTTTGGAAAAGAAAAGAGTCTGCTATCAGTGCGGACAGGAGGGACATTTCAAGACAAAGTGCCCGCAGTCTCAGTTCACACTGTAGCCAGTTCTACTTCAGGCTTTGCCACCACCGCAGAAGTTGGACAAGGGAAAGGGCAAGCGAACATTGTTTCATTGGAGGAAGCTCAGACCTCTACTCAAGTGATATCAAGTTAGATCCTTCCCTAGTTTTAGCTTTTAGTATGTAGTATTAGTTACAAAGTTCGTTCCCTTAGTTGCGTATGTGACTTTTATAGGAAAGTTTAAGGTGAAGAATCGTTGGGCGCGTGTTCTTTTTGATTCTGATGCTACCCACTCGTTCGTGGATAGAGCCTTTGTAGAGCGTCATCGTTTGACTCTTGATCGAGTCGGTGACGCATTTAGTGTCAAGTTTCCTTCTGGTGATTTTATGGTATCGGACCAAGGTATTCAGAGTTGTCTGATTCTGTTAGGTGATTTCTAGCGGTTGTTGATTTGAAGGTGCTAGACTTAGAAGATTTTGATGTGATCTTGGGAATGAATTGGTTGTTCAGATATGATGTTGTTATCCAGTGCAAGGTTAAGCGCTTGGACTTCAAGATGGAAAATGGTCAACCTAGGAGTGTTTATGGTTATCTGCGTCAGGCTTCTCCGATTATTTCTGCGGTATGTGCTCCGAATATTTTAGATTCCGGATGTTTTGCTTGTTTGGTTTTAGTTTTGGAAAACAAGGTTGTTTTGCCACGTTTAGAGGAGATCCCCGTGGTGCGTTAGTTTTCTGATGTATTTCCTGAAATCTTCCTTGTCTCCTATATGAAAGAGACGTGGAGTTTATCATAGATTTGGAGTCGGGTACCTATCCTATTGCTAAGGCTCCGTACTGTATGGCCCCGTGTGAACTGGAGGAGTTGCATACCCAGTTGGATGAGTTGCTTCAGAACGGTTTTATTAGGCCGAGTTCTTCGTCTTAGGGTGCTCCCGTTTTTTTGTAAAGAAAAAAGATGGATCGATGAGGCGGTGATTGATTATAGAGAACTGAACAAGGTGACTATGAAGAACAGGTATCCCCTGCCGAGAATAGATGATTTGTTTGATCAGTTGTGTGGTAGTTCTGTGTTTTCGAAGATTGGCCTTCGTTCAAACTACCGCCACTTGAGGATTCGTGACATGGATTTCCCACGGACTGCCTTTCGTTCCCAGCATGGATTTTTAAGTTCTTGGTGATGTCTTTTGGTTTGACGAATGCACCCTCTGCCTTTATGGATATGATGAACAAAGTGTTCAAGGATTTTCTAGATCATTTCGTGGTTGTGTTTATAGACGATGTTCTAGTGTACTCCTGTAGTACTGTGGAACATGCCCAGCACTTGTAGTTAGTTTTGTCTGTTTTGAGGGAGCATAAGCTGTTTGCTAAGCTGAGCAGGTGTGGGTTTTGGTTGCCTCAGGTTTCCTTCTTGGGTCATGTAGTTAATAAGGACTAAATTTCTGTTGACCCAGAGAAGATAGCTGTTGTTATTAATTGGAATAAGCCTGCAACTCCCAAGGAGGTAAGGAGCTTCCTAGGGCTGGCTGACTATTATTTAAGGTTTGCAGAGGGTTTCTCTACATTGTCTGCTCCATTGACTAAACTAACACCGAAAAACGCAGCTTACGTGTGGAGTGATAAGTGCGAGGAAGCTTTTTTAGAATTGAAGAGGAGATTATGCACTGCTTCGGTTTTGACCTTGCCTACCGAAGAGATAGAGTATGTTGTTTACGTGGACGCATCCCACATGGGACTTGGTTGCGTGTGGATGCAAGAGGGCAAAGTAATAGCTTATGGGTCGAGGCTGTAACACCCCGGTTTTCCAGACCTTGAATATCTGGAAGCTATCACGCGGCTATAGTAGTTATCGCCCGACGATAGCCTTGTTTCATCAGGTGTAGATGGCTCGAAGAAAGCCGTTCGTTGAGTGTTGAGCGTACTATCGTCTGGCGGTTGTTAGTTACCGCACGGCGGTAACTCCAGGGTTTGCATTGAGAGCATTAAGTAAGCTATCGCGTCGTGTTAGCCTTACCGTCGGCGTTTGCGCAACATTATTTTTTGTCCTGCGGCTCAGGAAGTTATCTCTCGGCGTTAGAGTTAGCGCTCGGCGGTAGCGAACGGAAGCAGTTCCGTCGTTTGGCTTTCGATCCATTCGATTTCATTTAGGTTTTGATCCTAAGGCCAAAAAATCTCCATCTAGAGTGCTTTTACAGAGCTGAGCGGGATTTTCTCTCATTTTCTTCCCCTTAGGAGGTTTTGGCTTAGGGATTGGAAGAGAGAGTGGGAGGAGGAAGAAGGATCTCGTTCACCTCCATTGACAGAGATTCGGAGCCCTGATCGTTGATCCGAGCCCAGATCCGTGGAGAGGACTTGGAGGCGCTCATTTTCATCCATGCAAGGCAAGGATTCCATAGCGAGTAAGAGGGGTCGTAAGGTAACGACATTTCTCCTCTTGGTTTTTATATGCATGCATGGCATCAATTATTTTCTTGCTTTCTTTCAAGCATTCTAGGCACCGGATCTCTCAAATGAGATGGATTTGGGTTGCCATGGTTCAAGAGGAGCCACCGAGTTGATTGTGTCCGTCCCCGGCATGATATTGCACTAGAAATCAACTTTGTTAGTTGATTAGGCATTGTAGGTGAAGTCGTAGTCACGACCGTTAGTCCGACTCGGTGATGTTGCATAGCGAGCCTTAAGGATTTTGTTAGAAATCTGTTAGCGGCAAGATGCCATTTGTGATGTGTTTTTCCCCTCCTACGTATGAGTACGTGTTACCAGAATCAGACCGGATAGAAATTAGAGTACACGCTGGGGCGCGGGGATGGTACGGTACGAATGGTGGATTAGGGCAAGAAATTCTTGGGATTGTGATGTGCTAAGGCGTGGTTTGTTTCTGTGGTTGGTTGGCTAGCCCGTGACGTGCAAGTCATGTGTGGACAGCGTCCCGATGAGACAAGTCCCCTTTTGTGAAACTGACGAGAATGCCAAGCTTAGGACAAGCCCGGGCGATGAAGCCCACAAGCAGGTAGGGTCCAGCAAGGTTTCTTAGAATCAGTTTGTTTGTGAGACGGAATCCTGACGTGAGAAGTTAGAACTTTCAAGAAAGCCCGGGTTGATACCCACGAGCGGGTGGGGCCTAGGAAAGAGTTCAGTATGGCGGCTTGTATGTCGTTAGGGGAAAATTGAAGTACCCTTGTGTTTACGGCTTAAACGCCGATAGCGAAATTGGAAGTACTTGATTTGATGATGTGTTAGAAGCATACGCTCTTGGGCTCCTTGGGTGAAGCCCAGGTGTGCATACATATTGCATAATAGACCCCTTTTATTTCATGCTCAACATAGAAACATGTTTGTTGTATGAGACATCCAAACTTGTTTTACTACTTCCAATATACTTGTATATTTGCATACGAAGTGCTGACCTGCAGGGTGATGGAGTACCCTGGGGTCCGCTAGGGACGGCTAGGAGGAGATGTGTTGGTTACATAGTTGAGTTCAGCCTTTGCTGACCCACGTTACAACCAATTTTTACAGGGCAAGGATCGCAAGTAGGAGCTAGCTCGCCGGCCAAAAAGGCATAAGCCTCATGAATTATTTCATATTGTGTAATAGCTCTGATTTGTAGAATTTTATGCTTGATGCATTATGTATCCGGCTTGCGAGTCGAGGTAGCCTAGGAGTGCTTATGCACGTTGACATTTGATGTTATTGTTTGAGTCTTGGACTATTATTTGTTGTAAGGCCTTAAGGCCATGTTGATACTCATATGTTAGTGGATAACTTCTAGTCTTGTTTTTGTTTCCGATGTGTTTAGTCTGAGTTTTGAGTTGGGTGGTTTATATCATCATATAATGCTTAAGCTGTGGCGTCTGTATGTTGTGGGGCCCCGGCCGGACCCATATTATACGGTCATTACAGGGGAGGTGTTACAATTTGGTATCAGAGGTAGGTTAGTGTCCAAGGTAAGGAATCGTGGTCGAATGTCAAAATAGGATCACGTTAAGAAGTTATCCATATAGGAGTATCGTAGGACTGTGAGTGTCCTAGTGTCTAAGTTTTGAGAAAAGAGTAGTTCGGGAATGACTTCTTGAAGAAGTATATCCCTTCGTTAATAAGGTTGGCCCTTCAGAGACAATTTATGTACTTGGTGCAGCGGGACAAGACGGTGGATGAGTACGTCCAGTAGATCACTCGTTTGGGTTGATATGCTGGAACGACCATGGTAGATGATGAGAAGAGGGACAACCTCTTTTATCATCGATTGCGGGAGAATCGGAGACAACCCCTCATAGCTTTGAAGAATACAGACTTCATCGAGCTGATCGAGGCCGCTAGGATGTTGGAGAGAGATATGGAGCGAACACAATGTCGTAATGGGTTTACAGTAAAACAGGGAGAAGGAAAGCCTTCTCAATCGCAAGGGAAGTCGGAAGTGAGTAAATGGAAAAATAAGCCTCATCCCTTCAAGTCATGGGAGAAGAGTAGTACGACATCGGGGGGATCCTGCTTCAAGGGACCACCATCGTGCTACATGTAACACCCCTATCCATCGCATAGTATATAGCAGTAGGTCTGGACGGGGCCCGACACCATATACTACAGACAGACCGAAGGGTTACAGAATGAAACCATTCTTCCATAGAAAACGTCCTATACAGAGCAACTAGCAGAAGCTTTTAAACAGTTGAAAGAACCCAATATCATAAAACATGTATCATGAATGTCCACTAACCACATTAGGAAAGAAATATCACAATATATAAAAGTACTTGGCCTTATGGCCTTACAAATGTTCACTTAACAACATAGTGTTTTACATACATCGGCTCGCAGGCCATCCACACATGATAGAAATAAAACAACAGTTAACTTTGGCCTTCGAGGGCCAGCACAACAGCTTGGGCTTTAGCCCGCTATTTGATACTTGGTTCCGCCGCACCTGCAAGCAACATTCCACCGTACGGTGGCAAACAAAGAAACGGTCAGCTAAAGCTGACCAAATTATAACGACCCCGCCCCTTATTCGGGACGGCGGTGCTCCTTCCCTGTATTTCATTAGCCCAGTTAAACAATAAAGTGCATAAGTATATTTCGCCATAGGTGTAGGCTCGTTCGACCAAACACCCTGTGCACTCAGGGCACATTCTTAGTGAATCCGGTCAATTCCGTCGCTTCACTACCATCCAAAAATCCTAGTGAAAGTACAACCTAGCATAGTTCACCATAGTTGGAGGCTCGCACGGCCGCCCACCCCGTGCACTCAGGGCACATTGACGGTGTACCGGACTTCCCGGATACCCCCTCCGTTAAGAGGTCCTTGACTTAATGGATTACTTTGAGCATTTCAGTGTTTACTGCCCCTGGCCTGAGACTCTCAATATGCCACCGACGAGAGTCAATTTCCGCTACTCTCATGTCATATTCCACATAACGCAGGTATAGCTCCACCATTTCTCATTTCTCAAGTCGCCCTACCGTCTCCGAATACCGTAGTACTCATGGCAAAACCTGCAGGGCGCAGGTCGGTTTTTCCTTTCCTGTTCGGCTCCCTGGCCTAATAATTCTGAACCCCATGGGCTCATCGTTTTCCAAAGAAAGACCCTACATGTCTCCTGGAGAGAGGCCTCGCACATACAATCCCAATTATACAAGGTTGGCCCAAGACCACCTAGTTGGCAGGAATTCGTTTCCGCACAGTTTTCCGAGTGCACCTTAGAGTTAATCCCCAAAGCTCCCTGTTATAATCTACCGTGTAGAAAACCCGAAGAATAGAATAGTACGGAGTCTTCTCCGACAATCAATGCAAAATGCAACATCACCGATGCAGACAAATACGTCCGGGTAGGCTTCACACACAATGCCTGCCCGTACTTTGATTCTGGACTCTAAATAAGGGGGACTTCACATATCTACCCCAAGGAACACCACGCACTCACCGCACACTCGCGGGAGCGGGTTACCCATGCAGAAAGGAAGAGGACTTCACATGTCCAAGTTGAGAATCGTTACCCTTGAAGTCCGTTTTGGCGCCATGAGAAACTAGTCGGATGGAAAGCTTCGTAATGAGAATGCCTCCGCGGATCCGGTTTCAGTTTTCGATTTGGTGCTCCGCCGGCGGCTGGAATCCTCCTCCTCCTTCTTCCTTGCTTTCTTCTCTCTCTGAGACTTAAGAAAGAGAAAGGCCAAAAGAAAATGAGGAGTTTAACCCCCACTCCCGGCCATAAGGAAGGAGGATTAATCCTAAGCCGTTAGATATGATTTAAAGAAAATGAACGGCTCTGATCGAGCCAAAAAGTCACTAAAATAAGCCAAACACGGCTTTGTACATGGCCGTGTGCCTGGCTGTATCCCCTGCATGCACACAAAGTCGTCGATCTAGAGCAGGACACAGGTCAGGACACGCCCGTGTCACAATCTGACACGCCCGTGTCGGGTCATTGACACGCCCGTGACAAGGGGCGTGTCACGCATAACCGCCACGCCAACTGACATGTCCCTTGGTGGACACGGGTGGCCACTTGCCAGTACCGAATCTAACATGCCCGTGTCGTACAGTACACTCCCGTGTACCCCGGTCGTGCACTCCTGACAACACACCCAGGGTTTCAACCCGAGAAGAACACGGGTGGTGATACGGGTGAGGACACGCCCGTGTCACCCCTTACATGCCCGTGTCACTACTGTTCAAAGCCGTGTTTCCTGTCGTGTCCTTTCTTGGACACATCCCATCCAACACAGAAGGACACGGTCATAGACACGCCCGTGTCACAGGCTGTGTAGCCCTATAAAGGCACCAAAAATTCCTTAGGACGCGACCGACTCATTTACAATTTTCGGGGTGTTACACTACAAGTGTGTCAAGCTGGTCCACACAGCTCGTTTTTATACTAAAGGTAGCGCTGAGCAGGAGCTAAGGCAGTAGCAGTCCGTGCGTTCCGGTCCCAGCTCTACGGAGAAAGGAAAAATGGCGAAGTCGAGCGCTTCATGTTTCCAACCCGTGCAGCCAAGGGATTATAACCTTGGGCAATAGAAAGAGATCCGCCAACCCGATGTGGTGACAGGATTTGTGCTAGTTTTTGGTTACCCCACTAGGGTATTGTTCGATGCGGGAGCGTCACACTCCTTTCTTGCGAAAAGCTTTATCCGGAGAATTGGAGTTGAGCCATTCTCGGCGGACGCATAGCTGAAGGTGCTCATGCCTAATGGGTCCTTCATGAACACCAGGATGAGAGGGTGCATTGGTTGGAGTCTAGACGGAGTTGATTTCGGAATGGTAGCAGCAGTTCTACCATTGACCGAATTTGATGTGATCTTTGGGATGTACTGGCTTACAGAACAACATGCCAGTATTGACTGTTTGTCAAAGGTTGTGACCCTAAAAAGCGAGGGAAAGGCAGAAGTTATATTTGAAGGCTATAATGGAGTGGCATGTTCCCTGATTTTGGCCATGTAGTTGGTGCAGGCAGTTAACCAGGGAGGAGTAGCTCTTGTAGCATTATTGGAAGTTTGCCTTTCCAAGTTATCACTTGGAGAAGTGTCGGTAGTGGCAGAATTTGAGGATGTGTTTCCTGAGGAGCTTCCTGGAGCATCTCCTCGACGGGAGATTGATTTTTCGATTGAGTTAGTTCCAGAGGCTAGGCCGGTGTCACGTCCTCCTTTTAGGATGGCACCTAAGGAGTTAGCCGAACTTAAGGTATAGTTGCAGGAACTATTGGAGCAAGGGTATATTAGACCCAGTTCTTCGCCATGGAGCGCGCCAGTGCTATTTGTGAAGAAGAAAGATAGTAGTGTGCAACTGTGCATAGACTAACGAGAGTTGAATAATCTGACCGTCAAGAATAAGTCTCTGATTCCACGGATAGATGACCTGTTTGACCAGTTGGTGGGGTCAGTGGTGTACTCTAAGTTAGACTTGAAGTCAGGGTACTATCAGTTGCGGATTCGAGATGAGGACATACCCAAGACGGCTTTTCATACGAGGTATGGTCACTTAAAGTTCTCGGAGATACCGTTTGGGCTGACGAACGTGCTATCTGTATTCATATATTTGATGAATCGAGTATTTCGGGAGTATTTAGTGTAATACTCCCCATTTTTCCTTTTAAAACCACGAGGTCTTAGGCCCAGAACCGCCGCCTTGCGGTGACACCTTCATGCTCGAGAAGGCCGTCACTATAAAATGTCGATCCTGTCGACCATATCGATCACAGAAAGAGTAGCAAGAGAGTAAATGAAACAAAAAATCTAACACATATCCACAGAGATCGCATATATATAAATAATCTCCACAAAGTGAGAGTCCATAGTAATAATAATAATAAAGGAAGTACTGAAAATGGGGCTCACGCCCGATACATCAATGTCCTCACTACATGTCTCTCATCACAGAAGCTAAACTAAAACAACTACTAACGATCTGGACTCAAAGTCCCAGCTGTCTGAACTCCGGTGCTAGACTGTCCCATCTCAAAGCATGCTTACCTCCGAGGCTGCTCCTTCATGCTGTGCTCCGCGGTCCCCTAAAATGATGTGGTTCAAAAACCATTAGTCTAAAAGACTAAGTCATATCATCCCCTACCCCTCCCCCAATGGATCCTAGGCTCCAAGCGGGGAGAAGAAAAGGAGAGGTAGTGAGGGTGGAGAAGAAACAAAGAAGCAGGTGGCAGCGGAACTAAACTAGCAGTTCTATAAGTATATATGGCAGCAATACAAGTATGACAAACTGAATAAGAAATAAGTAACCTTAACTTATATGAAAACATATAAGCTAAGGGATCTTCTGCAAGGCTCCTATTGTATAAAGAGTCTCATACCAATTTATACGATAGGGTGTCGGTTTATAAGCAAGCATGTATATATCTACAGAATAAAAACCTTAACTTATAAGCACGCTCGCACAAGCTTATAAACCAAGGGGTCGTTTTGTAGAGGCCTATTGTATAAAAAGTCTCATACCAATTTATACAATAGGTGTCAAGGGTTAAATGCAATGGTTATGCTATTACATGCATGTATGCTATGATGTGAATCATGCAAGTGCAACACACCCACTCGACTATATGCACACAGACCTTTAGTTCCCTCTTTCTGGAGCCTAACCTCCCAGGATACCTCCGTAGTGGAAAACGGAAGAGGTGGGTTGGGCCTCGCCCACCTCTAAACCGGTAATTGCACTTCCAATCAGACCTATCGTACGCTTTGACGCTAGTGCACTAAGCGGAGCTCCTGCTTACTCTTTGCCGGCAAGTCCACCGGACTTAGCTTGGCGAAGTGCAAAACAACACTTGCCGAGTCAATGTATTGGCATCGGTGCATCGACCCTCCAATATCGAAGACCCACCACCTTATACTTTATGCACATGCAACCTTATGTATCATCTACCGAGCCAAAGCTCCCCGAACTATCTCGTCCATCACAACCAACAACCGAGACTAAGCTCCCCGAACTATCACATCAGTTCACAAATAACAACCGAGCCAAAGCTCATCGGGTTAACCTGCCCATCAAAAAAAAACCACCGAGCCTACTGTCCGTGTGACCCAACCTAACTTTCTGAGACACCGAGGTGAGTGAAAGTGAACCACTAGTTACTCTTGCAGTTTATTTTGCCTATATTTTAGGTTAGCCTAGGACTGCCCAAGGCATACCCCGTGAAGGGTTCTCGAAGGCACTAGGAACTACGATGGGCTGAAGCCCAAAGCTCCCTTTCGCAAGGCACTTACTATTATTGGTTAATACCTCATTCTCGATCCCTTTAATATTACTCTGGACCTAACCCTAGTGTGTTTTGACCTTCTCTCTCCCTCCCTAGGAAAGACAATCTTTCGTCAATCCCGAGCATCACCTAATCTTAGACCACCCAACAATCTACTCATCCCAACTTCCATTGATATACTCCATTTTACTTCACCCAAACCAGCAAGCCACTAACCAAAATCCATATTCCCAAATAAATTACTATCCGATCTTCTGCATATTTACTACATGAAAGCCACCTTTTGCTATATGATGTACATGATAGGAGGACCTCTAAATCCTCATCCAAATACTCTAAGATAATTAATGGAGGTCTATCATGACATTTATAGTCTAAATCTAGAAACTTGGAATTTTCCTAATTTATCTGGTATTTTATTTATTTTCCCTAAAAATCCAAATGCCCTAGTTTTGAATATGATGTGGCCTTTACAGTCATGCAAAATGCTCCACAAAATATGGTAAATATTAGGCAGCTAATTGAAAATAAATTCAAGTCTCTAAATTTTTTTTGAAAGGTTTAGTCCTCTGATCCAAAATTTCAAATATAAACAAATAGTTAACAATTAAAGAAACAAGTGCTACAATTAGGCTTCCAAAAATTATAAGAAAATTCATGCATGACTAATATTCCCTAAAAACACTCCTGATCAAGTTTTCAAACATTCCAGTGAATAATAAACTCCAATTTTAATTTAGAGCAATAATCCTCTTTCTTAAATTAATGAAACAACTACTGAAACTATTCATCTAAAAATTATAATAAAATTTTCCGATGAGCATATTAACCTATGTACACTTTTGCATAAGTTACACAATTTTGTAACAATCATTGAGCTCTGAATATATTTTTGAACACAATTGCATATTTTTAAGCTTGTTAAGTAAGTACTGAAAATATACATCTGAAAATTATAATAAAATTCAAGTATGAGTATAATGACATAAAACACCCTCTGCCCAATTTTCATAATTTTCTAATGAACAAGGAGATCATAATAAATAAAAGACTATCAAGGGCATATCCATGTATTACGAAGGAGGTACTAAAAATATTATCCCAAAATTTCCAATAATATTATCAGAGGCTCATATTAACCCTATGACCACACTACCCAAATTTCATAGCTTTTCATTTAGTTTTGATGGCCTATCTTACATGTATAAGGGTTGTGCTCTATACTAGGGTTAGGTTTTTGGGTAGTCTAACAACCTCTAAACCTCATAATATTTTAACCAGAGAACCTTGACTATCCTAAAGTCCTCTCCACCAAGTTTCAAGTCATTTCAACATCATTTGACCCCTTGACCTCCAAACCCTATATTTGCACACACACACATAGGACCTACCCTAGTGTTCTAGGGCTCCACCCTTCAAATTCCACCCAATATCAGTGGAGGGGGTATTTTAAGTGCTAAAAAGGCTGTGTGCCAAATTCCATCACTTTTGAGTGAGGTTGGCCAACTCAAGAGCACTTAGTGCACTTAGCCCTAATTTGACCTAAAAGGGGTCAACACTTGGCTACACAATTACCCTATCAAACCAAACCCAAAAGGGATGAAATATTTTCCAAAGCCTAATATTAATCCCCAAGATTTCCCTCCAAAATGGAGAGGTTTTTGAGGTGTTTAAGACACCTAATTAAACTATACATGATTTACTTAATCTTTCCAAAAACTATAGAAAGCGTATCCCAAAAAATTTATATTTTTGGACAGAACCTAGGTATAGGTTAGGGTGACTCTTTGTGCAAATTTAAGATCATTTGTACAAGGGATGAAGTTGGGGCACTCATTTTAGTCTCTGTCTAACCCTAGTATAGACCCCACCATAATGAGTGCCCTGGTCAAACCAAACATCCAAATTGGTTTGAACCAATTTTAAATTAAAGTACACCTCTAGGGCTAGATCTTTGATATTTACCGTTTGATCACTAGAGGTCTCTAGGTATTTTTAATAAATAAAAACATTAAATACATATTGTGTGACAAAAATGAATGAATTGAATATTTATCCTATAGTTTAAATATAAGTCAGCAAAAATCTTGGCGCATGATGGACGGCATCTGGTCATTGTCTCCAGCGAGCCAATGCCAGGATTTCATTTTCCTAGGCCATCTTTAAGCTGCTATCCCCGGCCACCCAGCCACCACCCTGGCCTGCCACCGCCACCACCATCTCCGTCGAGGTGGTGGCTATCACCAGGCGGCAACACAGCCGCCGGAGGGGAGGATTCTAGCGATCCCGATAAGTCGATTTTCATGGAAAAATCGGGAAATCCACCTTCCCGATCGGGCTCAATTGAGCCGGATTTTCATCCCTAATTAGCCCTACGATCTACCTACAGAGAGAGGAGGAGGGGAGGATCTTATTGGTGGTCTGGAGATGAGCTAATCTCTGGGTTGCCATGATGGTGGTGCCGCCGGCCAAGTTTCTGCAACTACAAAGTGAGAAGTCTTGTCTTCTTCAGGTAAAGTGTGTAAACGACTCCCCTGAATCTAGTGAAGCTTTTAAAACCACATGATGAGGAAGAGGAAGGGTGTGGGATGAATGGCCATTTATGGCCATTAAAGGCCATTCTCGGTCATGGTAGTGGGGGTGAATCTGGCTTGGGGTAGCAAGGAAATGGATGGAAACTTCTCCTCTTCCCCAGAGGAGTTGAATCCAGCAACCAAAGGTGTCCCTTCGCCTCCCTATGCATGAATGGCCTTCTCCCTCTCTTTTCTCTCTCCTCCATTAAAGGGTGAGGTGAAGCTCTCTCTCTCTCTTTCCTAGTCATCAAAGCTAACTTGGTCATCCCTTGAGTCTATTTTTAGCCCAATAAATCATATTATCACATAATTGGAGGTTGTTAGCCCAAAAGGAAAAGGCTTGAGCTTGGGTTAGCCCATTTGGGCTAAGTTGACCTAAAGTAGACTTGGGTTGACCTTGGTCATTTTGACCTTTTGGGTTGACCCCAATGGAACCTTGGTGACCCATTGGCCTCCCCTAGGGTCTAGGTAGGGCTGGGTAGGGTTATATTGGCACTTGGGGGTCACTTGACCCTTAGGAAGGGCACTTTGACCAAGTTAGGGCTAGAGTTGACTTTGAGGGTCATTTGCCCTTTAGTTTGGGCACTTTGACCACTTTAGGGCTAGGGTTGACTTGGGTCAACTCAGGCTCTAGGGTTGACCCCAATGGATCTTTTGGGTTCTAATGGACCTTCCCATGGGTTGGTGAGGTTGTGGTGAGGTCTTCGAGACATGGAGAAACCTTGTTATCATCCAAACCTAGTGTTTAGAAACTTACTATTTGTAGACCATAGTGATCTCACCTACATTCCTAGGTCCACTTGGTCTCCCTACAGTTTCCTAGGATTTTTTCATGACCTAGTCATGACTAAACCACACCTATGGGGGTCTAGTTGTCTGAGGGATGTTACAAATCCCAATACATCAACAAAAAAATTTGCCCTTGAAATTCGAGTTAGGCCCACGGGTTTTCAAGTATGAAAAATAAATTGTAACATCACGAGAGGTTATAAGGAATACCTGACTGAAAAGGTCTGGGTACCTTTGTTGCATCAAGTCCTGTGGATCCCATGTGTGCACCTCTTGCCCATGATTTCTCCACAAGACCTTGACCACCGGGACCTTCTTGTATCGCAAGACCCATATCCCCTTGTCGTGAATCTGGATCGGCTCCAGGTGAACTGACCGATCAAATGCTACCGGCCCATCCGTGACCGCAATCTGCTGCTCCAGGCGTAGTAGATCCATTCTCAGGGAGGACATGTGAAGCACGTCGTGCAGACCCTCCAGCTCTAGTGGCAGCTCCAGCCTGTATTCTAAGGGACCGATCTGCTCTAAGATGTTGTAAGGCCCCATATATCTCGGGCTGAGCTTCTTCTTCCTACCACGCACCCGTGAAACTCCATACATCAGTCGGATCTTCATGAATACCTGGTCCCCCACCTTAAACTCGACCTGACGATTCCGAGAGTCATAATACTTAGCTTGTCTGCTCTGAGCCTCTAACATCATGTCTCGTATCAGCCTCACCCGAGCCTCGGTGTCCTCAACAAACTCCGAGCCAAAAGCCTTCGGATCCTCGTCATGTATCCATGACAGCGGAGTCCTACACCTTCGTCTGTATAGGGCTTCATAAGGAGTCATCCCTATGCTGTACTGGTAGATGTTATTATATGAAAACTCGACCAGTGGCAACAGCTTCTCCCAAGGCTCTCCGCAATCCAGAATGCATAGTCTCAGTAGATCTTTTAAAGTCCGATTGGTGCGTTCTGTCTGCCCATCAGTCTGGGGATGAAAAGCTATACTGAATGTTAGCCGAGTGCCCAAGTAAGTCTGCACTGATCGCCACTCCCTGGACATAAACCGTCCATCCCGATCTGATATGATCGTCCTGGGTACGTCGTGATAATGGACGAACTGCTCCACAAACTTCCGAAAAATCACACCAACCGATTCATCCTTTCTGATCGGGATAAATCTGGCTACCTTAGTCAGCCGGTCGACGATCACCCAGATCGAATCATTCCCCATCCGTGATCGAGGAAGCCCACGTATGAATTCCATCACGATATCATCGAACTTCAACTCCGACACCGGGAGTGGTTGCAGCAATCTTGCGGGGTTCCTGCACTCCGCCTTCACCAGCTGGTATTCCTCGCTTTAGGTTACGAAGTAGGTGATATCCTTCTTCATGCCTGGCCAATACATGGTCTTCTTCAGATCCGCAGTCATCTTCATAACTCCCGGGTGAACCGAATAACGGCTACAGTGGGCCTCTGTCATGATATGATCCTGGACCTAGTCTCCCCCTGGTATATAAACCCGTCCTCTGATGCATATTAGGCCATCCCTCAGTGTGTAATCTCCAGCAGTGCCTACCTCCAAGGCCCTGAATATCAGCTCTAGCTTAGCGACCTATCTCTTCCCATCTCTAACTCATTCTCGAATGTCATCTGTAGTGCTCATCGCTGCTAAATACCACTCGTAAAGCTTGGGGTCATCAGAAGACACCAACGTGATGTGCATATCTTCTAATCCATGCACCAGCTCTATGGACATAATCTGGGGCTCTGCTCCGGAGGTGGAGGCTCTCCGACTCAGTGCATCGTCTACCACGTTCGCCTTCCTTGGGTGGTAGTGCATCTCTTACTGGAAATCTGCTAGAAACTCCACCAATCGCCTATGCCTGATATTCAGCTCCTTCTGCGTGTCCACGTACTTATAATTTTTGTGATCAGAGTATATGTCGCAGTGGACACCGTAAAGGTAGTGCCTCCAAACCTTCAGAGCAAACACGACCGCTCCCATCTCCAGGTCATGAACAGGGTAGTTCTGCTCATACTTATTCAGCTGGAGAGAAGCATAAGAAATATGTGGCCTTTCTGCATCAGCACTGCCCCCATGCCCTGGTAGGAAGCGTTGGTGTAGACCTGGAATCCTTCTTTCCCCAAAGTAAGGGCAAGGATAGGGGCCGAGGTGAGTCGATCCTTCAGCTCTTGGAAGGAAGCCTCACACTGCGACATCCAAATGAACGGAGCATCCTTCTTCGTCAATGAAGTAAGTGGGAGGGCTATCTGAGAAAACCTCTGCACAAATTTCTGGTAGTATCCGGCCAATCCCAGAAACTTAGAACATATGTGGTCGTCTTCAACTGAGGCCAGTCCCGCATTGCCAGAATCTTCGCGGGATCTACTGCCAGTCCCGCTCCACTAATAATATGGCCCAGGAAGGCCACCTCTATCAGCCAAAACTGGCATTTGCTGAACATGGCATATATCTGATGCTCCCTGAGCTTCCCCTGCGTCAAAGCCAGATGATGTGTATGCTCCTCCTTCGTCCTTGAATAGATGAGGATGTCATCTTTAAATACTATGACAAACCAGTGAAGTATGTCTCGAACACTCGGTTCATCAAGCTCATGAAGGCTGAGGGCGCATTCGTGAGCCCGGAGGGCATCACGGTAAGCTCATATAGTCTGTATCTACTACTGAAGGCTGTCTTCGGGATATCCTCCTCCTGAATGCACAGCTTGTAGTAACCCGATCTCAGATCCAACTTTGAGAACCAGTGGGCTCCCTCCAGTTGGTAAAATAGCTCATCTATCCTTTACAGTGGATAGGTATTCCGGACTGTTAGTTTGTCCAGTGCTTGGTAGTTGATGCAGAGTCTGAGTGTCCCGTCCTTATTCTTGACGAACAGTACCAGAGCTCCCCAAGGCGAGGAACTCGGTCTAACGAACCTAGCCTCCACTAGTTCCTTCAACTGACTCCTAAACTCCACTAGCTCCTTGGGATCCATCCGGTAGGGAGCCTTCGACACTAGCTTAGCTCCCGGTGTAACGTCCCAATTCGCGCTAGGCCCCTTGATTGCGTATTTGAGCTAAGGGGGCTGTGGTGAGCCCAATGGGGGATGTGGGTGAACAGGTGCGGACGTACGGGAAATGAGGAAAACAAGGCAAAACGGCATTTTTGGCTGACACGGGTATGGACACGGCCGTGTCCATACCCGTGTGCCTCATAAAAATAGGCTTCCAGTCAGAGAGGTACACGGGTATTGGGACACGGGCGTGTCCCTAGCCGTGTGCCAAGGACACGGGTCGAGACACGGCCGTGTATCTACCCGTGTGCCGCAACCCCGACACGGGAGAAAGTTGTTCTGGGATGAACACGGCCCTAGACACGGCAGGCAACACGGCCGTGTCACCTGAACACGGGTAGGAACACGGCCGTGTGCCTTCCCGTGTCTGCGATGTATAAAAAGGAAAAAAGTTGGAAACCCTAGCATTCACTCCCCTTTCTTCTGCCCCGAAATTCCTGAGAGAGTTCTTGGCTGGAGGAGGAGGAAGAGCTTGCCGGAGCCATCCTTGGAGGAATCAAAACGCCGCCACCGTCAAGGGAAAAACAATGCCGCCGCGAAGGAGTGCGAGGCTCATGGCCGGCCATGGTGGTACCGCTGGACTTGAGGTGAGCTTCCTCCCCTCTCCCTTGGTGCTAGATCTATAGTTATTTTAGGAGAGACATCGACTCCATAGAGTCTTGATGGTGAGGAGGAGAGTTCTTAGGATAAGCCATGCCTAGGTTTTCTAGGTTTAGTCTCCCTCAACCTTCTCATCATTCAAAAGGGAGATGAGAGGGGTTTTCGTTGAGGGTTTGGCTTTGAAAGGAGAAATAAGGTTGGGTGTGATTTCTGGAGAAGTTTATGCGAGGTCGTTGCAAGGAAGAAGATGAACGGATGCCGTTCATCTCGCCTTAAGATGCGTGCAGAAATCTGATTTCTGCACGCGGCGGCCTTCGTGGCCAATTTCGGAGGTGTTCTGGCCAAATCTGGGTGATCGACTTAACACAAAAGTCGTAGCCCTTGAAATTACCTTTCCAACGAGGGGTTGCTCGTTTCCATGCGATACCTGTAGCCACGGGAAAGCTGGTTCGAGTCCGCTGCGTTCGGGAAAATTCCTGTACAGGAAACTGTTTCTTGTACGTATTCGAGTTGAATTTCTGGTATGTTGCGACCAGATCTGGGCGACCGACTCAACATGAAAGTCGTAGCCCTCGCGAATACCTTTCCAACGAGGGGTTGTGCATTGTGATCGGATTCCTGTAGCTCCGGGAATCCCAGTTTTAGTATTGGGCTATCCTATGTTAATGCACTTGTTAATTTATAATGTTAGCACTCTTGCAATGATTGTGATTTGCTCATTTGATATCTTGCTCCCATATATCTATAATGTTGTTGTTGCTATAATTTTAGCATGGTTACTCATTTGGTTGTGTATTGGGGAATAACCATGTAGTGGTAGAGAAATGGATTGGATGGGAAGGTTAGATATTAGGAGTTGAGATTGGTATAGGATATATTTATACAATTTGGTGGTATAGGATATATTTATACAATTTGGTGTTGAACATATCTATTATGCGTAGTGTTGAGGTGAATCCATTGAATAGGTGGGCGTGAACATGATGAACACTATGTGAAGAGTATTTTGTAACTGTAATCCGAGCCCAAGGGGTTTATTAACAACCGATGCTTGGAGTTGAAGTCTCCCTACGGGTAGCATCGAGTGAGTTGTTTTGGGGCATGTATTGTGCGACGATTCATCGTGTCGCGATGTTGAGATAATGATTGTGGCAGGTCTACGGGTTCACCAGTCGTCACACCGATGGGAGCCAATGGGTAGACCTTGGGCGGTAGGGTTAGATACTTGGTGTCCATAACCCGAGATCTCCTCCGCGCCATGAGAACGGTTGGGCTTGCACCTCGTGCGTTTCCGAGGTTCCATCCGGTTCGAAATCAAAGGCCAGGTTGGGCTGTGTTCTTGGTGCACATCTACCCAAGACCCCTTCTGAGCCGTAGTACGCATGTGAGCTCCGCTGTTGTGTTCTTAGCGTTGAGGCGTACGGGGGCCTAGGATAGGTAGTGTGATACCACCTAGTAGTGGAGACGCCCGCTCCACTGTCGCCGTCTGGCCACGACGGACGACGCCTGAGAGGTTAGCTACCTGCTCGAAAAGTGGGAACTTCAAGTCTGTGTCGACATAGCAACTTGCATGTGCGTGCGCATGGTTCGGTCATAGCATAACATTCATTTCATGTCATTCATTGCATACACAAGATCCTCATCGTATAAGTTTGTATGGGCACTCTTATACGATGAGTTACTTTACTGTTAAGCCGATCCTTAACTTATAAGTTTGTATGGGCACTCTTATAAGTTAAGTTACTATTCTGATTATTTATACCTGCTGTCATATATTATTGATATTTGTAGAACTGCTAGTTGTGTAGCGTAGTTTATACTTCACCATATTTACTGTCACCTGCTTGTTTACTTACTTATGTATATATATTGTACCTGTGTTCCTTTCTCCGCCCGGTGCCGAGGAGTCGCCGGGGGAGCGGATGTGAAGCCACTTAGTCTTATGACTAACGGTTGCTACGTCTTCCTTTTTAGGAGGAAACCCCGCAGGTAGAGCGGCAACGGACTATGCAGCATGATAGCCAGGCCCGGAGGATAGGACCTGAGGTGGTGGTGCCATCGGCACCGTCAGTGACAGTCGTGAGTGTTTTCATGTAGCCGTTTGGCAAAACGTTTCTAGACTCTTGTTTCTTTTGTACAAGCCTATTGTGCTTGTTATCTTCCGCTACTTTTGGACTTTAACTTAGCTGTGAACTGAACTGCTTTTAGCTTTACTTTTCTGTTATGGTTGGGTTGGCATAATTGTTGTGATATGAATTGTAGCCGGCGGAATAGGCGTCTTGTGGTAAAGGCTAACCCGTGTGTTAGTGCTACCGCAAGGCGGCTATTTCGGGCATAAGACTCCCCTCGTGCCGTGTGTTGTGTTCTGGGAGGGGGGTCTTACAAATGGTATCAGACTTAGCCGATCTTCACCTACAGCAGTCAGGTAGCAATGGGCCACTCCCGTTCGAATAGTCGGTTTGAGGACAAACCGACTTAGCGGAAGCAGTGGTGTGCCCATATGTAATTCACACTAAGTTGTCCAACTTTGACATTAATTTTAGCCAACCTGACCCTAATCTGTACCTTGCGTATAGGTCCCAGCGCAGGTGGAGCCGGTTGGGGGCACTCCTACCCCTTCCGTCCCTTCACAATTCCAGCAGTCGGAACTGGGACAAACGCTGTCAGCCATATTGGATGCATTTAAAGCCCAGCAAGCTCCGGTGCAACAACAAGCGCCAGGCTCCAACTAGTTGAGCACCTTCCGTGCCCTGTCCCCTCCTGCCTATCTTGGGACAGAATCGCCGGTGTGCACCGAGGAGTGGCTTGATACCGTGCAAGAATTGATGGCTGGCATAAGATGTCCGAACAGCATGGCGGTGACTTTGGTAGTGACGCTGCTAGAGCTGCACGCCAAAAGGTGGTGGAAGTCCCTCATGGGCTCCACCTTCCAAGGACGGTTGTACACGGACATCAGTTGGAACGAGTTCACCGAGGCTTTTCTGGATCACTTCATCCCTTCTTCTGCTCGGGATGGACTTGAAGAAAAATTTCTGCAGCTGAAGCAGGGATCGAAATCGGTAACGGAGTACCAGAGGGAGTTCCAACACCTCGCTAGGTTTGCCGATTCCTATGATTTGGACGATAGAGGCTACGCGAAGCGCTTCTACAAAGGATTAAGGGACCCCCTGAGGCAGGCCCTTTTGTTTATAGTCGATGGAAGCCTGGCAGAAATCATTGACATGGAAAAGAGACTGGAGGCGGACCACATGGGATGTGGCAAGAGACCTGCGGAAGGAGTAATTGAAGTCGGCCCTAGTAATAGAAGGCGGAATGATCATGGCAGAGGAAGGGGAAACCACAGAGGCGGTCGGTGGGTCAACCGGAACTATCGGGTGGAGTACCCAATTCCGCAACCACTACCTTTACCACCACCACCGCAGCAGCAATATTATCAACAACCTGGGGGCCGACGTGAGGTGATATGTTTTGAGTGCAACCAACCGGGGCATGTCCGAAGAGTTTGCCCGCGACTGATCGGGGATGTTCCTATTGCTCCCCCTCCAGTAGCTCCACGGGGGCGAGGGCACATGCGTGGCCGAGGAAGAGGACCACCAGGGAGAAATCAAGGACATGCACGGGAGCATGTATTTGCATTGGATATGACTCAGGAGAGAAATCCGCAGGAAGTCATCACCGGTACATGCAAAATTTATTAATATTATATGACTTGTTAGATTTACGATACAAATGTTACGCGCAATTTTGAACGGTGATTACCTTTTTGGAACCTAGGCACTGTCATGGTTAGCGGGAGGCCCGCCTATACGTTATTTGACACGGGTGCATCTCACTCGTTCATTTCGGCGGACTTCGTGAAGGACTTGGAGGGAGTGCAACACTTCACGGGCACTACTCAAAGGGTGCTCCTTCCGGACGGCTCTGAGATGACGTCGTCAGCAAGTTGCGACTTCGACACCCTTATTGGAGGAAAGTTCTTTGAAACTCCGGCTACAGTGTTAAGAATCCCGGAGTTCGATCTCATCCTGGGCATGAGGTGGTTGAACTGGCACCACGCCAGGATCAATTGTGCGGAGAAGCAAGTTATGTTGAGGCATGGAGACTCGGAAGTCATCTTCCAAGGTATTAAATTCGCACCCCGTAAATTATTGTCTTCAATCCAAGTTATGAAATCTCATATGGAAGGGGACGAGGTCTATGTAATTTGCTTCGAGTTGAAGAAATTGACACTAGAAGTCAAGGATGTGCGGGTGGTGCGAGAATTTCCCGAGGTATTCCCCGAGAAATTGCCGGGACTACCCCCGCATAGGGAAGTGGACTTCCAAATCAAGCTAATTCCGGGTGCCAAGCCCGTCTCGCGAGCTCCATACCGAATGGCTCCGAAGGAACTTGCAGAGTTTAGAGTCCAGCTTCAGGAATTGGTGGAAGCAGGGTTCGTTCGCCCAAGCTCGTCGCCTTGGGGAGCGCCCGTTTTGTTCGTCAAAAAGAAGGATGGCACCTTGCGGTTATGTATTGACTATCGAGAGTTGAACCGGTTAACGGTGCGGAACACCTATCCCCTACCGCGCATTGATGAATTATTTGATCAATTGGTGGGATCGTATTGGTTCTCCAAGTTAGATCTGCGTTCGGGATATTATCAGCTGAGGATACAAGAAGATGACATTCAGAAGACGGCGTTCAGTTCGAGATATGGTTTGTATGAATTCACCGTGATGCCGTTTGGGCTCACAAACGCCCCTTCCGCCTTTATGAGCTTGATGAACAAGGTGTTCAGCCCTTATTTGGACATCTTTGTCATCGTGTTCATCGATGATATCCTAGTCTACTACAAGACTGAAGCAGAACACGCCGAACATCTAACTTTAGTGCTGAGGAAACTAAAGGAGCACACTTTGTTTGCCAAGTTCAGCAAATGTGAGTTTTGGCTTCGAGAGGTCGCATTCTTGGGCCATGTGATTAGTGGGGCGGGGCTAGCTGTAGATCCGGCCAAGGTGCGAGCCGTGAAGGAGTGGTCGCCATTGAAGTCAGCGGCCGACATACGGAGCTTTCTTGGACTTGCCGGGTACTATCGCAAGTTCGTGAAAGGCTTCTCGAAGATCGCCCTTCCCCTTACTACGCTGACCAAGAAGTGTGTGCCGTTTGAATGGACACCCCAGTGCGAAGCTGCATTCCAAGAGTTGAAGGACAGATTGACGACTGCACCCATCCTAGCTCTTCCATCTGGGAAGGAGGGCTTTCAAGTTTACACGGATGCGTCGTATCAAGGGATGGGAGCTGTGTTGATGCAGAATGGGCATGTGATCGCTTATGCTTCAAGACAGTTGAAGAAGCATGAAGCCAGCTACCCGGTGCATGATCTAGAGTTGGGAGCGGTAGTATTCGCCTTGAAGATGTGGAGGCATTATTTATACGGCATCCACTGCGAGATCTACTCGGATCACAAAAATCTGAAGTACGTTCACACCCAAAAGGAGTTAAACTTGAGACAGCGGCGGTGGTTGGAGTTCTTGTGCGACTATGAATTCACCTTGAACTACCACCCCGGGAAGGTTAATTCCGTAGCTGATGCCTTGAGCCGAAAGGCACCGGGAACGAGCACGGAATCCCGCTTGATGAGGATGGAGTTAATCCGGACACTGCAAGAGATGGAAATCACTTTGGTCTTTAAGAATCAACCGGAAGAGTATACAGAATATTTGGCCGCGATGAGTATAGTTTGCAACATACGAGACCGGATCCGTACGGAACAAAAGAAGGATGCGGCTTTAACCCCGGCTTTCAAGTCAATGGAGGATGGGACTACGGAAGAATACTCCCTAAAAGACGGCCTCGTCCATTTTCGTGGCCGGCTTTACATTCCCGAAGGTGACAACATTCGGGAGGATATTCTAAAGGAGGCCCATTGCTCCAAGTACTCGGTACACCCGGGGATCGCGAAGATGTACACCGATTTGAGAAAGACGATGTGTTGGCCGGGCATGAAGAGAGATGTCAAGTACTTTGTTACTCATTGTGTGGCCTGTCAAATGGTGAAGGCGGAATGTAGAAGCCCCGGTGGAATGCTACAGTCGTTGCCCATCCCCGAATGGAAATTTGAGGACATCTCCATGGACTTCGTCCACGGGTTACCTCGCTCGCGCTCGGGGAATGATTCTGTGTGGGTGATAGTTGACCGGTTGACCAAGGTAGCCCGATTTATCCCAATGCAGAAGGAGGCGCAAGTGGGCGACTTAGTGCGTCTCTTTGTGGAGCAATTTGTGCGGTACCATGGTGTGCCGAAGACGATCGTCTCCGACCGGGATGGTCGATTTACTTCAAGAGAATGAAGGGCTGTACAGGCTTATTTGGGCTCGCGCCTCGCCTTTAGCACAGCCTTTCACCCACAAACGGACGGGCAATTTGAACGAACCATCCGAACATTGGAGGACCTATTGAGGTTGTGTGTGCTAGATAAAGGAGAACCATGGGAGAGGCTCTTACCTCTCGTGGAGTTCTCTTATAATAACAGTCATCAAGCTAGTATTGGAATGGCACCTCATGAAGCTTTGTATGGAAGGAGGTGTAGAACACCCTTGTCCTGGGTGCAAGACGAAGATCCGAAGACATTGGGAAATGAGTATATTGATGACACGGACGCGGTGGTTAGGTTGATCCGGGATCGAATGCTAGAGGCTCAAAGCCGACAGGCGAAATATTATAACGCAAGGCACCGTATGGTGGAGTTTCAAGTGGGTGATAAGGTGTTCCTGAAGATTCGACCGATGCACGGAGTGTCGCGGGTGCGTGGAGTCAAGAAGCTCAGCCCAAGGTATGTTGGGCCCTATGTCGTAGTGGAAAGGATTGGCCCTCTGGCCTATCGATTGGAGTTACCACCGGAGCTGGAGAACCTTCACGACGTGTTCCATGTATCGTCGCTTCGGAAGGCTTTGTTGCGGCCTGAACAGTATATCCCCACGGCGGATGGTGCCGTGGCGTCTGATAGGTCTGTGCGACTGGAGCCGGTGCGGATCGTTGATAACGAGACAAGAACCTTGCGCCGCAAAAGTGTTCCCTTGGTGAAAGTGCTATGGTCTAATCATGGGAAGGAAGAGTGCACATGGGAGCCAAGGGATTTGATGCAAGAGCGCTACCCGGAATTATTTACTCCAGGTAAAAATTTTATTTGAAAGCATAGTTTCCTTTTATGTGTTTCACTCCCATAGCCTTACCCTGATTTCGGGGACGAAATCTTTTATTTTGTTTATAGGATTTGTAACGTCCCAATTCGCGCTAGGCCCCTTGATTGCGTATTTGAGCTAAGGGGGCTGTGGTGAGCCCAATGGGGGATGTGGGTGAACAGGTGCGGACGTACGGGAAATGAGGAAAACAAGGCAAAACGGCATTTTTGGCTGACACGGGTATGGACACGGCCGTGTCCATACCCGTGTGCCTCATAAAAATAGGCTTCCAGTCAGAGAGGTACACGGGTATTGGGACACGGGCGTGTCCCTAGCCGTGTGCCAAGTACACGGGTCGGGACACGGCCGTGTCTCTACCCGTGTGCCGCAACCCCGACACGGCAGAAAGTCGTTCTGGGATGAACACGGCCCTAGACACTGCAGGCAACACGGCCGTGTCACCTGAACACGGGTAGGAACACGGTCGTGTGCCTACCCGTGTCTGCGATGTATAAAAAGGAAAAAAGTTGGAAACCCTAGCATTCACTCCCCTTTCTTCTGCCCCGAAATTCCTGAGAGAGTTCTTGGCTGGAGGAGGAGGAAGAGCTTGCCGGAGCCATCCTTGGAGGAATCAAAACGCCGCCACCGTCAAGGGAAAAACAATGCCGCCGCGAAGGAGTGCGAGGCTCATGGCCGGCCATGGTGGTACCGCTGGACTTGAGGTGAGCTTCCTCCCTTCTCCCTTGGTGCTAGATCTATAGTTATTTTAGGAGAGACATCGACTCCATAGAGTCTTGATGGTGAGGAGGAGAGTTCTTAGGATAAGCCATGCCTAGGTTTTCTAGGTTTAGTCTCCCTCAACCTTCTCATCATTCAAAAGGGAGATGAGAGGGGTTTTCGTTGAGGGTTTGGCTTTGAAAGGAGAAATAAGGTTGGGTGTGATTTCTGGAGAAGTTTATGCGAGGTCGTTGCAAGGAAGAAGATGAACGGATGCCGTTCATCTCGCCTTAAGATGCGTGCAGAAATCTGATTTCTGCACGCGGCGGCCTTCGTGGCCAATTTCGGAGGTGTTCTGGCCAAATCTGGGTGATCGACTCAACGCAAAAGTCGTAGCCCTTGAAATTACCTTTCCAACGAGGGGTTGCTCGTTTCCATGCGATACCTGTAGCCACGGGAAAGCTGGTTCGAGTCCGCTGCGTTCGGGAAAATTCCTGTACAGGAAACTGTTTCCTGTACGTATTCGAGTTGAATTTCTGGTATGTTGCGACCAGATCTGGGCGACCGACTCAACACGAAAGTCGTAGCCCTCGCGAATACCTTTCCAACGAGGGGTTGTGCATTGTGATCGGATTCCTGTAGCTCCGGGAATCCCAGTTTTAGTATTGGGCTATCCTATGTTAATGCACTTGTTAATTTATAATGTTAGCACTCTTACAATGATTGTGATTTGCTCATTTGATATCTTGCTCCCATATATCTATAATGTTGTTGTTGCTATAATTTTAGCATGGTTACTCATTTGGTTGTGTATTGGGGAATAACCATGTAGTGGTAGAGAAATGGATTGGATGGGAAGGTTAGATATTAGGAGTTGAGATTGGTATAGGATATATTTATACAATTTGGTGGTATAGGATATATTTATACAATTTGGTGTTGAACATATCTATTATGCGTAGTGTTGAGGTGAATCCATTGAATAGGTGGGCGTGAACATGATGAACACTATGTGAAGAGTATTTTGTAACTGTAATCCGAGCCCAAGGGGTTTATTAACAACCGATGCTTGGAGTTGAAGTCTCCCTACGGGTAGCATCGAGTGAGTTGTTTTGGGGCATGTATTGTGCGACGATTCATCGTGTCGCGATGTTGAGATAATGATTGTGGCAGGTCTACGGGTTCGCCAGTCGTCACACCGATGGGAGCCAATGGGTAGACCTTGGGCGGTAGGGTTAGATACTTGGTGTCCATAACCCGAGATCTCCTCCGCGCCATGAGAACGGTTGGGCTTGCACCTCGTGCGTTTCCGAGGTTCCATCCGGTTCGAAATCAAAGGCCAGGTTGGGCTGTGTTCTTGGTGCACATCTACCCAAGACCCCTTCTGAGCCGTAGTACGCATGTGAGCTCCGCTGTTGTGTTCTTAGCGTTGAGGCGTACGGGGGCCTAGGATAGGTAGTGTGATACCACCTAGTAGTGGAGACGCCCGCTCCACTGTCGCCGTCTGGCCACGACGGACGACGCCTGAGAGGTTAGCTACCTGCTCGAAAAGTGGGAACTTCAAGTCTGTGTCGACATAGCAACTTGCATGTGCGTGCGCATGGTTCGGT
Organism: Platanthera zijinensis; assembly: GCA_039513925.1. Classification (NCBI taxonomy): domain Eukaryota; kingdom Viridiplantae; phylum Streptophyta; class Magnoliopsida; order Asparagales; family Orchidaceae; genus Platanthera; species Platanthera zijinensis. Next base: position 54,427,131 of record CM077092.1, read on the forward strand.
CATAGCATAACATTCATTTCATGTCATTCATTGCATACACAAGATCCTCATCGTATAAGTTTGTATGGGCACTCTTATACGATGAGTTACTTTACTGTTAAGCCGATCCTTAACTTATAAGTTTGTATGGGCACTCTTATAAGTTAAGTTACTATTCTGATTATTTATACCTGCTGTCATATATTATTGATATTTGTAGAACTGCTAGTTGTGTAGCGTAGTTTATACTTCACCATATTTACTGTCACCTGCTTGTTTACTTGCTTATGTATATATATTGTACTTGTGTTCCTTTCTCTGCCCGGTGCCGAGGAGTCGCCGGGGGAGCGGATGTGAAGCCACTTAGTCTTATGACTAACGGTTGCTACGTCTTCCTTTTTAGGAGGAAACCCCGCAGGTAGAGCGGCAACGGACTATGCAGCAGGACAGCCAGGCCCGGAGGATAGGACCTGAGGTGGTGGTGCCATCGGCACCGTCAGTGACAGTCGTGAGTGTTTTCATGTAGCCGTTTGGCAAAACGTTTCTAGACTCTTGTTTCTTTTGTACAAGCCTATTGTGCTTGTTATCTTCCGCTACTTTTGGACTTTAACTTAGCTGTGAACTGAACTGCTTTTAGCTTTACTTTTCTGTTATGGTTGGGTTGGCATAATTGTTGTGATATGGATTGTAGCCGGCGGAATAGGCGTCTTGTGGTAAAGGCTAACCCGTGTGTTAGTGCTACCGCAAGGCGGCTATTTCGGGCATAAGACTCCCCTCGTGCCGTGTGTTGTGTTCCGGGAGGGGGGTCTTACACCCGGCATGAGCTGTATCTGGAAGTCCTTTTCTCGATGCGGGGGTAGCCCTGATAGCTTCTCTGGGAACACGTCAGCAAAATCCTGCACCACTGGAATACTAGAGATGGAATCTTTGGCCTCGGCCATCTCAAACAGCACCTGATATGCCTCTTCTCCCTGCAGGTGGGCCTTGACGGCCTGTACGGATAATAACAAGAGAGGGGTGGTGAATCTAATACCTTCGATTACGACATAGGAATCCCCATGCCTCAAGGTGATCCTCTTCTACAGGCAGTCAATATGGGTATGGTTCCAATGCAGCCATATCATGCCCAGGATCAGATCATAGGCTGGCATCCTTAGAATCATCGCTGGTGTTTCGAATGACTTTCCGCCGATCTATGCCTCCATATTGTAGTGGGCAGAGGTGAATATCTCCAATCCTTCAGGTAGTCATTCCCTCATCATCAAGCCAGTAAATTGCTCCACACCTTCTAGTCCTTCCACGAAGGCCTCCGACACGAATGAGTGTGAAGCACCTGTATCGAACAGTGTATAGGAGGGCTTGTTGCTGATGAAGACTATGTCTTGGGTAGTTAAATATCTTAGAAGTCTAGTTATGGTTTTCCTTCCAGTCTATCAATTTTATATCCATGAGTCTAGCTTTTTAGGAAAGAAAGAACTTAAAAATTTAATGGAGTACCTGTTATCTCTTATTACGGGTTCCGTGGTTGAGCCAGATCCAGGGCATACACTTTCTCCCTCTCCTGCTTGCGGTCTCCACCCTGGTATCCACGTCCTCGGCCACGTCCTCGGCCTCCAAACTGCTGTGCAGGCGGGGCAGTCAGTGGTGTTGGTAGCGGTGCCCCCCAAATGGGGCAGTTTCTCAAGATATGCCCCGCCTGAGGACAGTAGTAGCACTTAGGTGGGGGATTTGCCATACCCCCGGGTCTCTGCATCTCCCACATCTGGAGAGGTTGAGGAGCCATTACCACCAGCTCCTTCGGCTCCTGTCTCACCTCCTAACGAGGTTGGTCCTCTGCCCTTCTCCCGTCTAACCCATCAGCAATGCATCCCCTTCGCTGATCATTTCTGGCTCCCCGGCCCTGATCCTCCGTTAGCCTCTTCCGGCCTCGAGTCGTGTGCCAATCTGCCTCAATCCTCTTTGCCATCTCCAATATCCGAGGTATAGGTCCATCGGATACGAACAGCAGAGCCTCTCTCAGATCCTCTCGCAGGCCCTTATAAAACCTCTTGGTGTATCTGGCCTCATCCAGCTGATAGGAATCCGCAAACCGGGCTAAATGATTGAACTCCCGGTGGTACTCCACCACCATCTTGTTGTCTTACCTAAACTCTAGAAATCTGTCTTCCAGCTCATCTCTAACCGACTGCGGAATAAAGTGCTCCAACAATGCGGCCCTGAAGTCCTCCCAAGCAATGTCTGTAACCTCTTTATCAGCAAATGTCATGTCCGGCAGTGTCTTCCACCATCTCTTGGCATGGGACTCCAAGCAAGAGACCACCAAAGGCACCCTCTCCTCCCATGGGCACTGTATCCCGGTCAGCATCTCATATATGATATCCAGCCACTCCTCCGTTCGAATAGTCGACTCTGTCCCCAAGTAAGATGGAGGAGAAAGTCCTTGGAAGATGCTAAGCCAATTGGCCCCTGGGTTTAGCTACGGAGCCGAAACCTGTTGGGCCCTGAAATACTCTAGTATGGCTGTCAAAGTCTGCCCCATCTCCGACTGTAGAAACTGAGTGGAGACCGGGGGAGGTGGTGCAACATTCAGAGTCTACAAGACTCTGCCCTATGGTGTAGGCTGTGCCGGAGGCTGCGTAACAAAGATCATTTGTAAGTAATAGACCCAAACCTAATTTAAAATAGACAATTTACATGTATCCCCCATATAGGCACACCACTGATTCAGCTTATCCCCAAACTAAACTCCTGTGGGGGTGACCCAGGGTTTGTAGACTACTACCTTTTCGATCGAGGTCTACTCTGATACCACTTGTAAGAACCCCCCCCCCCCTTTCCTTTTAAAACCACGGGGTCTTAGGCCCAGAACCTCCACTTTGTGGTGACACCTTCATACCCGGGAAGGCCGTCACTACAAAACGCCGATCCTGTCGGCCATATCGATCACAGAAAAAGTAGCAAGAGAATAAATGAAACAAAAACTCTAACACATGTCCACAGAGATCATATATATAAATATTCTCCATGAAGGGAGAGTCCACAGTAATAATAATAAAGGAAGTACTGAAAATAGGGCTCACGCTCGATACATCAATGTCCTCACTACATATCTCTCATTGTGGAATCTAAACTAAAACAACTACTAGCGATCGGGACACACAATCTCAGCTATCTTAACTCCGGTCCTAGATTGTCCCATCTCCAAGCGTGCCGACCTCCGGGGCTGCTCCTCTATGCTGGGCTCCATGGTCCCCTAAAATGATGTGGTTCAAAAACCATTAGTCTATAAGACTAAGTCCTATCATCCCCTACCCCTCCCCCATGGCTCCTAGGCACCGAGCGGGGAGAAGGAAAGGAGAGGTAGTGAGGGTGGAGAAGGAACAAAGAAGTAGGTGATGGAGGAACTAAACTAACAGTTTTATAAGTATATGTGGCAGCAATAAAAGTATGGCAGACTGAATAAGAAATAAGTAACCTTAACTTATATGAAAATATATAAGCTAAGGGATCTTCTACATAGCTCCTATCGTATAAAGAGTCTCATACCAATTTATGCGATAGGGTGTCGGTTTACAAGCAAGCATGTATATATCTACAGAATATAAACCTTAACTTATAAGCACGCTCGCGCGAGCTTATAAACCAAGGGGTCATTTGCAGGGGCCTATTGTATAAAAAGTCTCATACCAATTTATACAATAGGTTTCAAGGGTTAAATGCAATGGTTATGCAATGTCATGCATGTATGTTATGATGTGAATCATGCAAGTGTAACTCACCCACTCGACTCTATGTACACAGACCTTTAGTTCTCCCTTTCTGGAGCCAAACCTCCCAGGATACCTCTATAGTGGCAAACGGAAGCGGTGGGTTGGGTCTCGCTCACCTCTAAATCGGTAATTACACTACCAGTCAGACCTATTGTATGCCTCGACGCTGGTGCACTAAGCGGAGCTCCTGCGTACTCTTTGCCGTCAAGTTACCGGACTTAGCTTAACAAAGTGCAAAACAACACTTGCCGAGTCAACGTATTGTCATCGGTGCATCGACCCCCCAATACCAAAAACCCACCACCTTATACTTTATGCACATGCAACCTTATGTATTAGCTACCGAGCCAAATCTCCCCGAACTATCTCATCCGTCACAACCAACAACCGAGCCTAAGCTCCCCGGACTATCCCGTCCATTCACGAACAAAAATCAAGCCAAAGCACGCTGGGCAAACCTGCCCATCACCAAAAACCACCGAGCCTACTGCCCGTGTGACCCAACCTAACTTTCCAAGACACTAAGGTGAGTGAAAGTGAACCCCTAGTTACACTAGTTACTCTTGTAGTTTATTTTGCCTACATTTTAGGTTAGCCCTGGACTGCCCAAGGCATACCCCGTGAAGGGTTCTCGAAGGCACTAGGAACTACGATGGACTGAAACCCAAAGATCCCTTTCATAAGGCACTTACTATTATTGGTTAATACCCGATTCCCAATCCCTTTAATTTTTCTCTGGATCTAACCCTAGTGTGTTTTGACCTTCTCTCTCCCACCCCAGGAAAGACGATCTTTCGTCGATCCCGAGCACCACCTAATCTTAGACCACCCAACAATCTACTCATCCTAACTTCCATTGTTATACTCCATTTCACTTCACCAAGACCAGAAATCCACTAACCCAAATCCATATGCCCAAATCAATTACTATCTGATCTTCTACAGATTTACTACATGCAGACCACCTTATGCTATATAATGTACATGATAGGAGGTACTCTAAATCCTCATCCAAACACCCTAAGATAATTAATGGTGGTCTATCATGATATTTATAGCCTAAATCAAGAAATTTTGGATTTTCCTAATTTATCTGATATTTTATTTATTTTCCCTAAAAATCCAAATGCCCGAGTTTTGAATATGATGTGGCCTTTACAGTCATGCAAAATGCTCCACAAAATTATGGTAAATATTAGGCAGCTAATTGACAGTAAATTCAAGTCTCCCAATTTATTTTACAAGGTTTAGACCTCTGATCAAAAATTTTAAATATAAACACATAGATAATAATTAAAGAAACAAGTGCTGAATTAGGCTTCCAAAAATTATAATAAAATTCAAACATGACTAATTTGCCCTAAAAACACTCCTGACCAAGTTTCCAAACTTTCCAGTGAATAATGAACTCTAATTTTTATTTTAAGAAATAATCCTCTTTCATAAATTAATGAAACAACTACTGAAAATATTCATCTAAAAATTATGATAAAATTGTCTCATAAGCATATTGATCTATTTACATTTTTGCATAAGTTTCAAAATTTTCTAACAATCATTGAGCTTTGAATATATTTTTAACATAATTGCATATTTTTAAGCTTGTGAAGTAAGTACTCAAAATATACATCTAAAAATTATGTTAAAATTCAGGTATAAGTATTATGACCTAAACCACTCTCTCTCAAATTTTCATAATTTTCTAATGAACTATGAGATCATAATAAACAAAAGACTATCAAGAGCAGATCCATGTATTACAAAGGAGGTACTAAAGTTATTGTCCCAAAATTTCCAATAAAATTACCAGAGACTCATATTAACCCTATACCACACTACCCAAATTTCATAGCTTTTCATTAAGTTTTGATGGCATATCTTACATGTATAAGGGTTGTGCTCTAAACTAGGGTTAAGATTTTGGGGAGTCTAACAGCCTCTAAATCTCATAATATTTTAACCAGAGGACCTTGACTACCCTAAAGTCCTCTCTACCAATTTTCAAGTCATTTCAAGGTCATTTGACCCCTTGACCTCCAAACCCTGGATTTGCACACACACATAGGACCTACCCTAGTGTTCTAGGGCTCCACCCTTAAACTTCCACCCAATATCAGTGGAGGGGGTATTTTAAGTGCTAAAATGTCTGTGTGCAAAGTTCCATCACTTTTGAGTGAGGTTGGCCAACTCAAGAGCACTTAGAGCACTTAGGGCACTTAACCTTGGCTACATACTTCCCCTATCAAACCAAACCCAAAAGGGATGAAATTTTTACCAGAGCCTAATAATACTCCCCAAGATCTCCCTGCAAAATTAAAGGCGTTTTTGAGGTGTTTAAGACACCTAATTAAATTATAAATTATTTATTTAATTTTTTTCAAAAACTATAGAAAAAGTATCCCCTAAAATTCCTATTTTTGGATAGGACCTAGGTATAGGTAAGGGTGACTCTCTGTCCAAGTTTTAGATAATTTGGACAAGGGATGAAGTGGGGTAACTCATTTTAGTCTCCGTCTAACCCTAGGTATAGACCCCACCATAATGAGAGCCCTGGTCAAACCAGACATCCAAATTGGTTCAAACCAATTTAAATTAAAGTACACCCCTAGGGCTACAACTTTGATATTTACCATTTTATCACTAGAGGTCTCTAGGTATTTTTAATAAATAAAAACATTAAATACATATCATGTGATAGAAATGAAATGAATTGAATATTTATCCTATAGTTTAAACATAACTCAGCACAAATCTTTGCACATGATGGATGGCATCTAGTCATCGTCTCTAGCGCGCCAACGGCCAGGATTTCATTTTCCTGGGCCATCTTCAAGCTGCTGTCGGCGGCCACCAAGCCACCTCCCTTGCCATCCACCGCCACGACCACCTCCGTCGAGGTGGTGGCTATCGCCAGGTGGCGGCACAGCCGCCGGAGGGGCGGATTCTGGCGATCCCGATAAGTCGATTTTCATGGAAAATCGAGAAATACTCCTTCCCAATCGGGCTCAATTGAACCCGATTTTCATCCCTAATTAGCCCTACGATCTACCCACAGAGAGAGGAGGAGGGGAGGACCTTATTGGTGGTCTGGAGACGAACCGATCTCCGGGTTTCCATGGTGGAGGTGCTGCCAGCCGGGTTTCTGCAACTACACAGTGGGAAGCCTTGTCTTCTTCAGGTAAAGTGTGTAAATGACTCCCCTGAGTCCAGTGATACTTTTAAAACCACCAGATGAGGAAGAGGAAGGGTGTGGGCTTAATGGCCATTTATGGCCATTAAAGGCCATTCTCGGCCATGGTGGTGGGGGGTGAATCTGTCTTGGGGTGGATAGGAAATGGTTGGAAACTTCTCCTCTTCCCCATAGGAGTTGAATCCAGCCACCAAAGGTGGCCCTTGGCCTCCCTATACATGAATGGCCTTCTCCCTTCTCTTTTCTCTCTCCTCCATTAAAGGGTGAGGTGGAGCTCCCTCTCTCTCCAAGTCATCAAGGCTGACTTGGTCATCCCTTGAGCCTATTTGCAGCCCAATAAATCCTATTATCACATAATTGGAGGTGGTTAGCCCAAAAGGAAAAGGCTTGAGCTTGGGTTAGCCCATTTGGGCTAAGTTGACCTAAACTAGACTTCGGTTGACCTTGGTCATTTTTACCTTTTAGGTTGATCCCAATGGGTCCTTGGTGACTCATTGGCCTCCCCTAGGGTCTAGGTATGGCTGGGTAGGGTTATATTTGCACTTGGGGGTCACTTGACCCTTAGGAAGGGCACTTTGACCAAGTTAGGGCTAGAGTTGACTTTGGTCAACAAGACCATTTGGGTTGACCCCAAGGGGTCCTTGGTGACCCCTTGGCTTCCACTAAGGTCTAGGAAGGGTTGTGTAAGGTTAACTTTGCACTCTGTGGGTCACTTGCCCCTTAGTTAGGGCACTTTGACCACTTTAGGGCTAGGGTTGACTTGTGTCAACTCAGGATCTAAGGTTGACCCCAATGGATCTTTGGGGTTCTAATGGGCCTCCCCATGGGTTGGTGTGGTCTTGTAGTCATGGAGAAACCCTGTTATCATCCCAACCTAGTGTTTAGAAACTTACTATTTGTAGACCATAGTGATCTCACCTATATTCCTAGGTCCACTTGGTCTCCCTAGGGTTTCCTTGGGTTTTGTCATGACCTAGTCATGACAAAACCACCCCTAGGGGGTCTTGTTGTCTGAGGTATGTTACAATTAGACTCATTTGTGGTGGTCTTCGTTGACGATATTTTGGTATACTCTAAATCGGAGGCGGAGCATGAGACTCACTTGAGGGTAGTCTTGGAGGTGTTGAGAGAGAACCAGCTTTATACAGAGTGTAAATTTTTCTTTTAGGATAGAGAGTGACCTAGAGGAGGGGGGGAATAGGTCCAATTTAATTCTAAGTTACTTTTTGGATTTTGAGAATTACTTTTTTATATTTACTACCTCAATCAAATAAATTAAGAAAACTATTCAGCAATTAAAACCATTACAGCACATCAATCACATCATAATACACATAGATTTATAGTGGTTCCCCAATCTATAGGTACATTCACTTTCCCCCCTTCTCCTATCTAGTAATGAACTAGATTCAGCCAAACTCCTTCTTTCTTTACTCAGATCCTTAGATCTTACAGCTCAGAGCCCAGATGGCTCCTATAACTCAGACTATACAAGTCTTACCACTCAGATCACAAAGATACTACACCTCAAGTTTTTCCCAAGAACTCTACCTCACAGTGAATTTACACTCCTACTCCTCAGGCAACTCCTGCCCTACAACTCAGAACAATCAATTCCTACACCTAAGAGAAATACCCACTTCTCCTACCTCAGACAATTCATGCCCTTCCTCAGCCTTTATAACACAAGCTTACAACTCAGAGAAATTGATTCCCCTACACTTAGATCTACAAGTAGATTTTACAAGATTAATAATGATGAAAAGAAATTAATTCAGAATTAGTCACCCAGCAAGAGAGAAACAGGTGACTGCTTCTTGAACTAAACTTGATAAGTCAGCTTCCCTTGATCCTTATTGTAATTGATTTGATCCGGCCCTTCTTAGCTTTTTAAAGCTTCTTCAAGTTGAAATTAGGGTAGATCTAGGTTGGAGAATGTTGAAGTCGATTCTTGATCAGGCTTCTCTCCACCTTCTGAATTCTAGCAGATTACTTCTTAGATCTGGCTTCTCCAATATTTTACTACTCTTCTCTCTCTTTTATCTGTAGGGTTGGTCCCTTTAAATAGGCTCTATCAAGGGTAACCGGCTGAACCGGTTAATAACTGACATCTATCAGTTCTGACAGTTGTTAGGACCTCTTGCTTGATTTCTGCACTTAGGAAACAATTCTGCTTGAAGTGTTGAAACTTGGCTGTTGGATGTGTAGACACTAGTCCTGGGCGTTGACACTACTCTTGTAGTGATGTCGACATACTTCTTAATGTGTCTACACAACCTTCACCTTATCTTAACACAGCTGGTGAAATATGTGTCGACACTAATCCTGAGTGTCGACACAGTTGCTTTCTTGTATCATAGTGTCGACCCAAGTCTTGGGTGTCGACACAACTTTCTTTTTGACTCAGCACTCCTTGACAAAGGTATTGACACTTGCCTAGTGTCTTGACACTTCTGTACTTAGCTTTATTTTCCTGCACACAAGAACTTAACATTCATCAAATAAAACTGTGTATATCATTGAGCTGAAAGGACTTCTTCAAATCAAGTACATTGTGAACAATGTACCTAACAATCTCCCCCGATTTGGAGAAGTCATAACCCCAATTCAATAATATACAACATGATACTAAAATATGATGATGAGACATTAAGATTACAGTGTTGTACAATATGTGAAATAACATAGATAAAAACACATATTCCATTGGACATTAACGACAATAATGCTGAACAGAAAGTAAAGCAAATAATTGCAATCCTAATTAATAGCACAAGAAATGTTATGCAAACCAAAATTTTCACTAATTATTTGTCAAAAGGTTTACAGCTATAAACTTTGTTTATTCAAAATTTACAAAACAAATTTTACATGAGATTCAACACTAAGAACATCCTATGGCAACTCTGGTTCTCTGATGATAATTCCCTTTCCAGATTGGATTATGGCTATAACCTCAGGCACCTTGTCATCAACTATCTTTTTCCCTTTGTCAATCTTAGCCTTTGCAATTCCTTCTTCTTTCAGCCTTTGTCTTTCAAAATAATGGTAAGGCTTTGGGAAATATTTACTGGGCTCAACTGACGTAGCAGGTATCTTCCCTTTCTTTAGATCATGTCTGAACTTCTGGATAACCTCTTGCTGCTTTAAATGTTTTGCCCATTCCTATTCTTAATACCATTTACCTCTGCCTGTCATATTTTCATTGACTGTCTTCCATGCAGTGAGGATTATTGATCTGGGGGTTGGACTCCACTGCTCAAAATCTGGTCTAGCCTCAGCTTGTTCTTTAAACCTTTTCTTTGAAAGCTGAGCTTCTTTTTCTTTATTCAGAGCAGATTCATACATCTCAACCTCTTCACATATAACATTTTGAACTGATGTTGTAGGACTGTACATATATTGGACAGTTGCTTGGATATCCTCAAATGTTACTTGTGCTGCAGGATTATACATGGTTTGCTTAGTAGTATGAGTTCCAGTAGCATGAGGTGCTTCAAGTTGAGCTGGTTGACAACCAGACTCAGCAGTTTGATCTCCATCATACCATAGGGGAGGATGGCCTAAAGTGTCTCTTATATTATTTGATATAGAGGTAGCATGTTCAGAACTGGCCCTGATTATTACCCTCTCCCCCTTTATGACTACTCTTTCAACATGATCTCTCAGATCATTCTTGTGAAACCTTACCTGTTCATCTAAGTAATTGATACCTGAAGTTATAGTGTTCTTCACTCTCAGTAATTTGTTGTTCAAACTCTTGTGAGAAGCCTTTATATCTTTAAGCAAGGAGGCTGAATGGTTTGTCAGCTGAGTTTCCATGGCCTTTCTAGCAGCAACTATTTTGTTTTCTAACTCAATAGTCTGCTCCGTCAGCTTAACCATTGTTTTTGTATGCAAAGTAGTCATGTTTTCATTCAAAATTCTTTAATTTTCTAGGACATAGCCTTGTTTTATTACCATTTCATCTGCAGTTGTCTTTTCTTCTTGCTGCTATTTAGCAATATAGACTACAACATTAGCTCCCTTCTCAAAGAAATTAGTCATGTCAACTTTCAGGAGATTTACTTAAAATCTTATGGACTTTATATCCTGAGCCAGTTGAAATTGCAGTTCTTGGTGGCTTTCATCTACATACTTTTCTAGATCCTTCCTTTGCTTATCCAGCATTATCTGAAATTGTACTAGCAGAGAGCTAGTATCTTGTAACACCCCCATCCGTCGTATGGTATATAACAGAAGGTCCAGCTGGAACCCGATGCCATATACCACAGACAGTCAGAAGGGTTACAGGATAATATCAAAAACTCAACTACACGCCCTAACACAGAGCATTCTAGCGGAAGCTTTTAAACAGTTTAAGAGAACCAAAAATTTTCACAACAACGACATGAATGTCCACTATACACCACAGGAACGAAATACAACAAATACACAAAAGAGTACTTTGCCTTATGGCCTTATAAACATTCACTTGACCATATAATGTTTTACATACATCGGCTCACAGGCCGGCCACACATGACAAAAGTAAAACAATAGTTCGCTTTGGCCTTCGAGGACCAGCTCAGCAACTTGGGCTTCAACCCGCTATTTGGCGCTTGGTTCTGCAGCACCTGCAAGCAACATTTTATGGCACGATGGCGAACAAAGCAATGGCCAGCTAATACTGACCAAATTATAACGACCCCGCCCCTTACTCGGGACGGCGGTGCTCCTTCCCTGCATTTCATTAGCCAAGCTAAATAATTAAGTGCATAAGTATAATTGACCATAGGTGTAGGCTCGCTCGGCAAAACACCTCGTGCACTCAAGGCACATTCTCGGTGAATCCGGTCAATTCCGTGGCTTCACCACCATCCTCGGGACGGCAACCATTGTGAGCATTTTTTATTCTTTCCGACCATAGTCCAAGACTCCCGACTATTCCAATGGCCAGTTCCACTTTAGGGCCTCTAGCATCTAACCACAAAGCCCAGGTTCATTTCCACTTGCCCATTGCTCACTCCGCCTAGTCACTTTAAGACGTACGTGCGGGCCAAGCTTCACCCAGATCCTAATTCATTCCCAAACAACACATAACCCAGTTATGTTCAAGGCTTGTTCCTCGGCCGCCAAGTTAGTAGAATTACGTTTCCTCCAAGTTTTCTGGGTGTGCCTTGTAGTTAATCTCCAAGGATCCCTGCTGCAATCTACCACGCAGAAACCCGAAAATAATCAAAGGCACGGAGTCTTCTCCGGCTACTCATGCAATGTAACATCACCGATCCAGACAAACACGTCCGAGTAGGCTTCAAACACAATGCATATGTCCGTACTATGATTTTGGACTCTAAACAAGGGGGACTTTACATATCTACCCCCAAAGAACACCGCAAACTCACCGCACACTCGCGTGAGAGTGTCTTCCTATGCAAAGAAAGAAGAGCTTCACATGCTCAAGTTGAGAATCGTTACACTTGAAGTCTGCTTTGGCGTCATGAAGAACTAGCCGGATGAAAGGCTTCGCAAGGGAATTCTCTCCACGGATCTGGTCTTGGTTCTCAAGTTCGTGCTCCGATGCTCCGCCGGCGGCCGGATTCCTCCCCTTCCCTTTTCTATGCTCTCTCCTCTCTCTAACTTCTTAGAAAGACAAAACTTAAGAGGAAATGAGGAATTAATCTTCTATTCCCGGACTTAAGAATACAGGAACACATCTGGGCCGTCAGATCTTGTATTAAGAAAACGAACGGCTCAGATTTGCCTAAAATCTCTTAATCCTGGGCCGAGTACGGCTTTGCACACAGCCGTGTTCCAGGTCGTGTGCCTCGATCTAGACACGATTGTCGAGTACAGAAAAGCACACGGGTTAGGACACGCCCATGTCCCAACCTGACACGCCTGTGTCGGGTCATCGACACGCCCGTGACCAGTGGCGTGTCATGAATAACCGCCACGCCAACCGTCACGTCCTTTAGTGAACACGGGTGGCCACACGCCCGTGCCGAATCCAACATGCCCGTGTCATACAGTACACGCCCGTGCTCTGGGCCATGTCCCAAGTCAACACAGGACCAAACTTCCAGAGGAGTACACGGCCATGTGACACGCCCGTGTCACATGTTGTGTGCCTGACACGCCCTGGGACACGCCCGTGCCCCAGGCCATGTTCGAGCACTCAACGCCCGTGCCCCAGGCCGTGTTCGAGCACTCAATGCCCGTCGACCTCAACTCGATGACCCGAGCACGACACGGCCATGTGACACGCCCGTATCACAGGCCGTATTCACCCTACCAAGACACGAACTTGGTTCGAACGCCGCCCGTTTCACTTTTAAGTTTCGGGGCATTATATATATCCTATAGAAGCAGCTAGTGTCCCAGATTGTAAATGCTTTTTGTAGCTTTTGCTCCACTTCTTAATTTCAGATAACTTCCTTTTCATCATCTGAGACTCTTCTTCTTTGTCAGATTTAGAAGAACTTATCTCTTCAACTTGTGGTATCTCTTTGGTTTTGACAGTATCTGGGGCAGCCTCCCCCTCAACTCTTGTACCTTTCTCATTAATTTTGATACTTTCCAAGTAAATATCTGCATGCTGAATTTCAGCATCAGGAACTTTAATCTTGGGAATTTCAGCTATCTCCCCATGGATGTTAGTTTCTTTAGACAAGAATTTCTTCTTCAGTCTCTTTTGGAATTTCATCCGCCATCTCTCTCTCAGACATTTCCTATTCAGGATACTTTGATTGTTCCAGTTCTTGTACAACATCAATAATTATAGTAGTAGTTGTATCCATTGGCAATTTATTGAGGTTCTCCCCCTCAATTGGTTCTTTTTCTTGAATGTTCTCCCCCTGCACCCGATCACTTTTTCTAGGTGAGAGTCTTGGAGATCTTCTTTGTTCTTCCTCAGCATCCTTATCTGAACTGAACTTCACTTATTCCTCAGAATCACTTGAAGACTCAACTTCCTCTACCACAGCTTTCTTACCTTTTACCTCCTTTGTCTTCTTGGGTTCTGGAGCCTCCTTAGACAAGACTCTGTCTCATCTTAACAAAATTCTTAGATCCATTCACCTCATGTGGTTGATCTTTGTTCCAACTTTCTGGTTGATATTATCTACAATTGTCTTAACCAGATACAGGCTAACAATTCTACCCATATTGGGCTTCTGAATCCCTTCTGCAATCTTATCAAACACAAACCTATTCTAATCAGTCTTGATCCTGAAAATAATTCTTGTCATCAGGCTAAACATGAAATTTAAAATCCTGTCATGTGCTCAGGACTTATAGAGGAGCACCTTTCCTACTACTTCAGACAAAAACTTACCCTGGGAATTCATTCCCATCCTATTTAGTGAACTACCAAACCTAGTGGTTGGATCCAGTCCACACCACTCTAAGGCCTCTGCAGTCTTGTTGGAATCCATTTCATCTTCCTGAGCAGTTCTAGGAATCTGAAGGACTTTAGCCAGCTGTTTGATTGTGACCTTTACTCTTCCTGAGACGAATGTGTTTCGCACTAGTTCATAACCCTCATTGATGTTGTCATCCATCTTGGGTGCCATTTGAGTTGAGAGATCTTTAGATTAAGAGGTGTCGACTGAGGATTTCTAGGTCTCGACACTCAGGTAACAATCTCTCAAGTTTTCTGGTAAGCATAGTCGACAACTCCTTGCACCCCCTAATTATAGTAAATGTATGCGCAAGGCGAGAAGGCGCGCTGCATTTTGAATTTTCTGAATATTCGGGAAATGTCTAGTGTCGACATAGAAAACCTACACAGTCGAGATGTGTCGACTTAAGTCGTCACAAGGTTCATGTCTCTCGACACAGACCTCAGGGTCTCGACACCCTTATGTCACGACACTAATTTTTAATGTCTCGACATATGACTATCTATTGTGTCGACACACATTCTGGTGTCTCAACACATATTTTGGTGTCTCGACACAATACTTCCTATAGTGTCGACACATATTATGGTGTCTCGACACAATTCTTTGACTTAGACAAAATTTGTATTCTGAATATAATTTTTTGACTTATATCAAGTCTTTCTTTGTTATTTAGATTTGTTGACCAAGTTAGTCATTTTTTTATAATTTATACCAACTTTTGTTTTTACTAATTGAAAATGTTGACTCAATGTTCAACATACCTAGTTCAAATTTAAAGTAATTGAACTTGCTTTCATCTAGGGATTTTGTAAAAATGTCAGCTACTTGTCTTCCTGTTGGAGTATACTGTAAGCAAATATTTTCTTTTTCAACATTCTCTCTGAGAAAGTGATATCTAATTTCTATATATTTAGTTCTACTATGTGAAACAAGATTATTAGCAATAGAAATTGCACTTGTAGAATCACAAAACATAACAGATTTACTTAGTTGTACACTGTAGTCCAATAGTTGATGATGAATCCACAGCAACTGTGCATAGCAGCTTCCAGCAGATTTGTACTCAGATTCTGCTGTAGAAATTGCAACACTTGTTTGCTTCTTGCTACTCCAACTTATGAGTCTTTTCCCTAGAAACTGGCAAGTTCCAGAAGTACTCTTTCTGCCTTCTTTACACCCTGCAAAATCTTCATCTGTGTATCCTGTGAGTTCAAAATCACTATCCTTAGGATACCAAAGCCCAAGGTTGGGTGTTCCCTTAAGATATCTTAATATTATCTTTACAACAGTGTAATGAGATTCTTTGGGGCATGTTTGGTACCTAGCACAGACACATGTTGAGAACATAATATCTGGCCCACTAGCAGTCAAGTAGGGGAGTGATCCAATTATGCCTCTATACAAGGATGCATCAACTAGTTTCCCAGATTCATCCTTGTACAGTGACACAATAGAACCCATTAGTGTTCTCATGGTAGAAGAATTCTCCATACCATACTTCTTAATCAACTCCTTAATAGACTTAGACTGAGAGATGGATATACCATATTCAAATTATTAACTTGGAATCCCAAGAAGAACTTTAGCTCACCCATGCTGCTCATTTCAAACTTACCTTGCATAAGCCTGACAAATTTTCTACACAGCTTCTCATTAGTAGACCCAAAAATTATGTCATCTATATATATCTGGACTAGGATACTTGATCCTTTGATGTCCCTAAGGAATAGTGTCTTATCTATCTTTCCCCTAGAGAACTTATTCTCTATGAGAAAGGTAGACAAGGTCTCATACCAGGCTCTAGGTTCCTGTTTTAATCCATACAAAGCCTTGTGTAATCTGAAGACATGGGAGTTGAGTTGAGGGTTTACAAAACCTGGTGGCTGCTCTATATAGACTTCCTCCTATAGTGTACCATTGAGGAATGCTGACTTTACATCCATTTGTTAGACCTTGTATCCTTTGTATGCTGCATGAGCTAAAAACAATCTTATGGCCTCTATCCTAGCTACAGAAGAAAAGGTTTGGTCAAAGTCTATCCCTTCCTCTTGTCTATATCCTTTAGCCACTAATCTAGCTTTGTTCTTAACTATAACCCTATACTCATCTAGTTTATTCCTGTAAATCCATTTAGTTCCTATGACATTGTGATCACTAGGTCTAGGAACTGGACTCCAGACTTTGCATCTCTCAAATTGATTGAGCTCTTCTTGCATAGCAATGATCTAGTTGGGGTCTGAATTAGCTTCTTCAAACTTGTAAGGTTCTACCTGAGAGAGAAAGATAGAGTATAGAACCTCATTGTGATATCTACTCCTAGTAGTCACTCCAAGCCGGGTATCACCTATTATTTGATCAATATGATGATCTCTAAGGTGTCTAACTGCTACTGGAAGGTGCCTACCATCACCTAGATCTGCAGGAGGATTAGGATGATTCTCTTCCTCCCCCTAGGAAGTTACTGTATCATCTATAGGAGTTTCTACATTATCTCTGGTGTGTAACTCTAAATCAGGTGAGTCACCTATATTTAACTTCTCCATTTTAGAGTCTACATCACCTAGACTAGAGTTGTTAGAAATCTCATTATATAATACAGATGTTTCATCAAAAACTACATTTATAGATTCTTCTACAACTTGATGTTTCAAGTTGTAGATCATGTATGCTTTGCTATGTGCATTATACCCTACAAAGATTCCTTCATAGGATATCTCTGAAAACTTAGTTAGATAAGTTTTCCCATTATCCAGTACATAGTACTTACTAAGAAAATTTTTGAAGTAGGCCAGATTTGGTTTTCTGCCTTTCACTAGTTCATAGGGAGTCTTGCTGTGATTCTTATTGATCAAGGCCCTATTCTGAACATAGCATGTTGTGTTTACAGCCTTAGCCAAGAAATATTCTGGGAGAGATGTATAACACAGCATTGTTCTAGCTGCCTCTATGAGAGTTCTATTCTTCCTCTCAACAACTCAATTTTGCTGTGGTGTTCTTGGAGAAGAGAAATTCTGAAAGATCTCTAGTTCCTTACAGAATTTTGTCATCTTTTTCAGATTGAAATTCTGTAACATGGTCACTTCTAAGTTTGACCATAGAACATCTTATCTCATTCTGAACTTGTCTGACAAAATCAGCAAAGATATTTAGTGTTTCAGACTTTCTCCTTAGGAAGAATACCCAAGCAAACCTAGAGTGATCATCAACAATCACATAGGTATAGGACTTCCTTCCTAAACTAAGAACTTGCATAGGACTAAATAGGTCCATATGAAATATGTACAGACACCTCTCAGTGTCTTTGGACGGATTGCTCTTGAAGGAGGCTTTTGTCTTTTTGCGTTTTTGACATGCAGGATATAAGACTTCTTTGGAGCATTTGAGCTGGGGACTATTTCTAACTAAGTTCATAGAGAATAGCTTACACAAATCTTTATAGTTTAAGTGAGCAAGCCTCTTGTTCCACTGCACACACAAAGAGTCTTTCTCACTAGCTACTAGGCATACAGAAGATTTCTCATTTACACTTAAAAAATTTAGAAAATAAATGTTCTCACTCCTACTGCCTGATAAGATGATCTCTTGATTACTTGGGTTCCTTATCAGACACTTGTCATTGTGGAAAACAATTTCATAACCTATATCACAAAGTTAACTTATGCTTATCAGATTGTGGTTCAATCCTTCCACATAAGCCACTTTTGTGATGGTAACTAGGCCATTAGAAATGTTACCATATCCCTTGGTGAATCTTTTCTCTGACCCTCCAAAGATGACTTTTGATCCATTCCTAACTAGAGTATAATCCCTTAGCAAACTCCTTGTTCCAGTCATGTGCCTAGATTAGCCATTATCCAAGTACCATACTGGCCTTCCTGTGGTACTTGGTTCCACCTACAAACACAGAATTAGTTCACCTTAGGCACCCACTTAGTTTTGGGGACTTGGTTCCTGTTAGGCTTTGCTGTGTAAAACACAGCAGGCTTTCTAAATAAAATTGGTTGAGTCTTATATGAAGGTGTTGTTGGATTATACCAACAATCTAGGGCAAAATGCCAAACTTTCCCACAACACCAACACTCAAATCGGTTGTATCTTTTCTTTGGTTGCACATTTGAAGTTGTTCTTTTGTGCAACTTAGACTTGACATCCAACTTCCAAGGTAGTGGTTCAAAGTTTACACCCTTACCTTTTAGGTTTTGGTTTGGTGCACTGGGACCAGCTCCAAGAATTCCTTGGCTTCTCTGATTGATCACCCTTTGTGGGGGTTTTTGGCCTTTATTTCCTTTAGATGTCTGTCCCTCCCAGCAAGGCTCTTTATTGACATTGCTGGTAGTGCACTCAGAACTCATGTTTCTAGGAACACATGATCCATTGCATCTGTTAGATGTCAGATGCTTAGGAGGTAGCTTAACTAGAACCATTGGGGCTTTACCCTTAGGTTCAGACTTCTTAATAACCTTTTTATTTTTCTCCATACCGTACACAACTTCTAAATGGTGCAGAAAAGGTATCTATGATAGGTTGCACTGACTTGGATTTTGAAAACTGAGTCAGGAGCTGTCTTTCCTGGGTGAACTTTTCTTATAGGTCCTTGACAGTCTTCACCTGTTCTACTATTACTTCTTCCTTGCTATCTATCTTATTAGTTAGATCTATAAGCTTCAGTTTTTATTGGTCCAACATTATGTTGGCCTTCTCTAACTGAAAAGATACTCTCCTCAGAGATTCTAATTCTCTGGCTTGATCCTTAGCAAGCTCTTTGCTTGCAATCAAGGCCTTTAGTAACTTCTCATATCTGCTGATAAGGGTGTTGAAATCAGCTTCAATGTCTTAATCATGTTCTCTATTATTAGAGCAGTGTGAACATGATTCATTTTCTGATGCAGAAAAAGAATCTGAGGCTAAACTATGAGAGATTGGTTTTACCTTCGCAGGATCTGAACAATCCTGATCTCCTTCTCCTGATTGGGTCACCCCAATAGCCATCAGGCCCATGAGAGCCTCCTCCTCTTCTGATTCTGATGAACCTGACTCACTATCAGACAATGTAGACTATTTCTTTGCCAAAAGGCTTTTGTCTGCCTTCTTTTATTGTCCATTCTTCCAGTTCTCTGGCTTTTTCTCCTTTCTTTTTAATTGGAATTCATCTATGACATGTCCTTGCTTGTTGCAACAATAACACACAATATTAGTCTTAATATATTTGTTCTTTGAAGAACCATACCTGTCCCCAATTTTCTTCTTCCTGGGTTTATCTGGATGATTGGTCTTCTTGAGAGAAGAGTCTCCAGCTAAACCCTTCCAGCTTCCCTGCCTTCTTCTCCCCAACATCTTTTTGAACTGTCTAAAGAAGAGAGACAATTCCTACTCAGTCAAGTCTCCTCTTGATGATGATGATTCTGAACACTCAAAGACTGTGTCTTGTCTCTCTAAGTGTGTTGACTTAACTCTAACCTTCCTGGAAGTCTCAGCCTTTAGGGCCAAGGACTTTTCTCTATTGTGTGCTCTAGCTGAATCTTCTTCAAACTTCTTGAGATTGAGTTGTAACTCATGGGACAATAGCTTGCCAAATAGATCCTGGGGGTCTATGTTGGCTAAATTACCCATTTCTCTTATTGCATAGATCTTGATGTCCCATTCCTTGTTCAGGGATCTCAAGAACTTATCATTAAGTTCGTAGTTAGTAAAGCTCCTGTCATATATCCTCAAGTTGTTTACAATTCTGAAGAACTTTTCAAAACATTCAGCCTCTGAGCCTTTCTTATCCTGTCTGAAGGCTTCATACTGTTGGTTTAGCAGAGATTTTCTATCATCTCTGACCTCATCAGTTCCTTCCATATAGACAATCAGTGACTCCCATATTTCTTTAGATGTTTTACAATGAATCAGGTTTTGAAAAGTAGAATCATCTATAACACTAACTATAATATTTTGAGTTCTCTTGTACATAGAGGCCAGAATGATTTCATCCGTATTCATATCCATGTAGGTCTTTTGTGTCTTGATGTTTGCATCAAGAACTGACACTTTTATGGGAATGAAAGGTCCTTCAACCACTATGATGTATATTCTTGGATCTGCTGCCTCCATGAATAATCTTACTCTCTCCTTCCAAATTTTAAAATTTTATTTGGAGCAAACTAGGAGCTTGTTGGAATTATTTTCCATCTTAGCCATTATTTATATCTCTCTACAATCCTTTGGATTCTCACTAGGCTATTATGCCTTCTCAGTGAACCTGCCCTCTGATACCAATGGTAAATGTTTGTTTTAGGATAGAGAGTGGCCTAGAGGGGGGATATGTCTAGTTTAATTCTAGGCTACTTTTTGGATTCTGAGATTTACTTTTTTATATTTACTACCTCAGTCAGATAAAACAAGAAAACTATTCAGCAATTAAACCATCACATCACATCAATCACAACATAGTACACACAGATTTATAGTGGTTTCCCAATCTATGGGCACATCCACATTCCCCCCCCCCCCTTCGCCTATCTAACAATGAACTAGATTCGCCCAAACTCCTTCTTTCTTTACTCAGATCCTCAGATCTTACATCTCAGAGCCCATCTGAATCCTATAACTCAGAATATACAAGTCTTACCACTCAGATCACCAAGATCCTACACCTCAAGTTCTTCCTAAGAACTCTACCTCAGAGTGAATCTACACTCCTACTCATGATGTAACTCCTGCCCTACAACTCAGAACAATCAGTTCCTATATCTCCGAGAAATACCCACTTCTCCTACCTCAGGTAATTCTTGCCCTACCTCAGCCTTTATAACACAGGCTTACAACTCAGAGAAATTGATTCCCCTACACTCAGATCTACAAGTAGATCTTATAAGATTAATAATGGTGAAAAGAAATTAATTCAGAATTAGTCACCCAGCAAGAGAGAAATGGGTGACTGCTTCTTGAACTGAACTTGATAAGTCAGTTTCCCTTGATCTTTGTTGTAATTGATTTGATCCGACCCTTCTTAGCTTTTCAAAGCTTCTTGAAGTTTAAATTTGGGTAGATCTAGGATGGAGAATGTTGAAGACGATTCTTGATCAGGCTTCCCTTCACCTTCTGAATTCTAGCAGATTACTTCTTAAATCTGGCTTATCTAATTTTTTACTACTCTTCTCTCTCTTTTATCTGTAGAGTTGATCCCTTTAAATAGGCTTTAACAAGGGTAACCGGCTGATCTGGTTAATAACTGACATCTGACAATTTTGACAGTTGTCAGGACCTCTGGCTTCATTTCTGCACTTAGGAAACAATTCTGCTTGAATTGTTGAAACTTGACTGTTGGATGTGTCGACACAAGTCTTGGGCGTCGACACTACTTTTGTAGCGATGTTGACATACTTCTGAATGTGTTGACACAACCTTCACCTTGTCTCGGCACAGCTTGTGAAATGTGTGTCGACACTAATCCTGAGTGTCGACACAGTTTCTTTATTGTATCATAGTGTTGACCCATGTCCTAGGTGTCGACACAACTTTCTCTTTGACTCAGCACTCCTTGACAAAGGTGTCGACACTTGACTAGTGTCTTGACACTTTTATACTTAGGTTTATTTACCTGCACACAAGAACTTAACATTCATCAAATAAAACTATTTGCATATCATTGAGCTGAAAGGACTTCTTCAAATCAAGTACATTATGACCAATGTACCCAACACAAAGTTATCGAAATGTGAGTTCTGGTTAGAAAATGTGGCATTTTTGGGCCATGTTATTAGGGGTGATGGGGTGGCGATGGATCCAGCAAAAGTTGAGGCCATCAAAGATTGGCCAGTTTTGAGAACCGTGGCGGAAGTCCGAAGTTTCCTTAGACTAGTCGGGTACTATAGAAGGTTCGTGGAAAACTTTTCATGGATAGCTCTACCCTCACTTCCCTGACTCGTAAAGACAAAAAGTTTATGTGGACTCAGGAGATCAAACAAGCGTTTGACAACCTAAAGGAGAGATTGATGATAGCTCCAATACTTTGTCTCCCAAAAGAGACTGAAGGATTTCAGATTTTCAGTGACCCATCAGGTTGCGGTTTGGGTTGTGTACTAGTGCAACATGGCAAGGTGATAGCCTTTGGGTCTAGGTAGTTGAAACCTTATGAGAGGAATTATCCCGTCCATGACTTGGATTTGGCGGCGGTAAATTTTGTGTTAAAGTTTTGTCGACACTATGTGTATGGTGCGAAGGTGGAGATCTTCACGAACCACAAAAGCCTGAAGTATCTTCTAGATCAAAAGGATTTGACCATGCGGCAGCGCAGATGGGTCGAGTTCCTTGGGGACTATGACGTGGAAATATAATATACATCAGGCAAAGCCAATGTGGTGTTGGATGCCTTGAGTAGAAATTTTTCTAGACAAGGGAATTGGATTGAAGCTCACGATGTGCAGTTGGTGTGAGAATCTGAGTCCCTCGGCATCGTTTGTATAGCAAGATGTGAGTCTAGCATGACTTGATTGAACTTGATAGAGATGCTGAACGATTTGTCTGATCGTATTCGTGAAGCGACCAATGTGGATGCAGAGTTTCAGCCATTTGTGGTGGAAGCTCAAAAAGACGAGAGTAGTGCCTGGGAGATGATTGATGAGATCTTAAGGAAGGATGGAAGGATATGCAGACCGCAGTTCAGCAAGCTCTGTGAGGAGTTAATGTTTGATGCTCATTTCACGAAGTACTCCATTCATCCGGGCAGTACAAAGATGTACTTGGATATGAAGAAATCCTTTTGGTGGCCTTGTTGGAAGCGGGATGTTGTTTTGTATGTTAGTCGATGTCAAACTTGTGCCTTAGTGAAGGCTGAGTGCCAGAAGCTGGGCGGGTTCCTGAAGCCTTTTCCTATCCCCGAGTAGAAATTTGATGACATCTCCATGGACTTTGTGCATTGTTTGCCCCGGTCACGACACGGAAATGATGCGATTTGTGTGATCGTGGATTGCTTGACCAAAGTGGCCCATTTCATCCCAAATCGGAAAGAGGACAATGTGGAAAAGCTGGTAGAACTTTATGTTCGCAACATTTTGCGGTTGCACGGGATTCCTAAGTGTATTGTTAGTGATCACGATGGCCCATTTTAGGTCCAAAGACTGGAGGTTGGTACAAAAGTGTCTGGGCACGAAGCTCAAGTTCAGTACGACATTCCATCCTCAAACCGATGGACAAACAGAAAGAACAAATCGTACAATGGAGGATATGCTGAGGATGTGTACCCTCGATTTTGGAAAGAAGTGGGACGATCACCTCTTCATTGT
This sequence comes from Platanthera zijinensis, assembly GCA_039513925.1. Lineage (NCBI taxonomy): Eukaryota > Viridiplantae > Streptophyta > Magnoliopsida > Asparagales > Orchidaceae > Platanthera > Platanthera zijinensis. Next base: position 54,450,721 of record CM077092.1, read on the forward strand.
GGAGTTTGCTTATAACAACAGTTACCAGGCAAGTACAAAGATGGTGCCATACAAAGCTTTGTATGGAAGGAGGTGTCAAACACCGATGTCTTGGGCAGAGGCGGGAGACACCAAACTTTTGGGAAAAGAGGTGGTCACATATGCTTGTGAGTTGGTGCGGACCATTCAGGAGCGCATGAAGGTTTCTCAGGATCTGCAAGAGAAGTACTTTAATGCTTGCCATAGGGATGTGGAGTTTGCGGTAGGCAACTGGGTCTATCTAAAGATTAAGTCGTTCAAAGGTGTTTCGTAGATTCGCCAACTCAAGAAGTTGAGTCCGAGGTTTTTGGGGTCGTTCGAAGTTATGGAACATATTGGAGAAGCAGCTTATCGGTTAGCATTTTCCACAGAATTGAGTGGATTACACGATGTCTTCCATATCTCCGTCTTGAGGAAAGCCTTGGTGGAGGCAAGTGTTGTGGTCTAGTCGGCGGTAGTGCCGATAGAAGAGGACTTGGGGACGAAAGTCTGCCCAGTGAGCATAAAGGATTCAGAAGTTCGGCAGTTGCATAAAAGAGAGGTTAAGCTCGTAATGGTACGTTGGGACAACTGCGGGAGAGAACAGTTCTCTTGGGAGCGTGAGCAAGCAATGCAGGAGGACTTCCCAGAACTCTTTGCTTCAGGTATGCTTTTTGTTTGTGTGCGTACTAAATTTCAAGGACGAAATTCTTTTAAGGGGGAAGGTGTAAGACCCCTTTTTTTACTTTCACAACCGGGTCTTATGCCTAGAATCGCCATTTTGCGGTGACACCAACACTCGGTATGGTCATCACTACGAAATGCCGATTCTGCCGGCATTGACGATCATAGAAGAAAGTAGAAGTATACAGATAGAACAAATAAGACAAGTCCACAAGATCAAATTTATATAAGTAAAAGTGCGTAGTCCACAATGAGTATAGGAATGAAACAGAGTAAAAAAGAAATATGGGCTTAAGCCCGGTACATGTCTAATATAAATAATCTCTCTCTTACAACTCAAACATCTAAGCGAAAGCAAACTAAAATCCATCTTCGACCTGTCATCGTGTAGCAATGGTAGTGCGCAACAACCGCTCCTTATATCCCGCCTCCTTGTCCTGTCGGTGCTGATGCTCTTGCTGCTCGGACTCCTAAAGATGTGGTCCACCGACCATTAGTCAAAAGACTAAGCCACTATCATCCTCGCCTCACCCCCGCAACTCCTAGGCACCGTGCGGAGAGATGAAAGCGGAGGACAACATAGCAAAGTGGAACAAGCAGGTGACAACTACCCTAGCAGATGTATATATAAAAGAACTATAAAAGGAAAAGTAAGCTAGCAGTTCTATAATAAGGAAGCAGTAATGTAAACAAGGAAAGTAGAGCAGTAAGTACATGAAAAGTAAACTAAGAAATAAATAACCTTAACTTATATGAAGGTCCATACAAACTTATAAGTTAAGGGGTCTTTTGCAAGGCTCCCATCGTATAAAAAGTCGCATACTAATTTATATGATGGGTTGTCAGGTTTAATGCAGGTATGAGTGTAGTGATATGTTATGCCATGATTCATTCAAATGCAACACACACACCCAACTATGTGCACACAGACCTTTAGTTCCCCGTTTTTGGAGCCTAACCTCTCAGGATACCTCCGTAGTGACAAACAGAAGTGGTGGGTTGGGCCTCGCCCACCTCTAAACCGGTATCAGCACTACCAGTCAGACCTATCGTACTCCTCAGTACTGGTGGACTAAGTGGATCTCCTTCGTACTCTTGCCAGCTGGCGCACCGGACTTTATTTGTCCAAGTGCTAAACCACACTTACTGAGTCAACGTATTGGTGTCGGCGCGACGACTCTCCAATACCGAAGACCCACCACATTTTTATTTTATGCACATGCAACATTAATATATTCTCCCACCGATCCAAAGCTCCCCGGACTATCCCGTCCATCACAATTATCTACTGAGCCAAAGATCCCCGGACTAACATGTCCGTCATAATTATCTAGCGAGTCATTGGCTCGCCGGGCTAACCTGCCCATTTCCACAACCACCGAGCCTACCGCTCGGATAACCCAAGCAACCTAACCTCCCGTGTTACCGAGGTGTGTGAAGGTGAATCCCTAGTTATACTAGTTACTCTTTAGTAATTATTCTTACGGTTTAGGTTACCCTTGGACTGCCTAGGGTATTCACTGTGAAGGGCTCTCACAGGGCACTAGGAACTATGATGGTAGCTGAAACTCATCGTTCCCTTTCGTAAGGCACATACTATTATTGATATCTACCCAGGTCCCAATCCCATTTAATGTTATACTAGATCTAACCCTAGTGCATTTTTACTCTCTCTCTCTCTCTCCACAGGAAAGACGATCTTTCGTCAATCCTGATCACCTCTTAACACTAGTCAACTCAACACTCTCCTCATCATGACTCTTAATGAAGCTCAACACTTTATCTTACCAATTAAGCATACCATTACTCCCAACTTCCTATGATCATCTCACCTGTTATCACGATTCTGCAGTTTTACTACATGTAGACCAACCTAAGTTATATGATGAGCATGAGTGGGTGACCCCTTCAAATATTCTTCTAAATGCCCTAGAATTATTACTGGGGGTCTATCATGACATATGTAGGCTAAATCCAGAAACTTGTAATTTTCCTAATTAATTTAGCATTTAATAAATTTTTCCCAAAATTAGGTCATGGATGGTTTTGCACATGAAGTACTAGATTTAATTATGTTATGGCCTTTAAAAAATTATTATCACTATATGACAATAAACTAATAGGTAATACCAAGTTTTACAAACTTTCATAAAAGTATTAGCCCCTAAATAATTAATTCAAGATAAATAAAATAAATAGAATTAAAGTGAGAAGCACCTCAAAATATTATCCAAAAATTACAAAAATTTTACCAAGGCTTTAATATGATTATAAATCATCACCGACTAAGTTTCATAACATTCTAAGTTATTTTAGCCATGATTTTATCAAAATCATCTTTAGGGGCAACATAAAGATTATAACTATAGGTATGCACTAATATCTTCAAAACATCCTACCATAATTTCCAAAGGCTCATATTGTTATAAAAACACTTCTACAAAAATTTCATAAGTATCCAAGGTCAAATGACCCTTCAATATTTTCCTAAAAGTTAAAGACATAAACTAACCCTAATTGCTTTAAGTTGTGTTCCTAAGTCTAAATGTCACCAAATTCCTCCCTAGGGCATTTCAGCACCCTAGAATCACATGGACTAAACACCAAGTCCATAAAAAGACATATCACACCATATCCTTCTTAAACCCCCAAAGTTCAACCTTAGGGTTTGAACTAGGGCCCTAGGGCAAATCAATCCCAATCCAACTCAAACTCCATGAGAGGGTGTTTTACTGACCATGGAGCTCTGGCCAAATTCCCAACCCCTTTGGGTAAGAATTAACCCCTCTATGCCCCAAACCTACTTTTGCCCTAAATTACCCTTAAGGGATCAAACTTTGGTCACAGCAATACCTATTCAAATCAACACTAAAGGGGCTGAAATTTTTAGCAGAGTCATAATATGACCCTAAAAGACAGTCACCAAAATTTTGGTGGGTTTAGAGGTCATTAGGCCCCTTAAATAATTCATGAAAGGTTTATTAAATTTCTACAATAACTTTAGGAACTTGTTTTCCAAAAAGTCCAATTTTTAGATATGTTGTAGATATAGATAAGAGTGGCCCCCATCCCAAATTTCAGGTAATTTGGATGGCTAGATTGATGGGGGAACTCAATTTAGTCTCTGGTCAAGCGTATATATAGGCTGCACCATTTTGAGTGCTGTGGTCAAATCACTTACCCAAATGAGTTGAAACAAATTTCAAAATAAAGTAGACTTCAGGGGCTACAATTTTTATGTTGCCCACTTTTTAAGGTTTAGCCCCTAAGGATCTCATTTATTTAATTTAAAGGGGGCACAGTAAAGGGTTAAAAATATACAACCTTAATTAATATTTATACGAACACTGTTCATCTTCTTCTTGAACCCGAACAACAACCCTAAAAAGCAAAACGCATGTAGCTTTTCCCAAGCCAAACACCGGCCACCCGGCCACTTCCTTGGCCAGACACTGCCACCACCACCTCCATCAAGGTGGTGGTGTCTATCGCCCGACGGTGGTTTGGTCGCCGGAGGTGGTGGTTTCCGGCGAACCCGCCACCATGATTTTTTTGGAAAACTCCATTTTTTCTCACTTGGATCGGCTCGTTTGGGCCCGATTTCTCAGCCTAAATTGATCTAGGATACTAGCATAAAGGGAGAGGAGGAGAAGTGGACCTTGTTTGGGGTTCGACGACGACGGCGGCGGCGGTCGGCATGGTGTTTTTCTTCTCCGGCGAGCTTGCCTGATTCCTCGATCCTCCACCAAAACCTTTGATCCAATACAATATTTTGACTGCCAAGGACGTTTTAAAAATGATGGGATGATCAGAAATTGGAATGGGGGCTGCATAGGGTGATTTATATTTTTCATGGGAGGAGAGGTGAAGGGTTTGTTGGCCATGGTGGTTGGGCTCCCTTTTTAATGTCTATGGGCTGGAGTTGATGGGGAGATGAATCCTAAGAATCAGGGAATCCCAAAGGCTGCTTAGGGGAGGTGGAAGGAGTGTCCCATGATCTTCCTCCATTAATTCTCTCTCTCTTTGTTCTTTCTCTCTCCTCCATTAAAGGGCAACTTGACTTTCTCTCTCTTAGTCACCATTTCCAGAAAATGGATGGCATTCCATGTAAATATCAGCCCCTTAAAGGCCATGTTAGGTCATTTATGCTAGTTTGACCTATTTTTGGGTTGAGTTGACTTTGGTCAATTTGACCATTTGGATTGACCCCAATGGGTCCTTGGTGACCCATTTACCTCCCCTAAGGTCTAGATAGACTTAGATGGGGTTGGTTTGACACTTTGGTGGTCCCTTGACCCTTATTTTGGGCACTTTGACCACTTTAGGGTTTAAGTTGACTTTGGTAACTTGACCACTTGAGCTGACCCAAATGGGTCCTTAGTGACCCAATGTACCTCTTAATGGGATAGGGAAGTTTAGGTGGGGTCATTTTGGCATGTTGGAGGGCCATTGGCCCTAGATAGGCTACTTTGACCATTTTAGGGTTAGGGTTGACATTGGTCAACTTAACCTTTTTAGTTGACCCCAATGGGTCCTTGGTGACCCAATGAACCATCTAAAGGGCTAGGTATGTTATGGTGGGGTCAAAGAGTCAAGGTGAGGCCCTAAAGTCAAACCCTAGGTTAGATAGTTGGAATATGTTATTTGCAGACCATGGTGATCTCACCTCCATTCCTATATTCACTTGGTCTTTTTGGGTTTCCTAGGGTTTTGTCATGACTTAGTCATGAAAAAACCACTCCTAGGGGTCTAGTTTTTTTAGGGATGTTACAAATCCTAATAAACAGGCCGGAGAGGCATTGGGCTGTATTAGGCGCAGCCCCACACTGGGTCGCACAGCTTGTCTCGCCCCAAGGCCCGCTACAGGGCTGCAGCCCAATACACCCCAACGCCTCTCCGACCTGTTTCTCAACACGACGCATTGTTGGCCCTAGGTATCGAACTCGCAACCCTTGATAACACACTCCTCCAATAGTGGCTATCACCAACTGAGCTCAGTTGGTGATAGACACTGTTGGAGGAGTCTGTTATCAAGGGTTGGGGGTTCGATACCTAGGGCCAACAATGCGCCGTTTTGAGAAACAGGCCGGATAGGAGTTGGGGTGTATTGGGCTGCAGCCCTGTAGCGGTCATTGGGGCGAGACAAGCTGTGTGGCCCAGGTTGGGTGCGACAGCCTCTGAGCTCTAAACTGGGTCGTTACAAGAGTTGTGTTGAATATCGACCGAGAGCCCAGATTATCCTAGACTGATCTTCTCTCCTTGGCATAAACCGTCCATCCTGATCTGACGCGATCGTCTTGATCTCTTGACCTCCTCAAACAGATAAACTTCACCGTACGTCACAAAATCCATGACGTCTTTCTTTATTCTGGGGAAATACATGTTCTAATATGCACAATTTTCTTTCGGTAATTTGAGTTCTCGTTTGTATGTATAGACAATGACTCTATAAACTTCCTCTACACGATCATGTTCTTATTCCTTCGAGTACGCCCGAGTAATCAATCAATTAAACCTTACGAGTCATATCTAAGGTCTACGTCTTTCAATATATTGTCTGTTAACTTCTTGCAGTTTCCTAGGGTCATCATACTTCCGATGTTACAACATAGTGATTTAATCTTATCTTCCCAGATATCCTAAATCTTGTTACCCATCATCTAATTTCACGTGATATCTTGTAATTACTCCTCCCTATTACCATGACATTGTCCTGGTAATGCTACAAATCATCATTCCAAACACGCTTTTACAAAATCTTATCCTCGCCCGAATAACATTGAATAAGATCAACTTCAATCTCACTATATTTATGACACAACTTTTTCTAAATTAGGTCTAAGGAAACTCAAGTCAATAACTAATTTGCCCAATAAACAAAAGGCAAGCCCCCAATAAACAAAAGATAAGCACCTACCTACCTTGGGCTAAGTATTTTCGATATTACCATGTTATATTCGGGTTAGATATGCACATAATCCTTAGGGCATTCAACCTTAGACTTGGGGTTCCATCCTGAAACTTATTGATATACTCCACACCTTTAAACTCTCTAGGTTAATATTTACCACCACATTCCCAAAGTCAACATGTTACTTTGTCCCAAATGGGTCTCTTCTGAACCTGGATTCTTGTTCGGCCCTTAGTATTTGTTATGATGGTTGTCTCATCCTAATTGTGTCATCGATACGAAGGCTAAGTCTTGAGTCCCCTATTATTTCTCAAATGGTTGTAGGTATCAATTTTCCTTAAGGTGGTCTAGCCAGTTAGGTAATAAGTGATAGTACCACTTGATAAATAAGGTAGGAACATCAGAGTTTAAGCCTCAAGTTGTTACTCTCGCGTTAGAACCTTCCTCTAATCATTTCGGGTGTTGAAACCAAAAAATCAGTCTCTGTGGAGTTCGACCCTTGGGGAAGGGGTGGCCGCACACCTACTACACTCAAGTGAACTATCTAGGCTCAAGGCTAGGAACACAAGGGACAGACCCAAGGCCTCAGCGTGGAGGTCCCACCACATACCCGGAAGACTAACAAACTCTTCCCCTCCCACACCAGGGGCTGAGCTAAGACACGTTCGACGGGCTCTCTTGGCCGGCCGGAACATCTAAGGAGGATCTCAAGATCCACTCCTTAACTAGAGGCGTCTCCCTGGGTCTATAAAAACTATTCCCTGCCCGCCTTTTTAATGGCGTTATACCGCCCAGCAGCCCTACTCCACGCAGCCCCAATTGGGCCGCTAACAACGTAACTACGTTGTTCTGAAAGGCTATCAACAGGCCATTAGGGGCTTCCCGACAACTAAACCTCGGGGCTCCCACGGAGCGAGCGGTTCGCGAACATACCGCCCGCCTAAGATGAAAAAGATAAAAAGAATTCACAGGGCATCACAGGCATTTAAATAATTACAGGAATGTAAATTCCATACTTCGGCACGCAGGCCGGCAACATAAGCAGAAATAGGCCTTCTTGGGCCGGCACAAACTGAGGGCTTAAGCCCGCTACTTCCCGCTTGCTACTGCAGCACCTGTACATCAACGTCTTGACGAGCAGTGGCCAACTAGGCATCGGTCGGCTAACAAAAGCAGGCCAAACATAATGCGCGCACCCCCTTTTATTGGGGCTACGGTGCGCATTCCCTGCGAATAAATAAAATACAACTTCCACGGAGTCTTCTCCGGGAACCCAGAACATCACCAATCCGGCTCTCACGTTCGGATGGGCTTCACATAGCATGCCTAAACCCGTACTCACGCTTCCGAGTGCTAATGCAACTAATTACGGAGACGCACATGTCGACCCGTCGGAGAGCTCCCTTCCCCCACCCGTTGGTGGAGAGGGGCTTCCATGCAAATATGAAAAATAAGGGCTTCACCTGCCCAAGTAGAAAATTCGTTACCCTTGACGCGTGTTTTGATAGAGCCGCAGCCGCGCACAATGCCCAAGGCTCGACATCCAGCGTCTGTAGGGTTGTCTGTGCATGGATCCGACCTCCGCGAGAGAGTTGAAGGCTCCAAGTGAGGTCGGCGAAGGTTGTCCCGGCCTCCACAGCTTCAAGTGGCCGCGGGAGAGAAGTCCCCGGCCTCGCCTTGCTCTAGAGGCGGAGGGGAAGTCATTCTTGGCCTCACCTGCTCCAGAGGCGGCGATCTGGACAGAAAAAGGAGGGGAGGGAGGTGGCTCGGGCTGGGCTTGCCGGCGGCGGCCCGTCCAGAAAAAGGGAGGGGAGGGAGGTGGCTCGGGCTGGGCTTGCCAGCGGCGGCCCGTCCAGAAAAAGGGAGGGGAGGGAGGCTGCACGGGTTTGCTGCTCCAGGCAGCCGATCGGGAGAGAGGAGGAGAGATGGCGGCTCGGGGTGCTGCTTTGCCGGCGACAGGAGAGAGGGGCGGTCGGGCTGCTGCTGCAGGAGGCGACGGGGAGAGAGGGGCGGTCGGGCTGCTGCTGTAGGAGGCGACGGGAGAGAGGGGCGGGGGCGGTCGGCTGCTACTCCAGGCCGACGGATCGGGGGAGAGGGGAGAAGGCGGCCGTGCCTTTTTCTTTTCTCCCGAACCCTAGTTGGGGGGGAGCTGTTGCTTCCTTTTTTTTCTTATTCCTCCCCCTCTTCTAATATCTCTCCTATATTATCATATATAATATATATATAAATATATATATATATCATATCATATATAAAAAATATATATAAAGGCTTATACACACAAAACATCCACACGCACGCGTGAGCACCCGCACGTCCTCGAACAGGGACGCCAACTCGTCGCCCACAGCACGCCTCTAGGCTGACATTTGGGGAGGGTCCCGCTCGCCCGGCTACGGGGTTGTACATCGGGTATCCTCGTACCTTAACTGAATTATACCTAGGGTCAACTTAGACTAGGATATGCTAAGAATCATCTTGGTAAGTCAAGTTTCCTAGTTGGGTTGTCCTAACTCATTTATTTATGGACTATATACTGTGATTTTTACACGTGAGCACACCACAGCTTCCGCTGCATAGTTTGTCCCCTAACTAATGCTCGTGCGGGGTGATCTAGTATTTTGTGGACTTCTTATCTTTATGATCGAGGTCTCCTTTGATACCAGTTTGCAAGACCCCATTTTTTTCTTTCACAACCGGGTCTTACGCTCAGAATCGATATTTTGCGGCGACACCAACACTCGGGGTGGTCGTCACTACAAAACGTCAATTCTTCCGGCATTGATGATCATAGAAGAAAGTAGAAGTATACAGATATAACAAATAAGACAAGTCCACAAGATCATATATATATAAGTAAAAGTGCATAGTCCACAATGAGTATAGGTATGAAATAGAGTATAAAAGAAATATGGGCTTAAGCCCGGTACGTTTCTAATACAAATAATCTCTCACAACTCACACATCTAAGCATAAGCAAACTGAAATCCATCTTCGACCTGTCGCCGTGTTGTAGTGGTAGTGTGTAACAACCGCTCCTTATGTTCCGCTTCCTTGTCATGTCGGTACTGAAGCTCCTGCTGCTCGGACCCCTAAAATGATGTGGTCCACTGACTGTTAGTCAAAAGACTAAGCCACTATCATCCTCGCCTCACCCCTGCGACTCCTAGGCATCGTGTAGAGAGGATTAAAGTTGAGGACAACAAAGCAAAGTGGAACAAACATGTGACAACTACCCTAGCAAATGTATATATAAAAGAACTATAAAAGGAAAACCAAGCTAGAAGTTCTATAATAAGGAAGAAGTAATGTAAATAAGTAAAGTAGAGCAGTAAGTACATGAAAAGTAAACTAAGAAATAAGTAACCTTAACTTATATGAATGCACATACAAACTTATAAGTTAAAGGGTCTTTTGTAAGGCTCCCATCGTATAAAAAGTCTCATACCAATTTATATGATGGGGTGTCAGGTTTAATGCAGGTATGAGTGCAGTGATATATTATGTCATGATTCATGCAAATGCAACACACACACCTAATTATGTGCACACAGACCTTTAGTTCCCCCTTTCTGGAGCCTAACCTCCTAGGATACCTCCGTAGTGGCAAACAGAAGCGGTGGGTTGGGCCTCGCCCGCCTCTAACCCGGTATCAGCACTACCAATCAGACCTATCATACGCCTCAACACTGGTGCACTAAGTGGAGCTCCTACATACTCTTGTCGATTGGCGCACCAGACTTTATTTGGCCAAGTGCTAAACAACACTTGCTGAGTCAACGTATTGGTGTCGGTGCGACGACTCTCTAATACCGAAGACCCACCACCTTTTTATTTTATGCACATTCAAAATTAATATATTCTCCCACTGATCCAAAGCTCCTCGGACTATCCCGTCCATCACAATTATCTACCGAGCCAAAGATCCCCGGACTAACATGTCCATCATAATTATCTACCGAGTCATCGGCTTGCTGGGCTAACCTGCCCATTTCCACAACCACCGAGCCTACCGCTCGGATAACCCAAGAAACCTAACCTCCCGAGTTACCGGGGTGTGTGAAGATGAAGCCATAGTTATACTAGTTGCTCCTTTGTAATTATTCTTACGATTTAGGTTAACATTGGACTACCCAGGGTATTCCCTATGAAGGGCTCTCACGGGGCACTAGGAACTATGATGGTAGCTGAAGCTCATCATTCCCTTTCACAAGGCACTTACTATTATTGATATCTACCCAGGTCCCAATCCCATTTAATGTTATACTGGATCTAACCCTAGTGTATTTTGACTCTCTCTCTCTCTCCACAGGAAAGACGATCTTTCGTCGATCCCGATCACCTCTTAACAATAGTCAACTCAACACTCTCCCCATCATGACTCTTAATGAAGCTCACCACTTCATCTTACAAATTCAGCATACCATTACTCCCAACTTCCTATGATCATCTCACCCGTTATCACGATTCTACAGTTTTACTACATGCAGACCAACCTAAGTTATATGATGAACATGAGGGGGTGACCCTTTCAAATATTCTTCCAAATGCACTAGAATAATTACTGGGGGTCTACAATGACATATGTAGGCTAAATCCAGAAACTTGTAATTTTCCTAATTAATTTAGCATTTAACAATTTTTCCCAATATTAGGTCATGGATGGTTTCTAACATGCAGTACTAGATTTAATTAAGTTATGGCCTTCCAAATATTATGATCACTATATGATGCTAAACTAATAGGTAATACCAAGTTTCACAAACTTTCATAAAAGTATTAGCCCCTAAATAATTAATTCAAGATAAATAAAATAAATAGAATTAAAGAGAGAAGTAACTCAAAATATTATCCAAAAATTACAAAAACTTTACCAGGGCTTTAATATGATCATAAATCATCACTGACTAAGTTTCATAACATTCTAAGTTATTTTAACCATGATTTTATCAAAATAATCTTTAGGGGCAACATAAAGATTATAACTACAGGTATGCGCTAATGTCTTCAAAACATCCTACCATAATTTCCAGAGGCTCATACTATTATAAAAACCCTTCTACAAAAATTTCATAAGTATCCAATGTCATATGACCCTTCAATATTTTCCTAAAATTTAAAAGCCTAAACTAACCCTAATTTGTTTAAGTTGTGTGCCTAAGACTAAATGTCACCAAATTCCTCCCTAGGGCATTTCACCACCCTAGAATCACATGGACTAAACACCAAGTCCATACAAGAATATATCACACAATGTCCTTCTCAAACCCCCAAAGTTCAACCTTAGGGTTTGAACTAGGGTCCTAGGGCAAATCAATCCAAATCCATCTCAAACTCCATGAGAGGGTGTTTTTACTAACCATGGAGCTCTGGCCAAAGTCCCAACCCCTTTGGGTAAGAATTAACCCCTCTATGCCCCAAACCTACTTTTGCCCTAAATTACCCTTAAGGGACCAAACTTTGGTAACACCAATACCTATTCAAATCAACACTAAAGGGGCTGAATTTTTTGGCAGAGTCATAATATGACCCTAAAAGATAGTCACCAAAATTTTGGTGGGTTTAGAGGTCATTAGACCCCTTAAATAATTCATGCAAGTTTTATTAAATTTCTACAATAACTTTAGGAACATGTTTTCCAAAAAGTCCAATTTTTAGATATATTGTAGAAATAGATAAGAGTGACCCCCAGCCCAAATTTCAAGTCATTTGGATGGCTAGATTGATGGAGGAACTCAATTTAGTCTCTGGTCAAGCCTATGTATAGGCTGCACCATTTTGAGTGATGTGGTCAAACCACTTACCCAAATGGGTTGAAACAAATTTTAAAATAAAGTAGACTTCAGGGGCTACAATTTTTATGTTGGCCACTTTTTAAGTTTTATCACCTAAGGATCTCATTTATTTAATTTAAAGGGGGCACGGTAAAGGTTTAAAAATATACAACCTTAATTAATATTTATACGAACACTGTTCATCTTCTTCTTGAACCCGAACAGCAACCCTAAAAAGCAAAACGCATGTAGCTTTTCCCAAGCCAAACACCGGCCACCCGACGACTTCCTTGGCCAGACACTGCCACCACAACCTCCGTCGAGGTGGTGGCTATCGCCCGGCGGTGGTTTGGCCGCCGGAGGTGGTGGTTTCCGGCGAACCCGCCACCATGATTTTTTCGAAAAACTCCATTTTTTCTCACTTGGATCGGCTCGTTTGAGCCCGATTTCTCAGCCTAATTTGATCTAGGATACTAGCATAAAGGGAGAGGAGGAGAAGTGGACCTTGTTTGGGGTTCGACGACGGCGGGGGGCGGCGGTCGGCCATGGCCTTTTTCCTCTCCGGCGAGCTTGCTCGATTCCTTGATCCTTCACCAAAACCTTTGATCCAATACATTATTTTGACTGCCAAGGACATTTTGATGGTGATGGGATGGTCAGAAATTGGAATGGGGGCTGCATAGGGTGATTTATATTTTTCATTGGAGGAGAGGTGAAGGGTTGGTTGTCCATGGTGGTTGGGCTCCCCTCTTAATGTCTATGGGCTAGAGTTGATGGGGAGATGAATCCTAAGAATCAGGGAATCCCAAAGGCTGCTTAGGAGAAGTGGAAGGAGTGTCCCATGATCTTCCTCCATTAATTCTCTCTCTCTTTCTTCTTTCTCTCTCCTCCATTAAAGGGCAACTTGACTTTCTCTCTCTTAGTCACAATTTCCAGAAAATGGATGGCATTCCATGTAAATATCAGCCCCCTAAAGTTAATGAGCCACTCAAGTTGGGCTTATCCCAAGTGGCTTGGGCTTTGTTAGGTTATTTAATATTTACGGTTAGGTCATTTAGGCTAGTTTGACTTATTTTAGGGTTGAGTTGACTTTGGTCAATTTGACCATTTGGGTTGACCCCAATGGGTCATTGGTGACCCATTGGACTCTCCTAAGGTCTAGGGAGACTTGGATGGGGTTTGTTTGACACTTTGGTGGTCACTTGACCCTTATTTAAGGCACTTTGACAACTTTAGGGTTTAAGTTGACTTTGGTCAACTTGACCACTTGAGTTGACAAAAATGGGTTCTTAGTGACCCAATGTACTTCTTAAAGTGTTAGGGAGGTTTAGGTGGGGTCATTTGGGCAAGTTGGAGGTCCATTGGCCCTAGATAGGCTACTTTGACCATTTTAGGGTTAGGGTTGATATTGGTCAACTTGACCTTTTTAGTTGACCCCAATGGGTCGTTGGTGACCCAATGAACCTTCTAAAGGGCTAGGTATGTTATAGTGATGTCAAAGAGTCAAGGTGAGGCCCTAAAGTCAAACCCTAGGTTAGAAAGTTGGAATATGTTATTTGTAGACCATGGTGATCTCACCTTCATTCCTAGATTCACTTGGGCTTCTTAGGGTTTTGTCATGACCTAGTCATGACAAAACCACTCCTAGGGGTCTAGTTGTTTAAGGTATATTACAGGAGGAGTTGTAACACCCCAGTTTTCTAGACCTTGAATCTCTGGAAGCTACCACGCAGCAATAGTAGATATCGCCTGGCGATAGCCTTGTTTCGTCAGGTGTAGATGGCTCGACAAAAGCCATTTGTCGAGTGTTAAGAGGACTATGCCTGGCGATAGTTTGTTACCGCACGACGGTAACTCCAAGGTTTGCATCGAGAGCGTTGATTAAGCTACCGCACCGCGTTATCCTAACCACCGATGTTAGCACAACATTATTTTCTGTCCTACGGCTCGAGAAGCTATCGCTCGACGTTAGAGTTAGCGCCAGGCAGTAGCGGAATAAAGAAGTTCCATCATTTGGCTTTCTAGCCGTCCGATTTCATTTAAGTTTTGATCCTAAGGCCCAAGACTCTCCCTCCAGAGTGATTTTATAGGGCTGAGCGGGATGTTCTCTCATTTTCTTCCCCTTTGGAGGTTTTGGCTTAGGGTTTGGAAGTGAGAGTGGGAGGAGGAAGATGGAGCTCTTTCCCCGCCATTGACGGAGATTCAGAGCCCTGATCGTTGATCTGAGTCCAGATCTGTGGAGAGTACTTAGAGGCGCTCATTTTCATCCGTGCAAGGCAAGGATTCCATGGAAAGGAAGAGGGGTCGTAAGGTAACGAAATTTCTCCTCTCAGTTTTAGGATGCGTGCATGGAATCTAATCTTTTCTTGCTTTGTTTCAAGCATTCTAGGCACCAGATCTCTCAAATGAGAGGTATTCAGGCTGTCATGATTTAAGAGGATCCACCGGGTCGATTGTGTCCATCCCCGGCATGATATTGCACTAGAAATCCGCTTCGTTAATTGATTAGGAATTGTTGGTGAAGCCGTAGTCATGATCGTTAGTCCGACTCGGTGATGTTGCATAGTGAGCTTTAAGGATTTTGTTAGAAATCCGTTAGCAGAAAGACGTCATTTGTGATGTTGTTTTCCCCCTCCTATATGTGAGTACTTGTAACCAGAACCGGACCGGGTGGAAATTAAGGCCATGCTGGGGTGCAGGGACGGTACGGTACAAATGGTAGATTAGAGCAAGAAAGGCTTAGGATTGTGATGTGCTAAGGTGTAGTTTATCTCTGTGGTCGGCTGGCTAGCTCATGACGTGCAAGTCATGTGTGGAGAGTTTCCCGGCGAGACAAGTCCCCTTCTGTGAAACTGATGAGAATGCCAAGCTTAGGACAAGCCCGGGCGATGAAGCCCACAAGCGGGTGGGGTCCAGCAAGAGTTCTTAGAATTGGTTTGTATGTGAGGCGGAATCCTGACACGAGAAGTCAGAACTTACAGGAAAGCCCGGGTTAATACCCACGAGCGGGTGGGGACTAGGCAAGAGTTCTGTGTGGCGGCTTGTATAGCATTAGGTAAATTGGAAGTACCCTTGTGTTTGCGGCTTGAACGCTGATGGGGAAATTGGAAGTACCCAATTTGATGATGTGTTAGAAGCACACGTTCTATGGTGCCTTTGGTGAAGCCCAGGTGTGCATACATGCTGCATAGTAGGCCCCTTTTATTTCATGCTCAACATATAAACATGTTTATTGTATGAGAAATCCAAACCTATTTTACTACTTTAAATGTACTGTTATATTTGCATACGAAGTGCTGACCTGCAGGGTGATGGAGTGCCCCAGGGTCTGCTATGGATGGCCGGAAAGAGATGTGTTGGTTACACAGTTGAGGTCAGCCTTGCTGACCCACGTTACAACAAAGTTTTATAGGGCAAGGATCGCAACCAGGAGCTAGCTCGCCGGCCAAAAAGGCCTAAGCCTCATGAAGTGTTTCATGTTGTGTAATAGCTCTGTTTTGTGGAATTTTATGCTTGATGCATTATGTATCCGGCTTGCAAGCTGAGGTAGCCTAGGAGTGTTTATGCACGTTGACATTTGATGTTATTGTTTGAGTCTTGTACTCTTATTTGTTGTAAGGCCTTAAGTCCATGTTGATACTCATATGTTAGTGGATAACTTCTAGACTTATTTTTTGTTTTCGCTGTGTTTAGTTTGAGTTCTGAGTTGGGTAGTTTATATCATCTTATAATTCTTATGTTGTGGCGTCTGTATATTGTGGGGCCCCGGCCAGACCCATAATATACGGTCATTACAAGGGAGGTGTTACAGAGGCAGTTAAAGATTCATGAAAGGAATTACCCTACGCAAGATTTAGAGTTCGCAGCTGTTATTTATGCCCTGAAGCTGTGGAGACACCTATTATATGGCGCATTGTGTAAGATTTACATGGATCATAAGATTTTAAAGTACGTTTTCACTCAAAAGGAATTGAACTTGCGCCAGCATAGATGGTTAGAGTATGTTGCAGATTATGATGTTGAGATCCAATACCATCCGGGAAAAGCTAACGTGGTAGCTAATGCCTATGGTAGAAAGATAGCTAAAATCTATAATATTTTTGTAGATTCCCTGGTTGAAGAATTTTTGATGATGAATATTTTTATTGGGAGTTGTAACTCGCCAAGTAGTTTGGAAGTAGCTGAGCCTTCATGGATTACACTCACAAGACTGCATCAAAAGGAAGATCCTGATTTGTTGCACCTTTATAATAGAATTGAGAAAGGGGAGTTGCCGGACATTTCGATCGATGACGTGGGTACTTTAAAGTACCGTGGTAGATTTTGTATCCCCAATGTTGAAGATATTCGAGTTAGGTTATGTAGTGAGGAACATGGTTCCAGTGTTGTCTACCACCCTGGTTCTACTAATATGTATCAAGACCTGAAGCAGATTGCCTGGTGGTATGGAATGAAGGGTAATATAGCTAAATTTGTATCAGAATGTTTCACATGCAAGCAAGTTAAGGTTGATCATGGAAGGCCTGGTGGCATGTTAACACCCTCAGAAATTCCAAGTTGGAAGTGGGAGAGTATTTCCATGGATTCCATTACCGGATTGCCGAGATCTCCCCGAGGACACGATTTAGTTTGGGTGATAGTGGATAGATTGACGAAGTGTGCTCACTTCGTGCCTTTTAAGATTGATTACCCAATAAAGAAGGTAGCTGAGTTATACTTACATGAGGTTATCAGGCTGCATGGAGTGCCTGTTAGTATTGTATCGGATCGAGACTCCAGGTTTATGTCTCGCTTTTGGAAGAGTTTACAGGAAGGATTGGATACCGATCTGCGATATTCCACCGCTTATCATCCGCAGACTAATGGTCAGACGGAGAGAGAAAATCAGATCGTGGAAGATATGATCAGATGTTATATTTTAAACAACAGAGGAGCGTGGGACGAGCGTTTGAGATTGATGGAGTTTGCATATAATAACAGTTATCAAGAAAGTCTGTAGATGGCCCTGATGATGCATATTTTAGCTTAATTTATTAGGGTAAAAATATGTTATTTTCGTTTTAAATCTCTTTCTTTATGTTATTTTTTGCTTCTTTTTATGTAAATATTATAAATAATATTTATTTTCTGTTTTTGCAGGTTTCAGACAATTTCCAGGAAAAAATCCCCTGACAAGCCCCCCTGTCACGCCCTCCCCGGGCGTGACTCAGGGCGTGTCACCTGCTCCCAATGTTGAAAGCCGCCAGGTGAATTTCCCGCCAAAGAATCCCCTGTCACGCCCCACCGACACGCCCTCCCCGAGCGTGTCACCGGGCGTGACACGGGGCGTGTCGCTCTCTGCCCGAAGTCTGCGCCTCCTTCAATGCTTTGTACACAGCTGCACGCAACAGTACTGTCACGCCCCATGTCACGGGCGTGACCTGGGGCGTGATTGCCCCCATTCGGACGTCTGATGGACCTGCGACTGCTGAATTTGACTTGACACGCCTGTCACGCCCCCCCTGTCACGGGCGTGACCTAGGGCGTGACCACCATCGTATCGAAATAATTATCATTCCCGCCAGAATTCAGCTCCCGAGGTCAAATCCGTACTTGTCACGCCCCCTGACACGCCCCCCTAGGGCGTGTCGGAGGGCGTGACCAACCCGTGGGAAAAGTCTATAAATACCAGACCCCCCTTCCATTTCAGCAAGCTTTTGGGGAGAGGGGGAGGTGCTGCCCCTTTAGTTCTTCATCCTTTTTTATGCTTTTTCTCTCTCTCTCTCTCTCTCCCTCTCTCTCTCTTATTTTGTAATTATTTTCTTAACCTAGCTTAGTGTTTTGCTTTTAGCTCTTGCATTTCTTTTACTTGCTTAATATAGGGCTAGAATAGGGCTTTAATTCATGCACTTGTAATTTCAATTTCATTAGTGTAACTTGCTCCTTTTAATTAATATAAGTGCTCTTCCTATTACTAGTGTTCTTTTTATGCTCTACTACTCATCCCCCCCCTCCTCCACTCTATTATGATTAACTAATCCTCCTTGTACTCGATCTTGATGATCCGAGGTTAGAGCGATTAAGTTATGACGCTTTAATTAATCTTTTCTTTTTAGGTTAGGGCCTTGAATTATTCTTGATTAATCACGGGTTGGAGGTATATTTTCGATATATACTCTCCGCCTTTGCTTTCGTTCTGGGCTAGCCGAGAGGCCGATAGAATGAAGTGAGCATTCAAGAGTAAAGGGAGTTGTACGCACCCCTCGAGAGAGGCAGACGTCCAAATCTCCCGGATTGGAGTAAAATCCAATAGAGGGGTTCACCGCGTAAAGCGAGCTTTAGGCCTCCGATTTAGACGAGAGTCGGTCGGACCTTCTTAAACTCAGTTGGGCACGACTTCGAGAGAAGCGTGTTCAAGCATTAGGAACCTCCACGGTCAAGGACCTTTATCCTATTAAGTTTAGATTTTTATCGCATTTTCTTAATCGTCTTTAGCCGAGGTGATTCTAGATTCGAGTGCGCCTCTTTATTATTAGCTATAAATCTTTTTATCCTGCAAGCAATTAGTTCTCTTTTCTTTTAGCTTAGTAATTTAATTTCAGTTTTTAGTTTAGTAATTAATAGAAATTCCAATTGATAAAATAATAGCAATCTCCTTTGAGTAGAAGTAGTCATTACGCCCCAGGGAAATACGACCTTGATACTAATCTTTAGTATCCTATACTATAACCGATAAGGTACGCTTGCCTTTATCGGATATAGAATCGGAGAATATTCTCAACCACCACATCCACTTTCTCTTCTCTTCTCTCTAACCCTCTCTCTCCGCCGTTGCGAATTTCTTGTATCAAGTTTTTGGCGCCGTTGCCGGGGAGTGTTTTGATATTTTGAAAAAAGGATAGCTATTAATTTTATCGTTTTTGTTTTATTTTTATTTTTATTTTATTTTTCTCTTTTCTTTTTTTCTCTCGTCTCTTTAACCCACTCTCGCGGTTGATTAATTTTATTTTAAAATGTGTAATCTTTGTTTTAATTGTGGAGAGTTCGGTCACTCTCGCGAGGAGTGTTGGGTAAGGTATCCTTCATCCTCCCATGATTTTATCCCTTCCGGATCGAATCAATTTGGCCAAATTGATCCGTCCGCGAATTTTTTTTCATGGGGTTACGATGGTTTTCAAACGCCTTCCTACCCTACTCCTCCGAATTTTTCTGATTTTAATTCTTATGGAAATTTCTTGAATGGACATTTTGATCCTAGCCCTACTTTGAACTACTCAGGGTGGCAACACCCTGATCATTCTTGGGGCCAAGGTGATCATCAATCCATTCCATCTCAAGATTTTTCCACTTTTTCTCCGCAAGTTTGCGCGCCTCCCATTTTTGATTCTAGCGAAAATGAAGTCATTTTTGATGGTGTAGCATTTGATGCACGCATCAATGCTCACTTCAAAGTGATTTTTGACGCTTTGGCTGCTGAGGCCGCATCTTTTTCTTCCCCTCCTCCTCCTATTTATCTTTCGAATGATGAATCTTCGGATATTCCGCAGTGCCTTTAATCGCTTGCGGAAGACGATTATTCAGAAATTCATTTGTGCCTTCAACCTCTCGAGGAGGAAATTTCCCCCGATATTCCGATTTTTTTTCAAGTTTCCGAGGAAGACGAACTTTCTTGTGTTCGATCTTCTGAAGAGATTGATTTTTTGGATATCCCGGTTTGCTCCCAATCTACCGAAATGATTGATATTCAGGTTGAGCAACCAGATTTTTCTGTCCAACCATTTTCTTGTGATCAACCGCCGTCGCCTTCTTCTTTTTCTTCTCTTCCCCCTTCTTGCGAAAATTCTGTTTTCTTTTCTTGTTTTATTTTTCCTTCTAGTTTAGTTTCTTCTTCTTCTTCGCCCCCTTCTAATAGTATAGTTTCTTTTTTTAGTTTTTTTCTTTTTCTAAATCTTCTTGTTTTTTGTTTTATTTAAAAAATAAAAAATTACAAAAAAATATTTTTATTTTCTTAAAAAATGTTTTGGCACTCGCGCCGAAACGCATATTGCGCGAGCTGCCATTACATTTCTTTTTTTATTTTCCATTTAGCTAACCATAATACGTCGAGCTCAACGACGTTTTAAACAAAGAGCGCTCTTGGGAGGCACCCCTTGCTTATCTTTTTCTTTTTTTGGTTTTTGTTTTTGTTTTTCCTTTTTTTTATCTTTTGTTTTGTACAGGAATAAGCTCCCGCGTGTTTGTGCCGCTTTTCGCCTCGTAACTTGGACTGAAGCCGATCTTTAGCTCAAGTTTGGGGGACGCATTTTCCAACGTCTGGGCATCAATCGCTAGGGAAGCATCTTCTCCCTCTCTTTGCATTTCTTTTTTTTTTCTCTCTTTTCTCTCTCTTTATACTTAACATTAAACATTGGGGACAATGTTTAACTTTAAGTATGGGGGAGTGTTCCCTTAATATTTTACTTTAGAAAAATCAAAATAAAAAAATATATATATATAAAAATTTTAGAAAAATTAAAAAAAAAAAGTAAAATATTTGTTGTATGTATTATATTTTTTGAAAAAAATATATATATATAAGTACTTTTGAAAAAAAATCCCAAATTAAATTGAGTTAATTTTTGCCAAATCAATTAGTACCCCGCTACTTTGCTTTTTATTGTTTTTTCAAGCTCATGTCTACTTGCTTAGTTAGAATAAATTTGATTAATTTTCTGTTTAAATATGTTTAGCGAGTAGTATGTTGACTCATGCAGTGTTCCTATTTAGGGTAGTATGCTATTTTTGAAATTTTTTTTTGAAATTTACTTTACTTTTCCATAGCCTTTCTTTTATTTCTTTTACTTTTATAAAACCCATCATCCCTTATTTTTCATTATTAAAATCTTTTTAAACGTTAATTAGTATTAAGTGTAGTAGACACAAAACGGTCTAGACGCTTATTATCATTATTTTCATGAGAGCAAATTCTCTATTTTTTATTTTTTTGTGTTTATCCTCTTTCGAAATTTCAAAGCTTTACTTGGAGTAGATTTAGGAAGCATGAAAATAATTTAGGCATTTCTTTTGTAACGTTTGAGTCTTTGCACCTCGCCTAACAATAACCATTGCTAGCCATTTTTGTGCCTTTTCCTTTCCTTTTTGTAGCCCCACTTTTTATTTCACCACGGCCAAATAGCCTACCTACATGCACACTTTAAAATTATTTTTGAGCTTTAATTGCTAATGTGCATCTTTTTGAAAAATTAATGGAAAATCTTTGTGTTATCTTTTGCTACAAAAGTGAAAAGTTATAAGTATAAAAAAAAATGAAAAAAATATGATGAAAATAAGTGAAAAAAAAGAAAAGGTAAAAGAAAAGAAAAGAAAAGTATTTATTTTGGCTAGTTTTATTTTGACAAAGCTCATTTTCTTTTTGTTTTAAGTGTGCAAATATCCCTCGTGTTTATCTTTTTGAATATCGCACCCTTAAAAACCTAAGCCTAACTATACGCCTAATTAAAGCCCTAATGATTCATGCTTTCTACGTTTACTTTTTAGTATAGTAGCGAGAAACTAGATTGAGTAAGTATTTTTGATAGAAATATTGAATTTTGTATTGATTGACTGTGGTTTTAATTTGTCTCTTAGACTTTAGTAGTGACTCAATGCGCTTTTTACTCGTTACTTTATTAAATTTTAATTCTGTAAAAATTTGGGATGATTTGTTTTTATATTTAGTAAAATTTATAAAATTCTGTGCTAAGTTAAAGTAGGACTTTTCGGTTCTTTTTCAAAAATTTCTCTACCTCTAAATTCCCGTCTTACTCGTTTATAGCATTTTTAAACTTTTCAATTAACCCTTTTTATTTTCTCTAACTCGTAGTCTTTGCTTGAGGACAAGCAAAATAATAAGTATGGGGGAATTTGATGATGCATATTTTAGCTTAATTTATTAGGGTAAAAATATGTTATTTTCGTTTTAAATCTCTTTCTTTATGTTATTTTTTGCTTCTTTTTATGTAAATATTATAAATAATATTTATTTTCTGTTTTTGCAGGTTTCAGACAATTTCCAGGAAAAAATCCCCTGACACGCCCCCCTGTCACGCCCTCCCCGGGCGTGACTCAGGGCGTGTCACCTGCTCCCGATGTTGAAAGCCGCCAGGTGAATTTCCCGCCAAAGAATCCCCTGTCACGCCCCACCGACACGCCCTCCCCGAGCGTGTCACCGGGCGTGACACGGGGCGTGTCGCCCTCTGCCCGAAGTCTGCGCCTCCTTCAATGCTTTGTACACAGCTGCACGCAACAGTACTGTCACGCCCCATGTCACGGGTGTGACCTGGGGCGTGACTGCCCCCATTCGGACGTCTGATGGACCTGCGACTGCTGAATTTGACTTGACACGCCTGTCACGCCCCCCTGTCACGGGCGTGACCTAGGGCGTGACCACCATCGTACCGAAATAATCATCATTCCCGCCAGAATTCAGCTCCCGAGGTCAAATCCGTACTTGTCACGCCCCCTGACACGCCCCCCTAGGGCGTGTCGGAGGGCGTGACCAACCCGTGGGAAAAGTCTATAAATACCAGACCCCCCTTCCATTTCAGCAAGCTTTTGGGGAGAGGGGGAGGTGCTGCCCCTTTAGTTCTTCATCCTTTTTTATGCTTTTTCTCTCTCTCTCTCTCTCTCCCTCTCTCTCTCTTATTTTGTAATTATTTTCTTAACCTAGCTTAGTGTTTTGCTTTTAGCTCTTGCATTTCTTTTACTTGCTTAATATAGGGCTAGAATAGGGCTTTAATTCATGCACTTGTAATTTCAATTTCATTAGTGTAACTTGCTCCTTTTAATTAATATAAGTGCTCTTCCTATTACTAGTGTTCTTTTTATGCTCTACTACTCATCCCCCCCCCCTCCTCCACTCTATTATGATTAACTAATCCTCCTTGTACTCGATCTTGATGATCCGAGGTTAGAGCGATTAAGTTATGACGCTTTAATTAATCTTTTCTTTTTAGGTTAGGGCCTTGAATTATTCTTGATTAATCACGGGTTGGAGGTATATTTTTGATATATACTCTCCGCCTTTGCTTTCGTTCTGGGCTAGCCGAGAGGCCGATAGAATGAAGTGAGCATTCAAGAGTAAAGGGAGTTGTACGCACCCCTCGAGAGAGGCAGACGTCCAAATCTCCCGGATTGGAGTAAAATCCAATAGAGGGGTTCACCGCGTAAAGCGAGCTTTAGGCCTCCGATTTAGACGAGAGTCGGTCGGACCTTCTTAAACTCAGTTGGGCATGACTTCCAGAGAAGCGTGTTCAAGCATTAGGAACCTCCACGGTCAAGGACCTTTATCCTATTAAGTTTAGATTTTTATCGCATTTTCTTAATCGTCTTTAGCCGAGGTGATTCTAGATTCGAGTGCGCCTCTTTATTATTAGCTATAAATCTTTTTATCCTGCAAGCAATTAGTTCTCTTTTCTTTTAGCTTAGTAATTTAATTTCAGTTTTTAGTTTAGTAATTAATAGAAATTCCAATTGATAAAATAATAGCAATCTCCTTTGAGTAGAAGTAGTCATTACGCCCCAGGGAAATACGACCTTGATACTAATCTTTAGTATCCTATACTATAACCGATAAGGTACGCTTGCCTTTATCAGATATAGAATCGGAGAATATTCTCAACCACCACATCCACTTTCTCTTCTCTTCTCTCTAACCCTCTCTCTCCGCCGTTGCGAATTTCTTGTATCAGGCCCCGTTTGAGGCTCTGTATGGGAGGCATTGCATAACTCCCTTGTTTTGGGCCTAGGTTGGTGAGAGACAATTGTTAGGTCCTGAAGTGTTAGAATAAATGGATATTTCAGTGAAGCATATTTGAGAGAAGCTTCAGATAGCTAAGGAGCAATATGAGAAGAATGCCAATCAGAGTATGTCTGATTTGGAGTTTATTGTAGGGGACATGGTTTATCTTAATGCTTCCCCAATGTCTGGTGTTAAAAGGTTTGGTAAGAACCATAAGTTGGACCTGAGATATGTGGGACCATTTGGAATTGTTGAGGGGTTTGGTGTATTAGCTTATAGGTTGGAGTTGCCCGTGAATTTCCCAGTTTGCATGATGTTTTTCACGTGAGCCAATTACGGAAGTGTGTGCTAAGATACAGGCAAGTTTTTGATATTGTGCCCAATTTGGAGCCTAACCTTTCTTATGTGGAAGTGCCTATTCGCGTTTTGGATACTCAAGATCGGGTATTGCGAAGGAAGACAATACCGATGGTTAAAGTTTTATGGCGGAACCAAGACGTAGAGAGCTCGACTTGGGAGTTGGAGTCAGCTATGAAGGAGGCACATCCTCATTTGTTCTCCTAGTTTGTTTGGTATATAATCTTTTTGATAACCTTTGGTTATTTCCTTCTTCTATAATAGAAGTTTTGTGCATAAAGTTTCGGGACGAAATTTTCTTTTAGGGGGAGGGGTTGTAATGCCCCTGGCTTTTCAATGTTTAGTTTAATTCTTTTTTGACATGTTTTAGACGTCAGGGCGTTACGATGATGCGATTTTTGGCAAGTGCCATTGTTAGAGCGTGGTTTTGCTCTTTAGGATTTTTGTGTGGCTGGGTTTTAGCCTATTTGCAAGATTCCCTCACGAGCCGGGTCTGTTTTGGTGACTTGGTGGAGCATTTTTGGGAATGCTTGTGTTTTGGATTCGGGAGGTGTTTGCCCGAGTTTGGTTTGTCAGATTTTGATTTTGACTTCTCCGTTGGATTCGTAGCATCGGTATTTAGCTGCGGTGTGAATTTCATTAAATTTCGAGTTCGTTTGGATTTAGGGTCTTTTTGGTGTTATTTAATTAAGTAATAATATATTAAATTATATTTATAAGTAAATATAGTCACATCAAAACCCTACCCGCTTACTATTCATTATCTTCCCAAACCCGACGACGCCATTTTCGCAGAAGAGGAGCGGCAAATTTGATCTTTCGTCCGACAATTTAGGAGATTGAGTGGTCGACTTCGTTATTAAATTAGAGATTTGGAAAGCTCTCGTCGAGGTCTACGCAATCATGGTAAGCTCTTCCTGATTCCTTGATTTTTATATGTTAGGGTTTGCAATTTTGACTTCCTTTCCTCTCCAAAAGTTTCAGGAAACATTGCTAGGGCTATTTCACGGCCAATCCTTGACGCGGTGCGAGCGGGCGGTGTTTCTCCAAAGATTTGAGGCAAGTGGATTTTTCTCCCCTTGCATGTTCTTTCTTAGCTCATTTTCTTTCCCCTTTCTCCTCCTTTAGAGCATAGGATTAGTATAGGTAAGAACAATGAAAGGACCCCCCCCTAGGTTAGGGTAAATTTTCAGTCAAGTCAGGGAGAGCAGAATTCCGGGATTAGGTCAATCCGCCAGATTTAGCCATGAGGATTTCGTCGAGTATCAACTAATGGGTTCGACGGGTTTCTGCTAGAAGTCGTCGGGTCAGGGAAGCTTGCCTTAGGGAGATTCATCGGGTTTTGGGTATGAGGTTTTTGTCGAGCTTCAGTAGTCTTTTTCGGCGTGTATCATTTGAATTCGTCGAATATCGTATAGCTTATTTCGCCGACTAGTGTAGAATTCGTCGAGTATTATTGAGATTCGTCGGGTAAGGTCTACGTATAGGAAGTCGGTTGTCGCCAGCTCTTTTTTGGCGTGTATGATTTTAATTTGTCGAATAACGTATAGCTTATTTCGCCGACTAGTGTAGAATTTGTCGAGTATTGTTGAGATTCGTCGGGGATACTGGCTGAATTAGCCAGGACTTGGAGTTTTTGCCGATTTTGGTCTGATTCGTAGAGTTTGGTCCTTAGGGATTATTTTTGGGTACTTTGTCCCGTTTACCGTGGGAGGTGTTTAGACCTTGGTAGTTGGGTTTTACTGGGTTTTGGTTGGGGTTATTATGTATTGAAGGAATCTTTTATGTCCAGGGTTGGTTGTGTATATTTTACCTTGGTGGGTTGTTGACTGAGGGTGTGTTGGGTAGGTTCCCACCATCTCTGGTGCCGGTTTTTCCCCGGTTTTGGGTGTGTCAAGGTATAAGACCACCTATCTTTGGTTCCTTGTAAGGTTGTGACAATTGGTGTGTTGGGTAGGTTTGCACCACAGGAGGTGCCGGTTTTTCCCCAGTGGTTTGGCTAAGGTTTATGATTGTCGGCATGATAGGTAGGTACCCACCCCTGCAGGTGCCGGTTTTTCCCTGGTGTTTGTTCTTACAAAGTTATGAGAAGTCTATTCTCTGATGTGCACACTTACTTATATGCAAGTTTCCTAAAGCATGGATCTTTATCGCACTTGGTGCAATTTTTTCCTATTCTTGGGGCTGGTAAGATTTTTTTTATCCTTGTTTGATTTTTCCTATTCAGCTGAGGTTATCTGCTTTTCCTTATAGTAGGGTTTGGTAAACCCTTTTTGTATTCACTAGATTGCTATCTAATTGATTCCTTTTGCCACTTGTATTTTCTTGCTGAGGTGTTCTTTCTTTGAATGCCTCAGGTTCAGGACAGTAGCCGGTTGAGTGGCTAGGTTGGTGTTGCTAGTGGACTGCTATGTTGCAGAGGTTTTGAAAGTGAAGGGATAGATACTACTCTAGAGGGGGGGTGAATAGAGTAATCAAATTTTGCACAATACAAAACTTAACTGTCTACCCAACTCCCTTGGAGTGAAGTGCGGAATGAAGAGATTATAGATTTTGATTTAACCTTAAAGCCTAACACAAGTGATGTGCAAACACAGGCTAACTGTAATTACAGTTAAAGCTTGGAAAACCTAAACAGCAACTAGCAACCTAGTTATATCTATTCACAGCCACAGTACAGGAATTAAACAGTTGAATCCAGACGACACAAGGAAATTTATAGTGGTTCCCCAAACAACTTGGGTACGTCCACTCTTCTACCCACACGGTAGGAATCCACTCAGGTTTTTGATCAGGTGCCCTGCCACCAACAGAATCTGCTTCAGGTAGATTCAGAAACCCTTTAGACTTTTGATCAGGTGTCTAAAAACCAAGCACAGGTTTTTGATCAGGTGCCCTGCCACCAAGGGATACTTTTGAAGGGAGTAATAACCCTGTACAGGAGGGGGAAGAAGGTTAAGATGTCTTCTCTATTTTACAATAGATTAGAGAAGCACAAAAAGCTTGCACTGAGCTAGAATGCTCTAAAGAATCAAGGCTCCTCCTGGCTCAAAGATGTCCAGGTGAAGTCTTGCTTCAGTGCAGAAACTCTTCAGAAAATTCTGAAGGAAAGAGCTACAAGAAGAAAATAAATAACAAAAAGAAATCTCTTCAAGCAGCTATTCTTCTTCTTCTTCTTCTTCAAAGAAACTCTGAGTTGAACTTCCTGAAAGCAGGAGAACTCAGGTGAAGAAGAGATGAAGATCTTAACACTTCTCAGTTAGATGGAGTTTGCTGAGAGCAGGAAGCTTGAGCTTGATGAAGGCTTGAGTGCTTTTGAATATGTGTGTAACACTAGCTTCAATCCTTCTGCAAAGGGTTCTTTTTATATCATCATCAAGCAACGGCTCTCTTCCATTTGAATTGTTTGTATTCTACTGAGCCTTGAGACCTGGGCTGTAAATATCAAGAAGACAGAAATATCTCTGCAGCAAAACATTCCATAAAAAGGAATAAACCTCTTTCTAAGAAGCTGCAGGCTTAAATCAAATAATCAGATAGACTAAATAAAGTCACATCAGAAACAATCTCTTTATAGCAAAAGAAGACTTTTCAGTCTAACGGCTATAAAGGGGCTGTCAGCAGATAAAGTAATTTAAAGAGACAGCTAATAAGACAAACAACTTTATCTTAAAAGATTTTAACTCAGGCAATAAGAATAGAGCAAATAATGCCTGGAAACTTTATCATACAGCTTAAAATAACGTGCCAGAAAATGTATTAAATAATTAAATATAATAAATAAATACAAAATACAAAGGCAGACAGAAAACGTCGAACGACCTTCGAAGATCGTCGAACGACGCCAGGAGATCGTCGAACTACCGGGCAGATAGTCGAACGATCCAGATAGTCGAGCTATCAAACAGATAGTCGAGCTACCGCAGCAGATAGTCGAACTATCAGGACAGATAGTCGAACTACCAGATAGTCGAACTATCTAGGACAGATAGTCGAGCTATCAAGCGCACAGAGATAGTCGAACTATCAAGCAGATAGTCGACCTACCTCAGAAAACAGATAGTCGATCTATCAAAAGATAGTCGAACTATCAAAACAATCAGATAGTCGATCTATCAACAGATAGTCGAACTACCAGCGCAGAACAGATAGTCGACCTATCAACCGATAGTCGAACTACCAGCGCAGAACAGATAGTCGAACTATCAACAGATAGTCGAACTACCAGCACAGAACAGATAGTCGAACTATCAACAAATAGTCGAACTATCAGCGCAGAACAGATAGTCGAACTATCAACAGATAGTCGAACTATCAGCGCAGAACAGATAGTCGAACTATCAATAGATAGTCGAACTATCAGCGCAGAACAGATAGTCGAACTATCAACAGATAGTCGAACTATCAGCGCAGAACAGATAGTCGAACTATCAACAGATAGTCGAACTATCAGCGCAGACCAAGGCGTCGACCAACTGACAGACGATCGTCGATCAGTCGATAGACGATAGTCGAACGGCGTTCGACTATGGTCGAACGAAAAACCTACTTAACCAAATTCTCAATTTGGAAAAGCGAGGACTCTACAGCTAGACTCCTAACCATTGACCATAGATATTTCTTGGGTCAAGGGCACAAAGAAGAGGACTAAACTCAAATCAAACTAGGGTACCAACAATCTCCCCCTATTTGAGTTAAGTCTCTCAAAAACTAAAAACATCTAGCAATAAAATACTAAAAATAATTTATCAAATAGTTAATCAATAAACTGGCAGATTGTCAAGCAAATAATCAAATATATCACAGCAGTTTAATCAAACTATTAAGAATCTTTAGGGTCAGGCAATGGATCAGAAGAACTAGAGACAAAAGAAATTTTTCAAAGAGGGTCATCTGATTCCTTCTTTGATATCTTCAGATCCTGAGCCCCAATGATCTTTAGTTCTGTAGCTCTGGGGACAACAGCTTCAGGATGTTTTTCCATGTACTTTGCTGGATCAAAAATCTCAGGATTGACTTGGAATTTCTCAAATTCTTTCTTTCTATACGCTGACATGGTAGTAAAGCCAGACGTATCTTTACCTTCAGCTCTTGCTTTTCTTATTTGGGCTGCTCCTACAAGCTCTTGAAAGCGAGCCATCCTAAAATTAGGATCGAGCTCAGGATTTTCATATACGGGCTCTGGAGAAGCAGCAGCTATTTTATCTAGATAAGACATTAGAAAACTTAGCAAAAGGGACTTGCTAGAAGGTTTTAAAACACTGTAAACTATTTACCTTTCGAAACACTTTTCTCAGATTGAACTGGAGAAGGAGGTGGGGAAAAAGTTGGTCTTTGGGCCACAACCTCCTTCATTGGTCTTTGAGAACCATAAGATGATTTGCTTTGTGATCTTTGATGACCTTGTCTTGGTTGGTGCTGAGCAGACGCAGATTTTCCATAGGCGGCAGATTGATTAGCAGGTAGATTCCCAGAGGCTCCTGCACCTGGAGGTGGAGGAGGACCTTTGGGAGTCCATCTGGAGACTGGACTGTCATACCTCTTAGTTCTCTTCCTTTCTTTTTGCTGATTTTTCGAAAGCCACATCCAATGCTTAAAATCCTTAGATTTGGGGTCAATGCCCTTCAAAATATAATAGGGAATGTCATTATCCTTATTTGGAGGTGGAGGAGGAGCAGCTTTTCTTTTCTTTGCAGCAGATTTCTTTTTCTTTGACTTTTCAGACAAATCAGAATCATCATCATCATCAGAATGGGATGATGGAGGGTTCTCATAGGGATCATAGGCTTCTGAGACAGCCTTTTCTTTAAGCTTTGAAGCAGATTTCTCCCTTTCTTCTTCCAGGGCATCCAAAGCCAGAAGGGAGTCTAAATCTAAACCAGGAGAGTCATCCCAGATGGATGACTTTTCACATTGCAAATCTTTCTCTTTTTCTTTTAAAGATTGAATTCTTAATTCCCATGCTGCTCTTGCTTGAGCTTCTTCCAAGCTCAGAACAGAAGAGTCAACTCTGACTTCCTCTTTCTCAGACTCATCTTCTTTATTATCTAAGAAGGATTCCAACTCAGGGTCAACTTGAATATCGGGAATACTTGGGTCAGCCTCAGAAACTACTGCTATGATTTGAGCAGTTAAATCTTCTTTAATAATATCTGTAAAATTACGAATACATGTCTGCTAAATAAGCTTGAATCATTCCTTCAAGGTATTCACAAACTATCAAATTAATTGATTCATCAACAAAACGAATGAAAGAATTACCTTCATATTTAACCATCTCCCAGCAGTCATTCAGATATGAAGTTATGATTCCTTCCAGAAATCTGGCAATCATAGGAGAGGTTAGATCTTCTAAGCATACCTTAACAGCAATCTCAGATAATAATATTCCATCTGCTATATCTTTCTCAGACAAAACTGGAGCTACGACTTGCTCAACTGGAGCAATCTCTTCCTCAGCTGGAGTTACCACTTCCTCAGCTGGAACAAACTCTTCCTCAGCAGGAGCTGTCTCTTCCTGAACAGACATAACAACATCTGGAACTTCTTCTGGCTCAACTTGAGCAGATTCTGGCTGGACAGATAAGACAACATCTGGAGCTATCTCTATTTCAGCTGGAGGGGAAGCAGGAAGGTCTGAGACATCTTCATTGAACATCTCCCCCTGCCTGATTTCAGTAGCTACTGAAACCAGGCCCCTAGAGGAAGATGGCTCAGCTGATTTAGAAATGGATTGGATGGAGGCAGTTAAACGGTCAATGGAGGCAGCAAGGGGAGCGATTGCCTCGTCAATCATGGTTTTGATTGACGGGGTAATCAGCTCCACGATGCGGATGATAATCTCTGGAGAGATTTCAAAAGATGATGGATTAGAGGAGGATGGAGCAGCAGCAGATATGGTAGATGTGCTGGGATGGAGGATGGTGTGAACAGGAGATCGAACTGGAGATACAGCAGGAGAGGGAGCAGGGGATGGAGAATGAACTAGTGAATTAACGGGAGATGCATGAGGAGTAAGAATTCTCTCTGATCCTAACAAATCGAAGCTAGGAGCAGATATCCTAGCCAGATATGTAGGTAGAGGAGAGGCTGGAGGAGACAGAGGAACAACCATAGTTCTTTCAGGTGCAGCAAAAGAAGAAGGTCGTACCTCAGCTGAAGTTGATGGTACTTCAACTGAGGCAGACGGCAAAGCAGAGGAGGAGGAAGGGAGAGCTGAGCCAGCTTCACTAGGTTGAGGAGCGACTGAAGCAGTCCTTGTGTCCTCAGATTGTGCTGGAGCAGATTTCACAAATGTCCTCTTCCACTTTGAGAACAGATGGGGATCCATCTTCTTGCTGGCATTGATGGTAGTTGCGGCAGAACTCAGCAGCTGGGGGAATTTCTCCTCCAGGAAAATTCCAATAACCCTTCCCAGGGTGACTTCCTTCTTTCCTGTCTTCTTCCTGATTAAATCAAACAGAACAGCAGCCCAATCGATCCTTTTCCTATTAACAATTGCACACATAAGTGCGAATTGCTGTCTTGTTATGTTATCATGGGCAGAGTGCTTGCCCAGAAGCACTTTTCCGACTACCTCAGCGAGGAACTTGATCTTGAAGGGGAAGTTTACCTTGAGCAGCTTGGTGGGAATGCCCTCGGCATGTCCCAGCTCAACGAGCATCCTTCCGAACTCCTGAGCATCTTGCTCATAATCTTCATCACCAATAACTAAACCGAAAACATCAGAAAGAACGGCCGGAGTCAGGATAACTTCTACTCCGCCGATGGTACCGATCATCGAATCGTCTGTGGAAGACGACGTGAAAGCCCATTCTTTTATTTCTGGTATGTTGATCTTGATCCTTTCAGACATCAGCTTCTCTAAACCTTGATCCCTGCAGAGCTGGAGAACTTCCACTATTCCGGCATCGCAACTGCTGAAAGCTTCAAAATCTACACTGAATCCTGCATCGAACTTGACGACGGCTAGAACAGCTGGGGAAATCGCCATTGAATCGCTGGA
This sequence comes from Platanthera zijinensis, assembly GCA_039513925.1. Taxonomy (NCBI): domain Eukaryota; kingdom Viridiplantae; phylum Streptophyta; class Magnoliopsida; order Asparagales; family Orchidaceae; genus Platanthera; species Platanthera zijinensis. The sequence continues at coordinate 54,483,207 of CM077092.1, forward strand.
GAAACGCGAGAAGGAGGAGGAAGACGAAGGGGACGGAGCGGCAGAAAATCGCAAGCGGGAAAGCAGAATGCGAAAGGGCACGTTCCGTCGACGATAAAGCAACAGATCTTTTAACCTAGGTCGACTATCGGCTTTATATTGAACCGGATATAGTCGGTCTATTAAAAAGATCTTGACCCGATGGTCGAACGGTCGTTCGACGATCGGCTCAGAAGCAGAGTAGTCGGACAATCGTTCGACTATTTCGGGCTTCTCAAACAACAGGCTGTCGTCGTCCGGAGATCGATGATGAGCTCAGCCTGTTCGACGATGGTCGAACGTCGATCGACGATCTTCAAACAGATGAGCTATCATTAACCAGAGGTCGATGATAGGCTCAATCCGTTCGACGATCTTCGATCATCGTTCAACGATCTTCAAGCAGACCTCAACATAGGCAGATATCGTCACACTTAGTCTCGTCCATTGATCATGCCTAGTTGGACTAAAAAGAACAGATGCTTCTGTTCATCTAAAGGTTTGGTGAATATATCACCTCTCTGAAACTCAGTGGATATGAACTCAAGACAGATCTTGTTCTTTTCCACACAATCTCTCAGGAAATGGTGCCTAATCTCAATGTGCTTCGTTCTAGAGTGGTGCACTGGATTTTGTGCAATTGAGATAGCACTGGTACTATCACACATGATCTTGGTGTTCTTGTGTGAGTAACCATAATCCACAAGCTGGTTTTGAATCCACAGGATCTGTGAACAACAACTAGCAGCAGCTATATATTCAGCCTCTGCAGTTGAAGTTGAGACAGAAGTCTGCTTCTTACAGAACCAAGAGACCAATCTCTCTCCCAGGAACTGGCAAGTTCCTGAGGTGCTCTTCCTGTCAACTCTGCAACCAGCATAGTCAGAATCAGAATATCCAATTAATTCAAACTCTGACTCAGCTGGGTACCAAAGTCCTAGATTTGGACATCCTTTCAGGTATCTCAGGATTCTTTTTAGAAGAATCAGATGAGATTCCTTGGGGTTGACCTGGAATCTAGCACAAAGGCATGTAGCAAACATTATATCTGGCCTACTTGCAGTTAGATATAATAGGGAACCAACAATGGCCCTATAATTCTTTTGATCAACTGGCTTGCCGTGATCATCAGAATCAATAACTACATTAGTAGCCATGGGTGTAGGCATTGCTGAAGCATCAGCCATCCCAAATTTCTTTACCAATTCCTTGGCATATTTGGATTGGGAGATGAAGATACCATCAGCATCTTGCTTAACTTGGAGACCAAGAAAGTAAGACAGCACACCCATGCTACTCATCTCAAACTTAGAATGCATCAAGTTGGAAAACTTTTTGCACAGTTTGGGATTAGTGGAGCCAAAGATAATATCATCTACATACACTTGAACTAACAGGATTGTGTCCTTGTGATGCTTAACGAACAGGGTTCTATCAACTACTCCCCTAGTGAAGTTGTGCTCTAACAGGAAACTAGCTAAGGTCTCATACCAGGCCCTAGGAGCTTGCTTTAGTCCATAAAGAGCTTTTTGCAACTTAAAAACATGAGAAGGCTGAGTTGAAGAAACAAACCCTGGTGGTTGTTCAACAAATACCTCTTCCTTAAGCTCACCATTTAGGAATGCACTTTTGACATCCATTTGGAACACCTTAAACTTCATGTAGGCTGCATAGGCCAAGAAGATCCTTATTGCTTCTAGCCTTGCAACAGGAGCAAAGGTTTGGTCATAGTCTATACCTTCCTCCTGTCTGTAGCCCTGAGCTACAAGCCTAGCTTTATTCCTTACTATTATTCCATTTGCATCTAACTTGTTTCTATACACCCACTTGGTGCCTATGATCAGTTGGCCTTTAGGTCTTGGAACCAAAGTCCAAACTTTACATCTCTCAAACTGATTGAGTTCCTCTTGCATTGCAATGATCCAGTGGGGATCTAGCTCTGCATCTTTAAAGGTGAGGGGCTCAACTTGTGAGAGGAAACAAGCATGCATCACATCCTGTCTTAATTGATGTCTTGTTTGCACACCAGCTGATATGTCTCCAATCACTTGAGATGTGGGGTGATCTCTAAGTGTGACAATATCAGCAGGTGGGATGTGATCTTCAGCAACAGTTGGGATTAATTCCTCAGGAGGAATTTGATCTACTGTTGGTGGTACAGCAACAGCTTCAACAGCTTCAGCAATGTCTTCATCACTGTCTGATTCAGTGATCTGAAGAGTTGAAAGTTGAAGGATTTCTTGAGGGGCATCATGTACCTGCAAAGAACTGGAGGAAGGAGAATTTTCTTTCTCCTTGTAAAACATCTGAGACTCATCAAAAGTCACATGCACAGATTCTTCTATCTTACAGGTTGATTTGTTATAAACCCTATAAGCTTTGCTTACTTGGGAATATCCAAGCATGATTCCCATTGAAGCTTTTGCTTCAAATTTTCTAATATATTCTTTATTATTGTTATGAATATAAACAGTGCAGCCAAAAATTCTAAAGTAATTAATTTTTGGTTTCTTTCCTTTAAGCAACTCATAAGGAGTTTTACACTTAAGTTTGTGTATCAAACTTCTATTCAAGACATAATTGGCTGTACTAACAGCTTCTGCCCAATAGGATAGAGGCATGTTAGCATCTGCCAACAATGTGCTAGCAGCTTCAATTAGTGTTCTATTCTTCCTTTCAACTACCCCATTTTGTTGGGGAGTTCTAGGAGCTGAGAAGCTATGTTTGATACCTTCTCTCTCACAGAATTCTTGCATGAGAAGAGAGTCAAACTCAGTACCATGATCACTTCTGATCAAGGCCACATGAGTAGAGTACTCAGTCTGCACACAAAGTAGAAAGTCTGTAAGGGCTTTGAAGTTATCAGACTTAGTTCTCAAAAAGAAAACCCAACTGAATCTAGAGAAGTCATCTACAATTACTAAAGTGTAATACTTCCCTCCTAAACTCTGTACATTTATTGGGCCAAAAAGGTCCAAATGTAATAAATACAGGATTCTAGGAGAATCACTTTTATTTACAGATTTAAATGAATTCTTGGTTTGCTTGCCTAGCTGACAAGCCTTGCATAGACTCTCCTTCTTGTAGGGGCAAGAAGGTAAGCCTCTCACAAGGTTGTGCTTAGATAACCTAGATATATTTTTCAGGTTTACATGACTAAGCCTTTTATGCCATAAAGAATTATTATTAAGGGTTAATTCATTAAACAGGCAGATTTCAGAGTGAGATGAATTAAAATCTACTAAATATATATTGCCTATTCTATTGCCTATTAAAACAACATTATTATTTAAAGTAATATTGCAAGAGGAGTTAGAGAAAGAAACCTGGTAGCCAGCATCACATAGCTGGCTAACTGAAATCAGATTATGCTTCAGTCCATTGACATAAGCAACTCTCTTGAATGTAACAGCTCCAATCGTGATCTTGCCATATCCTTCTGTCTGACCACAGCTGGAGTCTCCAAAGATAACCTTTGGGCCGAGCTTAGCTTTGTACTTTGACAGAAGCTCTTTGTTTCCTGTCATATGCTTAGAGCATCCACTATCCAAATACCACTTATTTTGAGTGATTGGATAGGCCTTCACCTGCAAAACAATTATTTAGACAGAGTGGACCCAGGTAACCTTGGGTCCCTTGTTTTTCACATAAGAAAAACTGGAAATATAAGAGAATGCAGGCTGAGGGTGATAACCTAGTGGGTGAGATCTCCTAGGTGGGATTCTCCATGCAGATGATGGGTCAACAAACCTAGGGTTTCTATTCTCATTTAGGTTTCTATGGAACTGATTATGATTTTGAAAATCATGTAGAAATCGTCGATCGACGTTCGACGATGGCCGCTCAGATCGTCGAGCTTCGTTCGACCATGGAGCATCCGATCGTCGAGCGGCGTTCGACGCTCTTTGCATTTCTTTGAAAAACTTCTTTCTCTTTTCTCTCTTAGCCTTATTTAATGTTTTATTTACAAGGTTTACTTGCTCAGTGTTCTTCTTTCCACTAGCTGAAATGAAGTTCACTGGAGTTGAAAGGTTATTTTTAAGGAGGACTGGGGGTTCACTGGGAGAAGCTCCTAAGCCTAATTTATCATTACCTGACCTAGTGTTAGTCATGCTGGTAATTTCTAACAGCTTAAGGCTTCTACCATTAAGGGATTCTTCTAATCTCTTAGACTTAGCTAATTCTATTTTAAGAAATTTGATTTCTTCACTACAAGTAGTGAGTTCTTCCTTTAACCTAACATTTTCAGAGGCTATTGATTCAGAGTCAGCTAGCCTATTTCTAAGTTCTTTTATCTCTTTTTCTGAACTAATTAAATCTAGACATAAAGATTTAAAATCTAACTTAAACTCTTCTGAAGTAAAATCATAAGATGAAAGTACCTCATCTTCAGTAGGCATCTCTTCATCAGAATCAGAACTCTCTGCAGCAGAGTGGTTGCTGCAGGCATCTATTGCCATTAGGCAAATTTCTTTGGCCTTCTTCTCTTCCTCATCTTCACTGGAGCTTGATGAGGATGATTCTTCATCAGAATCACTCCAGGTTTCAGCAATGAAACCTCTCTCCTTTTTCTTGTTCTTGTAGGAGGATGGCTTGGAGTGCTTCCTGTGTTGCTCCTTTTCTTTCCTCTTGTCTTTGTTCTTCTCCTCTGGACACTCTGGCAAAATGTGTCCAGGCTTCCTGCAACCATAACATATAATTTCTTTAGCAGGTGAACGATCATACCTTGGTTTGTCTTCATAGCGTGAAGACTTCTTTCTGAACTCCTTTCTCCCCATCTTGAGAAACCTCTTGGCAAACAGTGCCATAAGTTCCTCATTGGATTGGCTGCCTTCAGAAACATCTGCAGCCTTAAGAGCTAGAGATTGCTCTTTTCTTGTTGGAGTGGGGGTCTTTGCTTCAGCTTCTGCTTCTCTGGTCTTCAGCACTTGCTCAAAAGACTTGAGCTTGCCGAGGAGAGCTTCAGTTGAGATCTCATTGGTACTTCTGGCTTCTTTGATGGGCCAGATTCTTAGATCCCATGTGCTAGGGAAGCACATAAGAATCTTATCATTGACCTCTGTCAATGATATGTCCTTGTCCAGGGTCCTCAGCTCATTGATGATTGAGCTGAGCCTGGTGTACATAGCTTCAACTGATTCAGCATCAGTCTTCTTGAAGTTCTCGTACTGTGAGATAAGGTTGGACCTCCTGTCCTTCCTTTCATCAACTGAACCAGCTACAATCTGGTTCAGTGTGTCCCACATGGCCTTTGCTGAAGAGCAATCAGCAACCTTCTGGAACACCTCATCAGACATAGTCTGAGCCAGTATGTTCATTGCCTTGGCATCAGCAATTTTGGCCTTCTTGTATTCGTCATTATAGTCTGGAGGAGGCACTGCACTCATATCAGATGATGAGGCAGTGGCTGCAGCAGGTGCTCTTGGGGGACCTGACAAAATAGAAGCAAAAATACTCTCATCAATAGAGTTCATATAAAGTTTGATCCTTGCCTTCCAGATGCCAAACTTTGCTAAGTTGCATGCTGGAGGTCTGGTGCTAGAATAATCCTTAGACTGGGCCATGATAGTGAATTTCTATAAACTCTTGGTATCTATCAGGATCTTGTGACTTAGGTGTTAGCCTATACAGTCAGTCAACCTCCCTCTGATACCAATTGAAAGTGAAGGGATAGATACTACTCTAGAGGGGGGGTGAATAGAGTAATCAAATTTTGCACAATACAAAACTTAACTGTCTACCCAACTCCCTTGGAGTGAAGTGCGGAATGAAGAGATTATAGATTTTGATTTAACCTTAAAGCCTAACACAAGTGATGTGCAAACACAGGCTAACTGTAATTACAGTTAAAGCTTGGAAAACCTAAACAGCAACTAGCAACCTAGTTATATCTATTCACAGCCACAGTACAGGAATTAAACAGTTGAATCCAGACGACACAAGGAAATTTATAGTGGTTCCCCAAACAACTTGGGTACGTCCACTCTTCTACCCACACGGTAGGAATCCACTCAGGTTTTTGATCAGGTGCCCTGCCACCAACAGAATCTGCTTCAGGTAGATTCAGAAACCCTTTAGACTTTTGATCAGGTGTCTAAAAACCAAGCACAGGTTTTTGATCAGGTGCCCTGCCACCAAGGGATACTTTTGAAGGGAGTAATAACCCTGTACAGGAGGGGGAAGAAGGTTAAGATGTCTTCTCTATTTTACAATAGATTAGAGAAGCACAAAAAGCTTGCACTGAGCTAGAATGCTCTAAAGAATCAAGGCTCCCCCTAGCTCAAAGATGTCCAGGTGAAGTCTTGCTTCAGTGCAGAAACTCTTCAGAAAATTCTGAAGGAAAGAGCTACAAGAAGAAAATAAATAACAAAAAGAAATCTCTTCAAGCAGCTATTCTTCTTCTTCTTCTTCTTCAAAGAAACTCTGAGTTGAACTTCCTGAAAGCAGGAGAACTCAGGTGAAGAAGAGATGAAGATCTTAACACTTCTCAGTTAGATGGAGTTTGCTGAGAGCAGGAAGCTTGAGCTTGATGAAGGCTTGAGTGCTTTTGAATATGTGTGTAACACTAGCTTCAATCCTTCTGCAAAGGGTTCTTTTTATATCATCATCAAGCAACGGCTCTCTTCCATTTGAATTGTTTGTCTTCTACTGAGCCTTGAGACCTGGGCTGTAAATATCAAGAAGACAGAAATATCTCTGCAGCAAAACATTCCATAAAAAGGAATAAACCTCTTTCTAAGAAGCTGCAGGCTTAAATCAAATAATCAGATAGACTAAATAAAGTCACATCAGAAACAATCTCTTTATAGCAAAAGAAGACTTTTCAGTCTAACGGCTATAAAGGGGCTGTCAGCAGATAAAGTAATTTAAAGAGACAGCTAATAAGACAAACAACTTTATCTTAAAAGATTTTAACTCAGGCAATAAGAATAGAGCAAATAATGCCTGGAAACTTTATCATACAGCTTAAAATAACGTGCCAGAAAATGTATTAAATAATTAAATATAATAAATAAATACAAAATACAAAGGCAGACAGAAAACGTCGAACGACCTTCGAAGATCGTCGAACGACGCCAGGAGATCGTCGAACTACCGGGCAGATAGTCGAACGATCCAGATAGTCAAGCTATCAAACAGATAGTCGAGCTACCGCAGCAGATAGTCGAACTATCAGGACAGATAGTCGAACTACCAGATAGTCGAACTATCTAGGACAGATAGTCGAGCTATCAAGCGCACAGAGATAGTCGAACTATCAAGCAGATAGTCGACCTACCTCAGAAAACAGATAGTCGATCTATCAAAAGATAGTCGAACTATCAAAACAATCAGATAGTCGATCTATCAACAGATAGTCGAACTGCCAGCGCAGAACAGATAGTCGACCTATCAACCGATAGTCGAACTACCAGCGCAGAACAGATAGTCGAACTATCAACAGATAGTCGAACTACCAGCGCAGAACAGATAGTCGAACTATCAACAGATAGTCGAACTATCAGCGCAGAACAGATAGTCGAACTATCAACAGATAGTCGAACTATCAGCGCAGAACAGATAGTCGAACTATCAACAGATAGTCGAACTATCAGCGCAGAACAGATAGTCGAACTATCAACAGATAGTCGAACTATCAGCGCAGAACATATAGTCGAACTATCAACAGATAGTCGAACTATCAGCGCAAACCAAGGCGTCGACCAACTGACAGACGATCGTCGATCAGTCGATAGACGATAGTCGAACGGCGTTCGACTATGGTCGAACGAAAAACCTACTTAACCAAATTCTCAATTTGGAAAAGCGAGGACTCTACAGCTAGACTCCTAACCATTGACCATAGATATTTCTTGGGTCAAGGGCACAAAGAAGAGGACTAAACTCAAATCAAACTAGGGTACCAACAGGTTTTCCTCACCCTTATGAGGTAGTTTTTTGTTGCTTCTTATTAGTAACGATATACATGCTCTCCAGTGGGTTCATGTCAAGTTGTTGAAGCCCACTGGTGGATTTCTTTTAAAATGCTAATTACTTTACTAAGCTGCTAGTTTTACCTCTTCGTAGTTGTATTTACTTGCTCTTTTGGGAATGTTTTATGCTAGATTACATGTTAGATATTTTAACTTATAAAAAAGCATCACTACTAGTATTTCATACATGTCATCTTTTCTAAAACCAAAGTCACTCTCTTCTAGCTAACATAAAGATTATTTTCATACTTATACTAAACCTAGAGTCTTGCATACCATGAGTTGTCTTCTGGGAATGTTTATACTAATGTAGGGTGTTAAGCAACAAAATCAAAGTATTTTTTGCAGTGTATAAGTATATTTTTACTCGTGGACTAGTTGATCCACCGTGCCGAGGGATACAAACATCTTAACTTAAAACTGGATTTCTTTCATAATAACTTATGAATTTCTTATCAAGATATAGAGTTGGAGTCTTGCCTGAGCGTCTGTAGTTATCCCCTACACGACGTGGCATCACAGCGCGTGTTTTCTCCTTACTCTGATATATCTTTCAATGCGGAGAAAATGCGGGTTGTGACAACTATGTGGGCGAAGGGAGGACCTTCAAGCTACGATAGTGGGATGTCACTGGGGAACTACCCCCAAAATTCCATTGAAGGGCCGACACTTCGAACAATTGGCCAACTATGTAGGTGAAGAGCGAACCTTTGAGTCAGGGTTGTGCAAGACTGGGGGGGTTGGCCCAAAGGTTCCGGTGAAGGGAGAATGCTTTGAATCGTTGGACTCACTATGACGGCCAAAAACCTTTGAGATGGTGTTGTGTACGGTCCAGGGGACTTGCCCCAAAGTGTATTAATTAAAATAGGCAACTATGCATGCACAAGTGCAAACTTGTGACTTTAGAGTTGTGATTGTTTTGAATACAGACAAAGGATAAAAGTAAAGTAAATGAAGTCATGATATAGTCAAGCTCTTTTGACCAATTCCTAGCTTTCCCTCAAGTTGTGTCTTCTAGAATACTCTTGATCCATACACATATTATGTCATGGTGGTGTCCCTTATTTTGATTGTACTAGTACATAGAGCTACTCTATGTATGGTCTGTATCTACTATAGATAGCAAGAGCATACAACTTCCTTGTTCCCCAGGACTATTGTGATCCCTGCTGGAGTGAAAAACGACATCGCAAGGTGTGGGATGGAGGGAATAGCCCCATATGCTATGTAACACCCCAAATATCTCCAAGACAAAATGGAGTTTTTATTGGCTGACACGCCCGGCGACACGGGCGTGTCAGGAGGCGTGTCCGGCCAGGTGTCGTGTGTGTTGGCCAGCGACTTGCAGGCGGCAAAGTCGGGCGGCGTGTCGCTTAATACGGCCTAGGAAACGGGTGTGTCCCAGGGCGTGTCCGGGGCGTGTCTGACACGTGTCCATCCTGGGCGTGTCGAGGTGTTGACCTGGTGGTTGGCGGTCGTCAAGCGGCGACACGGCCTGGAACACGGGTGTGTTCCAGGGCGTGTCCAGGCTTGGTTGACGAGCGTGGGGCAGCGGTCGACGTCGACGATAGTCGAGCTTGAGGGACACGGCCATGGACACGGGCATGTGCCTTGGTCGTGTACTTCTCTGGTCGTTTTGGCAATTGTATGAGGTCGTGTACAGGGGTGACACGGGCGTGTCGATTGACTGACACGGGCATGTCAGGTCCGACACAGGCGTGTCCAAGCCCGTGTTCTGGTATCTTTTGAGTCGGTTGCTAACCGACTGGGGGAACACGGCCTGTGACACGGGCATGTCACAGGGTGTGTCAGGCCTATTGAAATGTTTTTCAGAGCAGATCTCGGCCGTTCGTTTCCTTCTATTTAGATCTTGTGGTCCAAAGCCTTTCCAGCTTCTATAAGGCCGTGGATTGAGATGAAATCTCATTCTCACTTAGCCATTCTCTTTCTAAAGAGAAGAAAGAGAGGAGAGCTTGGAGGAGGAGGAGGAGCTTTCCGGCCGCCGGTGGAGCTTTGTTGGTCCGAATCGAGAGCCGAGTTCAGCGTTGCGGAGGCAAGGCCGCTGCGGTGATTTCCATCCGGCTAGTTCTTCCATGGTGCCGAAGCAATCGTCAAGGGTAACGGTCTTTCTTCCTTGGGCAGGTGAAGCCCTTTATTTATGCATGTGCATGGGATCCTCCATCAAGAGATGGAAAAGCGTAAGCGATTCCAGCAGTTGAGTCTGCATCTAGAGCCGGAAGTATGTAGTACGGCATAGGCATGCTGTGTGAAGCCCATCCAGACGTATGTCGGGATTGGTGATGTTTATATTGCGAACCGGAGAAGACTCCGTGTATTCATCGTTTAGCCTGCGGAGATGGTGAGGACGATGTGCTTGGTGTGAAGGATGCTTTGCATAGCTCCTTTGGTTGCATGCTTGTTAAGAGCTGGTTGTTGGAGTGCAGACACCTCTGAGTGGGTGGGCGTGTGAGGGCTTCAACAGGGGTTTGGAGGCTTATGCCCATTCCACCAAGTGGCGATGTTAAGATTGGGTGAGCGGTCGATTGGTAGCAAAGCAGCAGGGCGAATTCCCTAGGCTTGTTACACTACGTGGGTAGGTCGACTGGTAGTGCTCACGGGTTTTGGTGAGGTGCGTACCTTTGAGTGAGACGGGTGCGTGAGGTCTTCAACAGGGGTTTGGAGGCTTATGCCCGCCTACCAAGTACAAACCATAAATGTGCCCTGAGTGCACGGAGCGCCTGGCATTGAGGCCGGCGTTTGTGATGTTGTGTGTGTGATAGATATATATATATATGTTGTGGTTTCTTTACATGCAGGGAAGGAACCACTGCCCCAGGTAAGGGGTAGGGTCGTTATAATTGGTCAGCTAAATGCTGACCGTTGCTTTGTTTATCACCCATGGGGTGGACGTCCTTATGCAGGTGTTGCGGGCTGATTGGATTGAGCGGGCAGAAGCCCATGCTGCTGGTAGGCCCTTGAAGGCCGTGCGAAGTGTTGGATTTCATGTGTGGCCGGCCTGCGTGCCGATGTATGAACTTATATATTTGTAAAGAGAAACCTGTAAGGCCTTAAGGCCGTGTGCGGTGTATTCGTGTAAACATTCCTGGTTGTATATAAATGTGTATTTATATGGTTGTAGTGGACATTCATTGATATGAGTTCTGGAACTTAAAATCTTCCGCTAGAATGCTCTGAGTTAGGATGCGTGTAGAAAGGTTTTTGATACTCTCAAGTGGCTCTCTCGTCTGTCTGTGAAATATGGCGTGGGGCCCCGGCCGGACCCTCTGTTATATTCCATGTGACGAATGGGGGCGTTACAACTTTGGTATCAGAGGTTAGGGTTGAGTTGGGAGCGCATAATTGAACTCAAGAATGTCCACTAGGAATGTGTGTGTGTCTATTCGGTTTGTTTGCCGTTTTAGCATGGAGAGTAATGCTTTCTTGTTCACCTATAGGTGACAAGGAGTGGAGCTGGGCAGTCTGAGCCCCAGCGTTCGGATGAGAGTGCGGCACCAGCTGAGGTGCCTACACCTCCCCCTTTTGCGGAAACGGTGCGCTTAGTTGCGGAGGTGATCTTTGTCATGCTTCAGGCACAACCATTCGGGCAAGCGAGGCCTGCTGTGGCGCTAGTACAGGTTGGTGCGAGGCAAGAGCATGTTGAGGTTCCGGTTGCTGTGCAAGCAGCGGACGAGCAACTGAAGCAATTTATGGAGTTTACTCCGTCTACGTTTGTCGGGACGACATCTCCAACAGAGGCAGAGGATTGGCTCTCCAGAGTGAAACGCATCCTGGCTGCGCTCAGGATTAGTGAGGTGCAGAAAGTCCCGTTAGCCACTTTCCTACTGGAAGGAGAGGTGAGGCTTTGGTGGGATGAGATCGAGTTACACCAGTTGAGAGGTAGAGACCTGGGCGACATATCGATGGACGAATTCTCCAGATTATTTTGGGTGAAATACTTGCCCATGTCGCAGAGAATTGCAATGGAAAATGAATTTCAGCATCTGGTGCAGGGTGATAAGACCGTAGACGATTACCTGCATGAGTTTACCAGACTTGGTCGGTATGCGGGGTCGACGTTTGCGGAAGAGGCGCGAAAGACTAATAGGTTCTATGAAGGACTGCGTGATGAGCTGAGGTTGGCGCTCCCGAGTTCAGTGTACCAAGGATTTCAAGCGTTGGTACATACCGCTAGTGCGCTGGAGAAGGATTTGCAGCGGGTGCGGGAGAAGAAGAATGCGGCAGTGGAAAAGTCCGAATTCAAGGTTCCGCAATCAAAGCAATCAGATTTGAGGAAACGTGATAAGAAGCGGTTCAGGCATGCTGAACAAACTTCGGATGTTGCGTCAGGAGCTACGTTTGAGCAAGGATGGAATGGGCCGCGTACATGTTTTATTTGTGGGAAGTAAGGGCATATCGCCCGATTTTGCTGGAGTGGTGGTGAGAAGAAGGCAGGTGCGTCCTATGACGCAAAGGGCAAAGCCGTGGCAGAATCGTCTGCCTCGCGGGCGCAACCTCGAATTTACACTCTTGAGTTGCAGGAGCCGCAATGTGCAAACCAAGCAGAACAACAAATCCGTGCTTTGGACTTAATGGAAGTCGCGAAACGGATTCTGCGAGATGCGGAGAAGCCGAAATAAAATGAAGTTGCACTTTATTATCGTTTGTTATATTGTATGTATGTATCTATATTTGTGACAAACAGTTGTGGTGGTACGATTCCATGGGGCGAGACAAACGGCGGCCTCTGAGCTCTAAACCTGGATCGTTTTGGTTTGTATCGCAACAGCGTGGTTGTGTTGATACATGTGTGTTGCGCTAAATTTCGGGACGAAATTTCTTTAAGGAGGGGAGGATTGTAACACCCCAAATATCTCCAAGACAAAATGGAGTTTTTGTAGGCTGACACGCCCGGCGACACGGGCGTGTCAGGAGGCGTGTCCGGCCAGGTGTCGTGTGTGTTGGCCAGCGACTTGCAGGCGGCAAAGTCGGGCGGCGTGTCACTTGACACGGCCTGGGACACGGGCATGTCCCATGGCATGTCCGACACGTGTCCATCCTGGGCGTGTCGAGGTGTCGACCTGGTGGTTGGCGGTCGTCAAGCGTCGACACGGCCTGGAACACGGGCATGTTCCAGGGCGTATCCAGGCTTGGTCGACGAGCGTGGGGCAGCGGTCGACGTCGACGATAGTTGAGCTTGAGGGACACAGCTATGGACACGGGCGTGTGCCTTGGCCGTGTACTTCTCTGGTCGTTTTGGCAATTGTGTGAGGCCGTGTACAGGGGTGACATGGGCGTGTCGATTGACTGACACGGGCGTGTCAGGTCCGACACGGGCGTGTCCAAGCCCATGTTCTGGTATCTTTTGAGTCGGTTGCTAACCGACAGGGGGAACACGGCCTGTGACACGGGCGTGTCACAGGGCGTGTCAGGCCTGTTGAAATGTTTTTCAGAGCAGATCTCGGCCGTTCGTTTCCTTCTATTTGGATCTTGTGGTCCAAAGCCTTTCCAGCTTCTATAAGGCCGTGGATTGAGATGAAATCTCATTCTCACTTAGCCATTCTCTTTCTAAAGAGAAGAAAGAGAGGAGAGCTTGGAGGAGGAGGAGGAGGAGCTTTCCGGCCGCCGGTGGAGCTTCGTTGGTCCGAATCGAGAGCCGAGTTCAGCGTTGCGGAGGCAAGGCCGCTGCGGTGATTTCCATCCGGCTAGTTCTTCCATGGCGCCGAAGCGATCGTCAAGGGTAACGGTCTTTCTTCCTTGGGCAGGTGAAGCCCTTTGTTTATGCATGTGCATGGGATCCTCCATCAAGAGATGGAAAAACGTAAGCGATTCCAGCAGTTGAGTCTGCATCTAGAGCCTGAAGTTTGTAGTATGGCATAGGCATGCTGTGTGAAGCCCATCCAGACATATGTCGGGATTGGTGATGTTTATATTGCGAACCGGAGAAGACTCCGTGTATTCATCATTTAGCCTGCGGAGATGGTGAGGACGATGTGCTTGGTGTGAAGGATGCTTTGCATAGCTCCTTTGGTTGCGTGCTTGTTAAGAGCTGGTTGTTGGAGTGTGGACACCTCTGAGTGGGTGGGCGTGTGAGGGCTTCAACAGGGGTTTGGAGGCTTATGCCCATTCCACCAAGTGGCGATGTTAAGATCGGGTGAGCGGTCGATTGGTAGCAAAGCAGCAGGGCGAATTCCCTAGGCTTGTTACACTACGTGGGTAGGTTGACTGGTAGTGCTCACGGGTTTTGGTGAGGTGCGTACCTCTGAGTGAGACGGGTGCGTGAGGTCTTCAACAGGGGTTTGGAGGCTTATGCCCGCCTACCAAGTACAAACCATAAATGTGCCCTGAGTGCACGGAGCGCCTGGCATTGAGGCCGGCGTTTGTGATGTTGTGTGTGTGATATATATATATATGTTGTGGTTGCTTTACATGCAGGGAAGGAACCACTGCCCCGGGTAAGGGGTAGGGTCGTTATAATTGGTCAGCTAAATGCTGACCGTTGCTTTGTTTATCACCCATGGGGTGGACGTCCTTATGCAGGTGTTGCGGGCTGATTGGATTGAGCGGGCAGAAGCCCATGCTGCTGGTAGGCCCTTGAAGGTCGTGCGAAGTGTTGGATTTCATGTGTGGCCGGCCTGTGTGCCGATGTATGAACTTATATATTTGTAAAGTGAAACCTGTAAGGCCTTAAGGCCGTGTACGGTGTATTCGTGTAAACATTCCTGGTCGTATATAAATGTGTTATTTATATGGTTGTAGTGGACATTCATTGTTATGAGTTCTGGAACTTAAAATCTTCCGCTAGAATGCTCTGAGTTAGGATGCGTGTAGAAAGGTTTTTGATACTCTCAAGTGGCTCTCTCGTCTGTCTGTGAAATATGGCGTGGGGCCCCGGCCGGACCCTCTGTTATATTCCATGTGATGAATGGGGGCATTACAACTTTGGTATCAGAGGTTAGGGTTGAGTTGGGAGCGCATAATTGAACTCAAGAATGTCCACTAGGAATGTGTGTGTGTCTATTCGGTTTGTTTGCCGTTTTAGCATGGAGAGTAATGCTTTCTTGTTCACTTATAGGTGACAAGGAGTGGAGCTGGGCAGTTTGAGCCCCAGCGTTCGGATGAGAGTGCGGCACCAGCTGAGGTGCCTACACCTCCCCCTTCTGCGGAAACGGTGCGCTTAGTTGCGGAGGTGATCTTTGTCATGCTTCAGGCACAACCATTCGGGCAAGCGAGGCCTGTTGTGGCGCCAGTACAGGTTGGTGCGAGGCAAGAGCATGTTGAGGTTCCGGTTGCTGTGCAAGCAGCGGACGAGCAACTGAAGCAATTTATGGAGTTTACTCCGCCTACGTTTGTCGGGACGACGTCTCCAACAGAGGCAGAGGATTGGCTCTCCAGAGTGAAACGCATCCTGGCTGCGCTCAGGATTAGTGAGGAGCAGAAAGTCCCGTTAGCCACTTTCCTACTGGAAGGAGAGGCGAGGCATTGGTGGGATGAGATCGAGTTGCACCAGTTGAGAGGTAGAGACCTGGGCGACATATCGATGGACGAATTCTCCATATTATTTTGGGCGAAATACTTGCCCATGTCGCAGAGAATTGCAATGGAAAATGAATTTCAGCATCTGGTGCAGGGCGATAAGACCGTAGACGATTACCTGCATGAGTTTACCAGACTTGGTCGGTATGCGGGGTCGACGTTTGCGGAAGAGCCGCGAAAGACTAATAGGTTCTATGAAGGACTGCGTGATGAGCTGAGGTTGGCTCTCCCGAGTTCAGTGAACCAAGGATTTCAAGCGTTGGTGCATACCGCTAGTGCGCTGGAGAAGGATTTGCAGCGGGTGCGGGAGAAGAAGAATGCGGCAGTGGAAAAGTCCGAATTCAAGGTTCCGCAATCAGAGCAATCAGATTTGAGGAAACGTGATAAGAAGCGGTTCAGGCCTGCTGAACAAACTTCGGATGTTGCGTCAGGAGCTACGTTTGAGCAAGGACGGAATGGGCCGCGTACATGTTTCATTTGTGGGAAGCAAGGGCATATCGCCCGATTTTGCTGGAGTGGTGGTGAGAAGAAGGCAGGTGCGTCCTATGACGCAAAGGGCAAAGCCGTGGCAGAATCGTCTGCCTCGCGGGCGCAACCTCGAATTTACACTCTTGAGTTGCAGGAGCCGCAAAGTGCAAACCAAGCAGAACAACAAATCCGTGCTTTGGACTTAATGGAAGTCGCGAAACGGATTCTGCGAGATGCGGAGAAGCCGAAATAAAATGAAGTTGCACTTTATTATCGTTTGTTATATTGTATGTATGTATCTATGTTTGTGACAAACAGTTGTGGTGGTACGATTCCATGTGGCGAGACAAGCGGCGGCCTCTGAGCTCTAAACCTGGATCATTTTGGTTTGTATCACAACAGCGTGGTTGTGTTGATACATGTGTGTTGCGCTAAATTTCGGGACGAAATTTCTTTAAGGAGGGGAGGATTGTAACACCCCAAATATCTCCAAGACAAAATGGAGTTTTTGTAGGCTGACACGGACGTGTCAGGAGGGGTGTCCGGCCAGGTGTCGTGTGTGTTGGCCAGCGACTTGCAGGCGGTAAAGTCGGGCGGCGTGTCGCTTGACACGGCCTGGGACACGGGCGTGTCCCAGGGCATGTCCGACACGTGTCCATCCTGGACGTGTCGAGGTGTCGACCTGGTGGTTGGCGGTCGTCAAGCGGCGACACGGCCTGGAACACGGGCATGTTCCAGGGCATTTCCAGGCTTGGTCGACGAGCGTGGGGCAGCGGTCGACGTCGACGATAGTCGAGCTTGAGGTACACGGCCATGGACACGGGCGTGTGCCTTGGCCGTGTACTTCTCTGGTCGTTTTGGCAATTGTGTGAGGCCGTGTACAGGGGTGACACGGGCATGTCGATTGACTGACACGGACGTGTCAGGTCCGACACAGGCGTGTCCAAGCCCGTGTTCTGGTATCTTTTGAGTCGGTTGCTAACCGACTAGGGGAACACGGCCTGTGACACGGGCGTGTCACAGGGCGTGTCAGGCCTATTGAAATGTTTTTCAGAGCAGATCTCGGCCGTTCGTTTCCTTCTATTTGGATCTTGTGGTCCAAAGCCTTTCCAGCTTCTATAAGGCCGTGGATTGAGATGAAATCTCATTCTCACTTAGCCATTCTCTTTCTAAAGAGAAGAAAGAGAGGAGAGCTTGGAGGAGGAGGAGGAGGAGCTTTCCGGCCGCCGGTGGAGCTTCGTTGGTCCGAATCGAGAGCCGAGTTCAGCGTTGCGGAGGCAAGGCCGCTGCGATGATTTCCATCTGGCTAGTTCTTCCATGGTGCCGAAGCGATCGTCAAGGGTAACGGTCTTTCTTCCTTGGGCAGGTGAAGCCCTTTGTTTATGCATGTGCATGAGATCCTCCATCAAGAGATGGAAAAGCGTAAGCGATTCCAGCAGTTGAGTCTGCATCTAGAGCCAGAAGTATGTAGTACGGCATAGGCATGCTGTGTGAAGCCCATCCAGACGTATGTCGGGATTGGTGATGTTTATATTGTGAACCGGAGAAGACTCCGTGTATTCATCGTTTAGCCTGCGGAGATGGTGAGGACGATGTGCTTGGTGTGAAGGATGCTTTGCATAGCTCCTTTGGTTGCATGCTTGTTAAGAGCTGGTTGTTGGAGTGCGGACACCTCTGAGTGGGTGGGCGTGTGAGGGCTTCAACAGGGGTTTGGAGGCTTATGCCCATTCCACCAAGTGGCGATGTTAAGATCGGGTGAGCGGTCGATTGGTAGCAAAGCAGCAGGGCGAATTACCTAGGCTTGTTACACTACGTGGGTAGGTCGACTGGTAGTGCTCACGGGTTTTGGTGAGGTGCGTACCTCTGAGTGAGACGGGTGCGTGAGGTCTTCAACAGGGGTTTGGAGGCTTATGCCCGCCTACCAAGTACAAACCATAAATGTGCCCTGAGTGCACGGAGCGCCTGGCATTGAGGCCGGCGTTTGTGATGTTGTGTGTGTGATAGATATATATATATGTTGTGGTTGCTTTACATGTAGGGAAGGAACCACTGCCCCGGGTAAGGGGTAGGGTCGTTATAATTGGTCAGCTAAATGCTGACCGTTGCTTTGTTTATTACCCATAGGGTGGACGTCCTTATGCAGGTATTGCGGGCTGATTGGATTGAGCGGGCAGAAGCCCATGCTGCTGGTAGGCCCTTGAAGGCCGTGTGAAGTGTTGGATTTCATGTGTGGCCGGCCTGCGTGCCGATGTATGAACTTATATATTTGTAAAGAGAAACCTGTAAGGCCTTAAGGCCGTGTGCGGTGTATTCATGTAAACATTCCTGGTCGTATATAAATGTGTTATTTATATGGTTGTAGTGGACATTCATTGTTATGAGTTCTGGAACTTAAAATCTTCCGCTAGAATGCTCTGAGTTAGGATGCGTGTAGAAAGGTTTTTGATACTCTCAAGTGGCTCTCTCGTCTGTCTGTGAAATATGGCGTGGGGCCCCGGCCGGACCCTCTGTTATATTCCATGTGACGAATGGGGGCGTTACATGCTACCTATAGTGGACAACCAAAGATGTTGATTTAAGGAGACTATGAATCTATAGACATGAACTGGAAACTATGGGTGACTTGCTTCAGGAACTTTCTTAGTATCACAGGGAGAGTGATCTTTACTTCTACTTGGAAGGTTCTGCCATTGAAGCCGTAAATCGGTCCCGAGGCTGGGTTGTGCTTTATTTCTTTGGAATCTCCATGTCGTGAAGGGCGAGCATGAACACAACATTGACTAAGTTGTCATTATCAACCCGTACTTGCTTAATGCAGAAGTTGGTGTCTCTAATTTCTACACAGATGACTAACAGGTCTTGGTGTGGTATGAGCAGTCCCTTTAAATCTTTGTGCCCAAAGCTGAACGTCTCTATAGGTTATACGTTCTGGTCCTTTCGCTTCACGCCATATTGAGCGATAGAATTGTTGGCGGCAAAGGGAGAGTCGGTGATAGTTTCCACTATTCCCGCTATTTGTCTGCCCCATGTGTATCCTTGTGTGTAGGAGGTTATTCTCTCTTTCCATGTCCTAGATGGTTGTGGGCCAGGTTTTGTAAGAACCTCCCAAGGATGCCTTATTGGATGAGGAATTTGATCTCATCCTTGAGCTTTATGCACTCCTTAGTGTTGTGCCTCATTCTTTAATGGAATTCAAAGTACTTTGATCAATTTACCTTATTTGGCAGGAGCTCTTACGGCCTTTATAGTGTTGGGTTGTCCTGGATCATATAGAGTGCATTTGGAAAGGAGGTGTTGAGAGTTGTATACTCCTAGTTGGGTTGGGGCCCAGTATCTAGGCAATTTTTCCGGCATGTTCTATTTCGGTGTTCCTCATGTCGCTGCGGGGCTGGTTCTTCTTTCTTCCTCTTTGGCCTTCTTTCGAACTATCATCGATTGACTTCGATAGGTTCTTCAGCTGTGATCTATGCCTTGACCCTGTGCATAAGGTTGGGATAGCTAGAGACCGTCTCTCTCATCTTGGTGGAGTAGAATCTGCTCAGCCAGAGTCCTCCAAGGAAGACTCCCCTCCAAAACTCAGTATTTACCTGGGGATCTGTCAGGCTTCAAAAGTGAACCGACGAAAGAATTCCTTAGGAGTTTCCCTTCACTTAATTGAATCCCTGAGAGATGAGAGGGGTCCTTTACTATCCTCTTATTGGCATTAAACTAATAAAGAACTGATGAGTTAGCTCAATGAAGTTCCTGAATGTCCCTTTAAAAGAGTGTGGGATCAGGTTCTTGCTAAGCCCTTTAGTGTGGTGGGGAGCACTAGACAGAGCTGCTGATCAGGGGAATTATAGATCATGAGGATGGTGAAGAGGCGGTTCATATCATCTAGGGGGTCTTTTGTCCCATTGTAGTACTCGATGCTCGGAAGCTTAAATCCGATTGGGATGTGATGTGCCAAAACTTTGAGTGCAAGCAGGAAGCCATTTCGGATGGGGTGGTGCACGAATATAGATCGTTGACTAACCTGGTCGTACTATTCTACTATTAGTTCTCTTATCTCTTCTCTGGTGAGCCTCCATGTGAGGTTATCACGGCCACCTACCCTCTGGCGCTAGTGTAGCAAGCCGGCTTTGGGGGCCCTGGCCTGACAGGCGGGGTACGCGATGCTAGATGTTTCCAAAAACACCTCAGAGTCCTCTTCTTGATTGTTATCTAGGGCGAGATTTTGTGGTAAATGAGGCAGATTATCTGGTTCCGAGAGCGCGACAGGAGCATGAGAAGCCTCAAGGATCCTAAAGTGAACCAACATTTTTGTCTTCTGTTTTTCTATCTGGTGGACATGAATTGCTAGTACATTTACATGCCTAATTAATGTCTCCTGCAGTCGAGTTGTGTTAATGATGGAGTTGTAAGGGGCAGGATCAACGCGTCCCCAAGAACATATCCTTTGGTTGTGTGGGTTCTTCTTCTTACAATGGTTGCCATTCTCGAGTATCAATGTGCAGTGGATACTATTTAAAAAATCTTTAGAGCTTTGGGAAAACCTGTCCCTAGAGACGACGCCAAACTATTGTGGGAAACTCGAGGCTCCTGCAGATCGGTCTAAATTTCAACATCTTAACCCGAGACCATTCGAGTGCGTAAACAGACAATGAGATCCATACGGCTGACAATAGACTTTTTTTTAATGCGGAAACCTAGGAAACAGGTGAAAACCCATGTGGTCGGGGTTGTACTGACCAAACTTTACTATTTTCTAGTGTTGCATAATTCTTTATAGAGAAGGTGAGGGCAATAGTCCGCTCCTCATTATAATTGTTGGAGAGAAAGAAATGGGCTCGATGAGTGCAATGTCTGGATGCTTTGAGGTCTTCGACAGGTGCTTGGTAGCTGTGAGTGCATGTTGTGTGAGTCTCGGCATCTACAACTTGTCTCTTATAGCGCGCAAAGGAAACTGGAGCAGTGGACTTGTTGCCGACTAGATGACTTCTTGCATAGTTGAGGGCGTTATAAGCGCGTTATGCATGGAATGCTCGTCGCGGAATGCACAGAGTGGAACGTACGCAGAGGCACTTAATGAATGATAAAGATTTTAAAAAAATCTTCAAGGCGCTCGAAGATCTTTGAAGGGGTCTTTGAAGGTGAAAAAGATCTTCAAGGGATTCCTGAAGGATCTCTCACGCACGTAGGAGGCAAAGTGGGGGGAGGAGAAGATGAAATGAAGGAGGGCCATAAGGTCCTATTTATAGGTTGTGGGGTTGGTTATGGTGGTTACACGGTTATCTACAGACCATAACCACTTTATGTGTTATTTGCAGGACACTTTCTTATATTGTATGTCACGTATTTTTAGGGATTTACAATGCACACACAAATAATTATTTTGGCAATGTGCATACCCAAAATGGGTGGTTACACCAGGTTATTATGTGTTGATCGGACGGTGTAGATCGAGTGGCGGTGATTCAACGGTGGAGTAGGGTCGGACGACAGTGGGGGTCGGTGATGAGACCTCAGCGGGAGAGGTTGACTGGGGAGGAGGGAGTGGATATAGACCAAGAAGTCGGTTGCGGGACATCACATTCACGAGCTTACGGTCATGAGGCGTGGTGGCGGCCGATCAAGGGGCCAGCCACGGTCCCTCGTGGAAGCTGGCTCATAGCTGCGAGGGGCTGCAGCAGCTGGCCAGGAGGCCAGCCACGGTCACACAGTTGCGAGGCACGATAGCGGCTTTCCAGAATGCCGGTCGATCCCCTCTCGGCCGCATATGTACGATCGTGAGGCATGACAACAGTCGTTCTGTAGGTCGGTTGCGATCGCATGTACGCGATCGCTAGGCGCAGCGAGGACCGACCGTAAGCCTTGTCATGGGACCTCGCACTCGCATTTGTGCGGTCGTAAGGCATGGTGATAGCCATCCGGGAGGCTAGTCATTCCCCTTATGGTCGTATTCATCCATCCGCGAGGCATGGCAGAGGCCGACCACAACCCCTCATAGTCGCATGCACGATGGTGTGAGGGGCGGAATAAAGCTGGGAGGCCATCCAAGGGCCTTCGTGGACATGTGCCATTGCCGACAATGTGGCCGGCTGCGGGCCCTCGCAACTGAGGGCCCTCATGTCCGCAGACGTACGGTCGCGAAGTGCGATGGAAGTCGACCGAGTTACCGGTCATGGTAGTTTGCGTGGCGATTGGCGTGGCGGTTCCCTCCATGACCCCCACTAAGTTAGTGGGGGATATGGAATTTCGATTATTTGTAGCCCATAATTTAAATAAATAGAGGAGTACCCCATCATTTTATATCTATGATAATATTTTAGTTTTGTTAAGTAGACTTGGAATCTCTATCCTAGAGTTTGGCACATATATATTTCTTGCAAAAATAATAATCTCATTTAAATTGTCGGCTATTTTGATATTGCCTATAGTGCCTAGTAATTTTGACTTTTATCATAACAATATCTGACAATACAACTACAGTATATGTAATCTTGGAGAAATGATTTAATATAGTGACATGTTCAAATTTGGAGTTGTTTTAATTTATGAATGCCTTTTACTTGCATGTTATGCTAACATTTGGTTGGTATCCTAATAATAAAAGGTAATTTTATTTGTGAAGTTATATAGAATTGCACTTAGGGCCAAGTTTTTCGCACGGTCAGTCCTTTCACTCGGGCAGCCTCCGTGTGTATGAATTTGTACAACGTGCATGCATGCTGCCTGCGCTCTGCTACTTCTAGTCATTGGTGTTGCTTTCGACCTCCTCTATCGCTTCCAACTGCATCTACTGACTCCGACGCTTCCTACTGCCTTCACTACTTCTGTCCTCCACCGTCACTGGGCCACTTGCCCGGGCCGCATGGGTGACATGTTCGTCATTTCAAAAAATGGATATCTAGGTGACCCAAACGGAGAAATATCATTTGCCAACTCAAGATCCAGTCGGATATAATTACAAACACATCGCTTCAATAGAACTCTAAAAAGGCCCTTAGGACTTCATTTGAAGACAAGCAATAAGAGCGATTAGAGAGAGCTCTGAGGTTTTCCGGCATAGATCATTCATTCACTCTTAATTCCCTATAGTTTCTTTAAAGTCTACTCACTCTCAATGCTCGCAGGAACGCTTCAGCAAGCATAATAAAAGGCATAAAAATAACACTCTCGTGGATTCTCTAGCTCTGTGGAATTAGCATTATTGAGAAAAAACCCTTATGATTTTCCTTAACAAATTACTTTAAGTGATTTTACATACTAGGTCTATTACACATGTTTTATAGAGAGAGTAATTTGGTTTAAGGAGTCCTAGGATGTCATTGGTGTAAAAGACATGAGAAAGACAAACAGAATTTAAGAGAAAAGTCAGGAAATGCTAACATGTGTCGACTAGAAGTCAACGTGTTGGAACTCTTTATTACTTATTTAGGCTAGGATTATTATTAGGATTTTTATTTTGACCCAACTTGTATAGACTAGGGTCATATTTTATTTCCAGAGTTGTTTCAGAAGGAATTCAAGAGATGCTCAGTTCGACGAACTCTGAACTAAGTTCGACTACTTCAGATCTCAAACTCTGAGCTTAGTTCGACGATCTCTGAGCTCAGTTCGACGAAGACAGAGCTCAGCTTGACGAAAGTAAAAGCTCGGTTCATAAAAGATCGGTTCGACGAAACCCAGGCTCTATTCGACGAAATCCTTGTTGAGTTCGACGAGCAGAATTTTTCTATATTAACAAAAGGCAGAATAATTTCAAATGTTTGATAACTGAAACTCTGATATTTAATGCTAAATATTCTAACGAATATAGTCATTTAAGGCATCATTAAATATGGATTTATCGTAGAGTTTTAAACCTAATTAATTCTAAGACAGTTACAAATTCTCAAGGGATTCTTCAGACGTTTAAAGAATTGTATGATTTCAAATATTAATTCTTCCCTGACAACATATATATATATATATATATATATATATATATTGAAGATTGCTGGAAAACAAGAATTTTGATATACAGAGATTTTGAGATATACAGATATTCTGCTTCAAACTCTTCTCAAGAGACATCCTAATTCATATCTGTCTGAAATATCTATTGGAGAGTAATAGCATACAAGAAGGTCTATACCCTGAAGAAAAGTCACCTCCCTTGATCACAATCTCTATTCAAATCTGGGGAGCTTTTTGCAAACATCATCCACTTAGTCTTCTCAGAGATTCTTGACAGCGAAGACAACATCTAACTCCTTTAGTTTATTCTTAAACTGTGTATAGGGTTTTAACTCCCTTTAAAAGTTAACACTTGGTTCATAAGTCACCTGATCAAAAGACTTATGTTTGGTTTTTGGGTACCTGATCAAAAGCTCAAAGGGTTACTAGATCTCCCTTAGTAAATAGATCTTTTGGTGACAGGGCACCTGATCAAAAACCTTTAGTGGATTCCTACTAGGGTGGTAGAAGAGCAGACGTACCCAGATTTATTGGGGAACTACTATAAAATCCTTGTGTTGTCTGTGATTGATTATTTTTTATTTTGTTTGCTGTGAATTTTATTTATATATATATATCACTTATTTTTAAAACTGCTGTAAAAATTAATTAATGTTTTTAAAATACTCTATTCACCCTCCTCTAGAGTAAAGTTAGATCTATCACTTCCACTTTCAATTGGTATCAGGGGAGGGTTGGCTTTACAGGCTAACACCCGAACCAATAGATTTGATAGATCTTATCTTACCTACAAGATTGTTGATAAATTTATCATGGCACAAAATAAGGAGTACTCAAGCACTAGACCTCTTATTTGCAATCTTAATAAGTTTGCACTATGGAAATCAAGGATTAGGTTATATATGAATTCTATTGATGAAGACATCTACAATTCAATTTTGACAGGTCCACCTCTACCACTGGAAACAATAAGCACCAGTGCTACACCTCCTCCAGAATGGACAGAGGCTCAGAGAAAAGAAAAAACTGCTGGTGCAAAGGCTATGAATATACTAGCCAAAACAATGTCTGATGATATTTTTCAGAAGGTTGCTAAATGCACCTCAGCAAAAGATATCTTGGACTCCCTCACTACAATGGTAGCTTGATCAGCAGATGAAAGAAAAGACAGAAGATCTCATCTAATTTCACAATATGAGAATTTCAAAAAGGGAGAGACTGAATCTATTGCTGATTTGTATACAAGACTCAGTCTCATAATCAATGAACTGAAAACCTTGGAGAAAGACATTACTTTGATAGAAGTAAATCATAAAATTCTCATGTGTTTTACTAACACATGAGATTCAAGAATTTGGCCAATTAGAGAAGCCAGAAGTGTGAATGAAATTTCAACAGAAACTTTGTTGGGCAAGCTCAAATCATATGAGCAGCTCATCAAAACAAAAGAAGCTGAACAAATGAATTCATCCTCAGTGAAGAAGGAAAAGAGTATTGCTTTCCAAGAAACTAAAGAGGAAGAACAACTTCCAGAAAATGAAGAACTCTTAAGTCTATTGGCTAAAAGATTTTACAAAATGGCCAGGAAAGACTTCAGGAGAAGATTTTCCAGAAACAAGGACAAACGAAGGTATGACAAAACACCTACTAAGGAAATTTTTTGCTATGGTTGCAGGAAACCAGGACAAATTCTTCCAGAATGTCCTGAAAATCAGAAGAAATATAAGAAGAAGGAGAAAGACTTTAAGAAGCAGCCAAACAAACCCTCTTCTAGTAAACATAGATAGAAGGGGAAAGGCTTTGTAGTTGAAACATGGAGTGAGTCAGACACTGAATCTTCATCCAGTTCAAGTGAAGATAAAGAAGAATCAAAAGGCAAAGAAATCTATTTGATGGCAATTAATGCATCAAACAACAATTCTGATTTTGACTCTGAATCTGAAGAAGACCAGGTAATTACAACTTTTGATTTTACTTCAGACCAATTCAAAATAGACTTTAAACTACTTTGTAAAGATCTGATAAAATCTGAGAAGGAAATAAAACTTCTCAGAGAAAAGTTAACTGAATTAAACAATATATTTTCAGAAAACATTAAACTTAAAGAAGATTTGGAAATCTGTAAGGAACAAATTGTTTCCCTGGAAAACAAATAAACAGAGGCTAAAAAGTTTGAAAAAACTCTTAATGGGAGAAGTATCAAAATGATGAATATTACAAGACAGTCAATGCTAGATTAAATGACAGACTAGGCTTGGGAGCTTCATCCACTTGGATATAAAAATCAACCTGAATATTCTTATATTTCTACTGATTATGACAAAAAATTAGGACCCAAGGTAATCTGGGTCAAGAACACCTAACTTATTTTTAATACAGGAAAAGAACTATCCTACCACAGAGGAACAGTGGTATTTGGATAGTGGGTACTCTAAACACATGATAGGAAGAAAAGCTAATCTAAAAGAGTTCAAAGCAAAGCTTGGATCAAAAGTCATATTTGGAGACTCCAACTATGGCTAGACAGAGGGCTATGGCAATGTAAAAATTGGAGTAGTTACCTTCAGAAAGGTAGCTTATGTGAAAGGTCTTAAGAATAACCTCATCAGCATCAGTCAACTATGTGATGAAGGTTATCAGGAGTGGAATACCTCTACCATAGATTCCTTTCAGGTACCAATTCTGTGTGAGAAACTAGGTGAATTAATTATAAACCAAGAGGATACATTGCATCCTTCTCAACAGTTTGATGATGACAATGATGAAGATAATCCTGAAATTTATGTTGAAAAGTTGTAGCTAATGAAATTCCATAAGAGGAATTAACAACACAAATCATTGAAGAACAAACTCCACTGTTGATTAAGTCACTATTAGAGATCATCCTAGATCTCAAGTGATTGGAGATATATCAGTTGGTGTTCAAACAAGACATCAACTCAATCAAGATCAGATGCATACATGTTTTCTATCTCAGATTGAACCTCAATCCATAAAAGATGCAGAATAAGATCCTCATTAGATCATTGCAATGCAAGAGGAACACAGTCAGTTTGAGAGAAATAGAGTTTGGGACTTAGTTCAAGACCCAAAGACTATCCAGTAATTGGAACCAAATGGGTCTTCAGAAATAAATTGGATAAAGCTAGATTTGTAGCTCAAGGATATTCACAGTAGGAAGGAATAGATTATGATCAAACTTTTTCTCCTATTTCAAGATTAGAATCTATCAGAATATTTTTTGCTTTTATTGCATTCAAAAAATTCAAAGTATATTAGATGGATGTAAAGAGTGCATTTCTGAATGGAGATATCAAAGAGGAAGTCTATGTAGAAGAAGCTCTAGGTTTTATCTCTTCAACTCACTCATCTCATGTATTTAAGCTTAATAAAGCTCTTTATGGTCTTAAACAAGCTCCAAGAGCTTGGCATGAGACCCTTGCTAATTTTCTATTAGAAAATAAATTTTGTAGAGGCAAGGTAGACAAAACCTTATTTTTTAGACATCATAAAACTGAAATTTTACTAGTTCAAATATATGTTGATGATATAATTTTTTATTCTACTGATTCCAAACTTTGCAAAAGGTTCTCTGACCTAATGCATTCAAAGTTTGGAATGAGTTACATGGGTGAATTGTCTTATTTTCATGGCTTATAAGTGAAGCAAACACCTGATGGCATCTTCATATCTCAATATGCTAAAGAGCTAATTAAAAGATTTGGGATGTCAGATGCCTCCTCTATGAAAACACTTATGCCTACTAATGCTATAGTAGATAATGATGAACAAGAAAAATTTGTTGATCAGAAAACATACAAAACTATCATTGGGTCTCTATTGTATTTAATAGCAAGTAGATGAGATATTATGTTTGCAACCTGTATTTGTGTTAGCTTTAAGTTAACCCTAGAGAATCTAACCTTATTTTAGTAAAAAGAATTTTGAAATATATGAAGGGTTGTCCTAATCTAGGACTCTGGTATCCTACTGAGTTGGGGTTTGAATTAACTGGATTCACAGATGATAAATATGTTGGATGCAGAGTTGATAGAAAAAGCACATCAGGAACTTTTCAGTTTCTTGGTGATAAGCTTGTATCATGGTTTTACAAGAAGCAAACCTTTGTGTCTACTTTAACTGCTGAAGCTAAATATATTACAGCAAGTAGTTGTTATTCATAGATTTTGTGGATTCAAAATCAATTACTAGATTATGGTTACAACTTAAATAATTCAATTATATTCTGTGATAATACTAGTGCAATTTCAATTGCACAGAATCCAGTCCTCCATAGTAGGAATAAACATATAAAAATAAGGCACCATTTTATTAGAGATAATATAGATAAAAATAAAATTAGCCTAGTATTTATTCCTACTGATTTACAAAGAGAAGATATTTTCACCAAACCTTTGGATGAAAAGAAACATATTTTATTTTTAAATCAATTAGGAATGATTGATGGAGAGTCATTAAGTTGATTTTGGACGGAGATCGACGAATTGCAAACCTTTCGTCGAACAGAGATCAACGAATTGTAAAACTTTCGTCGAACAGAGATTGACGAATTATGAAACTTTCGGAGATAGATGAATTCTGAACCTTTCGTTGAACGGAGATCGGCGAATTGTGAATATTTCGTCGAACGAAGCATGACGACTTGTTTTTCGTCCTTTCAACTTCTGAAAACTTATATTTAGGTTTTCATTGAGCTCCGTCCCGCGCATTCTCCATTTCTCTTCTCTTGCACTTGATCTCTTTGTTTTACAGGATAATGGCGGTGTCGCAAGTGATTCTCACTGCGATGAAGTTTGACGTTGGATTCGATATAGACATGGATTCTTTTCAACATTCGGATCAAATCTTTCTGGATATCTTGCAACCATTTGAGGCACAGCATCTGTATAATTTTATGTCCACCCATATCAAGCTCCCCGTCACAAAAATAAGGAATGGGTTTACAGTGCAAAGGTTCAAGATCTTACAACCATTACTGGATCAATCTCAGGACATCAGGCTTCACTTACCCCTGCGATTTTACTTGAAATTTTTGGTTTAGTCAAAGGAGAAGATGAATTAGAACTATCTAGTACAGAATTTGATATTATTATAGATAGAATGGGCCACTATCAAAGAAACCCTAACCACTTGTTGAAAAAGAATTTCTCTGTAGAATTCTAATTTCTAGCTGATGTAGTTGGTAAAGTTCTTCTGGGCAAATATTCAGCCCATGACTATGTAACCAGGCACCAGTTTCTGGTGATGAGTGCTCTAGTTGACCAAAAAAACATTACTTGGGGGATAGTTTTGTTTGATTCAATCAAGAAGAAGATTAATAAGAAGGATGTGTGTTATGGAAGAATTCTGTGTATTTTTCTTTAGACCAAATGTCCAGAGGACTTGGTCTCTCAGACTGTGCATATTAATGCATCCAAGAGGATCACCTCTGCTCTGTTTGGAAAATGGGAGAGGGTGATTCCTAAGCCTCTCAGGGTTGAATCCTCTAGGACAGCTTCTGAAAGCATTAAGGCTATCCCAGCTACTCTCCCTACTCTAGCAGAAGTTTCTTCCCTTATTTCTACCTCTCCTCAACCATCTCCACATAATTCCCCTAATCCTTCTATACCACCTTCTCAACAGCCTACTTTATGTACAGAAGTCCATCCTTAGTCCTTCATGCAGATTCCCCAGTTCATCATTCACCTCATTTATGTAATGCTCCAAAAACACTACAGGTATGGGAAGTGTTTTTATGGGTTATGGAGCCCTGGGAATTTCCCGGCTGGAGGTCACGGGCGTGTAAGGGGTGCCGACACGGGCGTGTCAAAGTTGATACGGGTGGTTCAATATGTCGTGTCCTTCTTTGGAAACTGGGCTGTATCGAGAGGCGTGTACACGGCTCGGGACATAGGTATGTCGTGGTCGACACGACCGTGTCAATCCTGACACGGGCGTGTCAGGACCCATGTCCACTAAGGTTCGTGTCGGTTCCGTAGGGTGGTTATGGAAAACGCCCACCGATACGGGCATGCCAGTTTGGGCAACACGGGTGTGCCACCTGAGACACGGGCATGTCTCAATCCGTGTCCTACTCTGGGTCGACGATTTTGTGTGCAAGAAGGGCACACGGCCGTGTGCAAAGCCGTGTTCGGCCATCTGAAATGATTTTCATAGTTAATCTGGGCCGTTCATTTTTATTAAATACGATCCAATGGCCCTGGCTTGCCTCCTGATGGTTTATGGATGGGAATGGGGAAGTTATTCCTCATTTCATCTTTGGCTTTCTCTTTCTAAGGAGAAGAGAGAGGGGAGAGCAAGAGGAGGTAAGAGAAGAGGAATCTGGCCATCGGTGGTGCTACGGTGGTCTGAATCGCGTGCCAAATTCAGATATGTGGAGGAAAGAGCGTTGTGGTCCTTTCCAACCGTGTACTTTTCTCCATGGAGCCAAAACGTACTACAAGGGTAATGATTTTCCACTCGGACATGTGAAGTCCTACTTTCCTGCATTTGCATAGGAATCCTCCACCAAAAAGGTGGAACGCGAAGTGATTCCCGTAGGATCGGTGGTTCATCCCTTGCTTTGTTGCATTAGAACCGGAAGTGAGTAGTATGGTTAGGCATTCTATGTGAAGCCCATCCGAAAGTGAGTAGTACGGATTGGTGATTCTTTGTTTGCAAATCAGAGAAGACTCCGTGTTCATTGATTGTTTGTATGGAGTCCCTTGATGAATACATGTGGCTTAGTGCAGCAGGAAGTACTGGAGGAAGTCCGGGAAAATGTGAGAGTTGATACTTGGTGTTCAACTCATGTGGTCATGAGTACCATGTTGTGTGTTGTTGGGTCGTTGTGCTACAACTCAAAGCCTTGGTGGCGAATAGGGAAGGAGATGTTGTACCCGCGTCAGTCTGGTGTGACGACTGACGATGATGAGCAACGGGAAAGGTGGATCTGTACCTGCGTTATGGTTGTCTAACTTTGGGTGCTTAAGTCCCTATATGGATCTCATAGCAAGAGTCTTAGGCCTGTGCACCGTAATGACTAGGAATGCTCATTCTGGATCGTAAGGGAGAGAGACCTTGAAACGGTGGTGGGACCCTTGATTTTCCGGTTCACCAATAAGGTTCCCTGAGTGCACGGAGCGTCGGGCCGTCGTGCTGACATTTTTGTTATGTATTGTCTAGTGCGGTTATGCACAGCCATGGTGGATTATAGTATATATGTGCTGGTTAATAAAATGCTTTGCAAGGAAGGAATTTCATTTTGTCCATGCCAGGGGCAGTGTCGTTATAATTGGTCAGCTGAATGCTGACCGTTGCCCTATTTTCCGCCGCTTGGTGGATTGTTTCTTGCAGTTGGAGCTGGCCCAAGCGGGAAATAGCGGGCTGAAGCCCTTGTTGCGCTGCTAACCTTGAATGCTTTACTTTGCTTTACTCTTATTTATGTGTGGTCATCCTGCATGCCGATGTTTATAAACCACACTCCTGTTAAGAGAAACTTGTAAGGCCATAAGAACATGTACCTTGTGTATTGGTTGTTTTCATTCCTAATTGTTAGTAGTGGACATTTCTTTTGTTGTACTTGAGTTCAAAGTTTTCAACCTTGAATCTTCCGCTAGAATGCTCTGTGTTAGGAATCGTTGGTAGTTTTGATATTATAAAGTAACCTCTCTGCCTGTTCGTGGAATATGATGTGGGGCCCCGGCCGAACCTTCTACTATATCCCATGTAATGGGTAAGGATGCTACAATTTGGTATAAGCTTGTAGGTCTCTCTTCCGAATTCGTGGGCGAATTCTTTTGAGAGGTGGCGAGCCCGTGTAAGTGTTGTCGTTCTAACACAAAATGAACTCAAGAATGTCCACTTAGGAATAAAAATACACTTGTTTGCGGAATCTGCGTATTCCTTTTTGTAAGTTTGCCATTTTGTTTTGTCGCTAAGTTATGTTTCTCACACATAGAGGCGACTAGAAGTCATGCAGGACAATTAGAACCCCAACGTTCCGATGAGAGTGTGGCACCATTGGAGGTGCCCACACCTCCTCCTTCTGTTAAAACTGTTCGTATGATTACGGAGATGGTATGTGTTGTGATGAATGCTCAGCTGGCTGGATAGGTGAGGCCTGCAGCGGTGCCAAATCAGGTTGGGCTAAGGCAAGAACCGGTATAAGTGGTGGTTTATCTCCGAGTAGCAGATCAACAACTGAAGCGGTTCATGAGCTTCAATCCTCTAACGTTTGATGGGACCGGTTTGTCGGCCCAGACGGAGGATTGGCTCTCAAGGTTAAGAAGGATCTTGACAGCAATCAGGGTTGAGGAGGAGCAGAAGGTAACGTTAGCCACTTTCCTGCTGGAGGGAGAGGCTCGGCTTTGGTGGGATGAGGTCGAACTGCATCACTTGGCAGGCAGGCAGTTAACTGAGGTCTCGATGGTGGAGTTCTCCCGGTTTTTCTTGGCAAAGCATTTGCCGACGCCACAAAGGATTGGTATGGAATTGGAGTTTCAATGGCTGACGCAAGGAGAAAAGAGCGTGGATGACTATCTCCATGAGTTTACACGTCTGGGACGTTATGCATGATCTATCTTTGCCGAAGAGGAGCATAAGACTAGTAGATTTTATGAAGGACTGCGGGATGAGCTAAGGTTTTTGCTCTCGAGTTCTGTGAGCCAAGGATTTCAAGCATTGGTCTGTATGGCTAGGTCTTTGGAGAAGGACTTGAAGAGGACACAGGGCAAGAGGAACTTGGCAGTGACAAAGCCAGAGTTCAAGACGCCGCGTCCGGAGAAGTCTGGGTCCCATAAGCGATGGGGAAAGAGGTCCAAATCTGCTGGACAAGCCCCTTCAGATGTTGTGACAGAGGCATCTTCTGGTTATGGTTCTCGAGCTTGTTACATGTGTGGAAAGCTGGGGCACTTTGCTCGTGACTATCGCTCTGGCCTTCCAAAGGGAGAAAAGAAGGTGGGAGCGTCATATGCGGAGAAAGGGAAGATAGTGATGGAGTCTTCTGCATCACAGGTGCTGCCCCGGGTCTTCAATCTCGGGCAATAGGAGGCTATCAAACAGGCGGACGTCGTTACAGGTACAAGTAGTTTGTAGTTTTACTTTGTGCCTTATGTTGTGTTTGTTTTAATTTTGGTAATATAGGTTTTGTCCTCATACGGGACCATCCGGCAAGAGCCCTATTCGATACAGGTGCCTCGCAACGTTTCTATTTGAAGACATAGTCTTACGGATCGAGGTACCTGAACAGACCATGACAGATAGTATTAAGGTGATCCTACCTAACAGATGTGTGTTGTGCACGGATAAGTCGTGTAGTGTGGAAGTAAAGATAGGAAGTCAGGATTTCTTGGTGAATGCATCAGTGCTACCGATATCTGAGTTCGATATTTTCTTTGGTACGGACTTGCTTTCAGAGAAGCATGCCAGTATAAATTGCACTTCCAAAGAGGTTACACTGGGTCAAGATAACGAACAAGAGACTAAGTTCAATGGCATGCGAGGGATGAGTAGGATACTGTTATCTGCTCTCCAAGTCATTAAGGCAGTTCAGAAGGGTGCGGAGTTATTCTTCACACTTATAGAGGCTGTGGAGCCTAAGGACAGTATTAGTGAGGTGTCGATTGTGTCAAAGTTTGCTGATGTGTTTCCGAAAAGTCTTCAAGGATTACCACCCCAAAGGGAGATCGACTTCGCTATCGAGTTGGTACCAGGTCTGAAACCTGTGGTCCGCTCGCCATATCAAGTGGCGCCAAAGGAAATGGTGGAGTTGAAGGTTCAGTTGCATGAACTACTAGAGCATGGATACATACTCCCAAGTAAGCCACCTTGGTGCGCGCCAGTTCTCTTTATGAAGAAGAAGGACGGTAACTTACGTCTATGTATTGACTACAGAGAACTAAACAAGCTAATGGAAAAGAACAAATGTCTGATTCCACGGATTGACGACTTATTTGACCAGTTAGTTTGCTCGACTGTATACTCCAAGTTGGATTTGAAGTCAGGTTATTATCAGTTGAGAGTTTGTGAAAGTGACATACCCAAAATAGTGTTCGAAACACGTTATGGTCACTATGAGTTCACGGTAATGTCGTTTGGGCTGTCCAATGCTCCATCGGTATTCATGGATTTAATGCATCGGGTGTTTAGGGAATACTTGGATCTGTTTGTAATCGTCTTTATCGACGATATCCTCGTATACTCCCAAACTAAAGAAGATCATGCAAATCATTTGCGGTTGGTGTTACACACCCTGAGGAAGAACAAGCTCTACGCCAAGTTCTCTAAGTGTGAATTTTGGTTGTCGTCAGTGGCTTTCCTTGGCCATGTGGTTAGTGGAGAGGGCATTGCGGTGGATCCGGCTAAGATTACTGTTATACGGGAGTGGCCTGTTCTTATTTTTGTGGCGGAGGTCAAGAGTTTTCTTGGACTGGCGGGCTACTACAGGCGCTTCGTAGAGAATTTCTCGTGGATAGCCTTGCCTCTCACCACACTGACAAAGAAGGATCAAAAGTTCGTTTGGACGCCCGAATATGCACGAGCTTTCGAGGAGCTAAAGAGTCGGTTGACCACGACGCCAATATTGACATCTCCATGTGGTTTGGACGGCTTTGAAGTGTATAATGATGCATCAGGGAGCGGCTTAGGTTGCGTTCTTCTACAGTTTGGGAAGGTGATATCTTATGGCTCACGTCAGTTTAAGGTGCACAAATAGAATTACCCCATCCATTATTTGGAGTTGGCGGCGGTAATATTCGCACTTAAACTGTGGCGTCATTATCCATATGGCGTGAAAGTGGATATATTCACGGACCATAAGATCCTGAAGTATCTGTTGGATCAGAAGGATCTCAACATGTGACAGAGAAGGTGGATGGAGTTTCTTGGAGACTACACCTTTCATATTCACTACACTCCCGGTAAGGGGAATGTCGTCACGGATGCCTTGAGTTGTAGGACTCCGGCAAGGGCTAATTGGTTGCTAAGGCATGATGAAAGCCTAATTTGAGAACTGGAAGTCTTAGACATTTCTTGTGTTGACAAGGATTCCGCTACAAAGGCGTGTTTGAACTGGACAGAGGTGACCTTATGGATAGAGTTCGACAGGCAACAGAACTTGATGAAATTCTACAATGGTATGCAGCGGAGAGTTCAGAATCTCAATTTTCTTTTGAGGACTGCCTTTTGCGGAGAGACGGTCGTTTGTGCGTCCCAAGTAGGGGTAAAATTTGTGAAGAATTGATGTATGAAGCCCACTTCACAAAATATTCAATTCACCCCAGGAGCACGAAGATGTATAAGGATATGAAGAAAATATTCTGGTGGCCTGGGATGAAGAAGGATATAGCACATTATGTTGTGAAATGCCAGACATGTGCCTTGGTAAAGGATGAATGCCAGGTGGTCTTCTGAAGTCGTTGCCTATTCCTATGTAGAAATTTGATGACATCACGATGGATTTCGTGCATGGGCTGCCGAGGTCGCAACACGGTAATGATGTAGTTTGGGTGATTGTGGATCGGTTAACTAAGGTGTCACACTTCATCCTGAACTGGAAGGATGACTCAGTTGACAAGTTGGCAAAGTTGTATGTGGATAACATTGTACGATTGCACGGTGTGCCCCGTAGCATCGTTAGTGATTGTGATGGGTGTTTCACTTCGGGAGATTGGAGGCTAATTCACCAACTGTTTAGTACAAAATTGCATTTCAGTACGACCTTTCATCCTCAGACGGATGGTCAAATAGAAAGGACCAACAGGACGTTGGAGTATATGCTCTGAATGTGTGCACTAGATTTCGGAAAGAGTTGGGAAGATCATCTATATATGATCGAGTTCGCCTACAATAATATTTATCAAGCTAGTATTCATACAGTGCCCTTTGAGGCCTTATACGGTAGGAAGTGTCGTAACCCTTTAGCTTGGGCGGAGACTGACGAATCGAAGCTATACAAGCGAAAAGAAATGGATGATGCTAACTCGACTATTCGGTTGATTCGAGAAAGATTGTTAGTGGCTCAAGACTGGCAAGCAAAATACTACAATGCCAAGCACTGAAACGTGGAGTTTGCGGTGGGTGATTGGGTATACCTGAAGATTAAACCCTTCAAGGGCGTGTCCAGGATACGGCATCTGAAAAAGCAGAGCCTGAGGTATTTGGGACCGTTTGAAGTGTTAGAACGTGTTGGTGAGGTTGCCTATCAGTTAATGCTTTCAACAAAACTGAGTGGTTTGCATGACGTGTTTCATATCTCAGTATTAAGGAAAGCAGTGAAAGAGCCATCTCAGTTGGTTGATGCGGATCGAGTATCTGTCGATAGTGGGCTAACGACGAAGGTTAGGCCTACTCGGATCGAGGATACAGCGGTTAAACAACTACGAAATAAAGCTGTCGGGATGGTCAAGGTCCTATGGGACAATTGTGATCGAGAGGAGTTGTCATGGGAGCAGGAACAAGCCATGTGTACTTAATTTCCCGAGCTATTTTTGTAGTATTGTTGTAACCATTTGTATGAACAATAGTATATATTTGCATAGTATATAATTTTATTTTGTGTTGTGCGAATAGACCAAAAAATAGTCCGGAAACTGGAGTAATGGAAAATTTATTATCCAAAAAACTATCTATTACAAAGGTATAGCCTCCCTTATATAGAATGGAGGAGAGAGATAGAGTACAAATACCCAATGTGGGACTAAATACAGAAATACAGCATATGCAAAGCTAACCGCCTAACCGCGTGGTTAGGCAGAACACTAACCGCTCGGTCACCAAACCGCCATGCCAACCCACTATCGCTGCTCAGATATCAGACCGCCGGAGACAACCCGCCTAACCGCGCGGTTACCTAACCGCCCGGTCTGTAGCCGCCTGTCCGCCCAGGCCTATACAGCAACACTCCCCCTCAAGCTGGAGCATATATGTCGATCATGCCCAGCTTGCTGCAAATGTGGAAAAAGGAAGCGGATACAGGCTTTGTGAAGATATCTGCTAACTCTTTCTCTGACGTAACAAACGGAGTGCAAATCTGGTTCTTCAACACTTCTTCCCGAACGAAGTGTCAGTCAACCTCTATGTGTTTTGTCCGCTCATGAAAGACCGGGTTCTTGGAAATGTAGATGGTCGCCTTGTTGTCGCAAAACATGGGAAGCGGATAGTTATAGACCTCTCCTAAATCCAGCATGAGAGCCCGCAACCATTTCAACTCGCACGTGGTTGACGCCATACTTCGATATTCTGCTTCCGCACTAGATCTGGAGACAACGGATTGCTTCTTGCTCTTCCAGCTAACCAGATTTCCTCCAAAAAACGTGCAAAAGCCAGATGTCGACTTGCGATCCCCTTTGTCGTCCGCATAGCTAGCATCGGAGTACGCTTCAACTCTCAAATGGCCATTCTTCTGAAAGAGGAGACCTTTCCCAGGAGATGACTTTACATACTCCAGAATTCTTAGAGCGGATTGAAGATGGCATTCCCTAGGAGACTGCATAAACTGGCTGACCTTTCCTACTGCATAAGAGATGTCTGGTCTGGTCACCGTAAGGTAAATGAGTTTTCCAACAAGACGCTGATACCACGTAGTGTCCGATAGAGGAGGTGATTCGTCAGTTCATGTTTTGTCTTCTCCAGGAGCCATAGCAGGTTTAGCGCCCGTCAATCCTGCCTCTTTCAATAAGTCAAGAGCATACTTGCGTTGGGAGAGAACCAAGGAGCACGGTTTCCGAGAGATTTCAATTCCCAAGAAGTATTTTGGAGAGCTCATATCCTTCGTGACAAGGTGTTGGCGGAGATGGTCGTTCGTCAAGGCTACACCAGCTTGGTCGTCTCCAGTAAGAAGTATGTCATCCACATAAACGGCTAGCACAACCAGACCCGAGGATGTCTTGCGAATGAATAAGGAGTGATCCGCCGAACTCCTTGTGAAACCAATTGCCCCAACTATGCCACTGAACTTGTCGAACCATGCCCGAGGACTCTGCTTTAGACCATAGATGGCCTTTTTCAACCGGCATACTCGAGTCTCCCCCTGAGCAACATACCCAGGAGGTTGCTCCATGTAGACATCCTCATGAAGATCACCATAGAGGAAAGCATTCTTGACATCCAACTGGGAAATAGGCCAATCCTTATTGACCGCCACTGATAGAAGAACCCGAATAGTGCTGAGACGAGCAACCGGAGAGAATTTGTCGAAGTAATCAACACCGTAAGTCTGGGTAAATCCATTGGCCACAAGACGGGCCTTGTACCGGTCCACACTACCATCCGAACGGAACTTGACGACAAAGACCCAGCAACATCCAACCACATCCGTGCCAAAAGGAGGAGGCACAAGAGTCCAAGTGCCCCGCTCAGAGAGAGTAGCAATTTCTTCATCCATGGCCGCCTTCCAGTGAGGAACATCAAGGGCCCCTGGTAGTTGCGAGGAGTGGAAGTCGCCGAGATGGCTAGGGCGAAGGCCCTGCGAGAAGGTGTTAGCCGATCATAAGAAACAACAGCTGCTAGCCAGTGCTGGGTGCACGTCCGAACCCCTTTGCGAAGAGCAATGGGCAGTTCCAGGTCATCTAGTTCCTCAGTTGCCGGTGCATCCATAGCAGAGAAGACTGGCCCGGGAGAAGGGAGAGATGGCCGAGGAGAGGAGGAAGATGGCAGGGGATCAACAGACGGAGTGTGCGGTAGAGTTGGTGATGGAGGAATCTCAAGAGGAGTGGATGGGACGGAGGGAATGATGGGAGAGGGCAAGTCAGCCGGAGGAAGAGTAAGGTCAGAGGAGAAGTATGAGGCATTTTCAAAGAACGTCACATCCGCCGAAACGAACTGTTTGTAATGAACAGGGTCAAAGCAACAGTAAACTTTTTGAGTAGTAGAATAACCAAAAAAGATACACTTGGTGGAACGTGGGGATAACTTGTCGCGAGTTGCGGAAGGGTTGTGAACAAAGGCGGTGCAGCCAAAAATGCGTAGAGGTAAGGGAAAGGCATTCTTGGCCGGATAGAGAATGGAAAAAGGTGTTTTGCCTTTAAGAACAGTCGAGGGAAGACGATTGATGAGGAAGCAGGAGATGAGAACCGCATTGCCCCAGTAGTTACGAGGAACCTGCATCTGTGTCATGAGAGTGCGAGCGACATCGAGGAGGTGATGGTTTTTATGTTCCGCCACCCCATTTTGTTGGGAGGTATATACGCAGCTAGTTTGATGAATGATGTCGTGCTGCATACAGAAAGAAGAAAATTCATTACTCAGGTATTATTTAGCATTATCTGAACGAAAAACTTTCACAGAAGTACCAAACTGAGTTTTAATCATAAAATAGAAGGATTGTCATACAGAAAATAGTTCAGAGCGTTCTTTTAAAAGATACACCCATGTACATCGAGAGAAATCATCAATAAAGGTTACAAAATAGGAACTACCCCGCCCTATGGTAAGGGTGGGGGCAGGACCCCATACATCAGAGTGAACAAGGGCGAACGGCTTAGAAGAGCCATGACCTTGCTTAGGAGGAAAGGGGGAGCGGTGATGCTTGCCTAGCTGACAGGCCTCACAGTTGATAGGAGAAGCATGCTGAGGTAGGTGGGGTAATAGTTGGTGGATGAGACGTGATGGAGGATGCCCAAGACGAAGGTGCCACTGAAGAAGATATGTAGAAGCGGATGAGAATGCTGAAAGAGCGGATACATCATCAAGGAAGTAAAGGCCGCCTCTCTCAGTCCCAGTAGCAATCGCCCGCTTAGAGTCCGGATCCTGAAAAGAACAAGAAACAGGAGTAAACGTTACTGAGCACTGAAGTTGCTTGCAAAGGGAAGTAACCGACAATAAATTTCACTGGAACTTGGGCACATAGAGAGTATCCGCTAGGCGAAGGGACGGAGTAACTTGAACCATGCCAGTCCCATGCACCGGAGAGGGAGAGCCATCCGCAACGAGAACTGGGGGCAATCGATCATGTGTTTCGAGGAGAGAAAAACACTGAGGATTGCCCGTCATATGATTAGTGGCGCCAGAGTCGATTAGCCATTTACCTTGAGTCACCACATGGGTGCTACCTGAAGTCGTGGCCACTGAAGCAGATGACTTGGGTGAGTGGGGAGCATCACCAGAGGGATGAAGGTGCGGATGCTTTGTCCAGCATCGGTCAATCAAGTGGCATGTTCGGCCACAGTGAGAACAGAGATAGCGAGAAGGGCCGCGCCCGCCGGACTGGTGACCACGTCCACCCGAGCCACCACGATGTGCTTGGTGAGCATAGGCATCCGGAGCAGGAGGAGCGGCAAGCAAAGGTCGATTGAGCAGAGAGGTAACAGCGGCAATGCGGGCAGCTATAGCATCCAGGGTGTGAGATTCAGCTTCTCCAAGAATTTGCTGCCGGATCATATCATATGAATCCGGGAGCCTCAGAAGGTAACAAATAACCAGGAGTTCCTGGAAGTGCTTCCGTTGGGTGGCCACGTCCGCAGAGAGGGGATGATTTTGAAGAATCTCCGCTCCAAGGGCTTGGACCTATTGGTAAGCCGCAGCAGGAGACATGAATTGGCGAGCAAAAAGATCCGCATACAGAGTATAGATGCGAGATGTTTGACCCCCTTTGGAGTAGAGGGCGGCTAAGTGAAGCCAAGCTTGCTTGACCGTCTCATCGTGACGGATGACCGGAAGACATTCATTGGACAAGCTGTTTGCCAGCCACGTACGAACAAGAGCGCCATTTGCATCCCAGTCATTAAACTGGTCAGAGTCCGCAGGAGGAGGGTCATCGGTAAGATGATGACGCTTGCGCTGAGATCGGAGAAGAAAGGTAAACGAGACACTCCAATCGAGATAATTGGGGCTGAGAAGCTTAGAAACTGTTCCAAGGTTCCCGGACGCAGCAGGAGGAGGAGGAGGGTGGGTAACGACAGTAGTCGAGGTGGAGACATCAGAAACAGTCATTCTGGAAGAGAGGTCGCGCGGTTAAGAAAGTAAATCAGGCGAGTAGCACAAGGAGGAGACCGCAGCGGTCACAAGGGGAACACCAGCGGCTAGAGAAGCCACGACCAAGCTGCGGAGAGCAAAGGAGAAATCCGCTGGGTTAAGGATGAGTAAACCGGGCGAATAGAAGGAGAAGATCGCAGAGAAGTAGAGGGGAGGTCGCGCGAGCTGAAAGATAATATCGCGGCGAGAAGAGGAGGCCGCGCGGACAGAAGGCAACGTAATCAGGGGGACTAGATCGCTGCCTCTGATACCATGTGCGAATAGACCAAAAAATAGTCCGGAAACTGGAGTAATGGAAAATTTATTATCCAAAAAACTATCTATTACAAAGGTATAGCCTCCCTTATATAGAATGGAGGAGAGAGATAGAGTATAAATACCCAATGTGGGACTAAATACAGAAATACAACATATACAAAGCTAACCGCCTAACCGCACGGTTAGGCAGAACACTAACCGCTCGGTCACCAAACCGTCATGCCAACCCGCTATCGCTGCTCAGATATCAGACCGCCGGAGACAACCCACCTAACCGCACGGTTACCTAACCGCCCGGTCTGTAGCCGCCTGTCCGCCCAGGCCTATACAGCAACATGTGCTTAGTGAATTTCGGGATGAAATTCTTATAAGAGGGGGAGAATTAGAATGCCCCAAAAACACTATAGGTATGGGAAGTGTTTTTATGGGTTTTAGATCCCTGGAAATTTCTTGGCTAGAGGTCACGGGCGTGTAAGGGGTGCCGGCACGGGCGTGTCAACATTCCATGTCCTTCTCTGGAAACTGGGTTGTGTCGAGAGGCGTGTACACGGCTTGTGATACGGGTATGTCGTGGTCGACACGGCCATGTCAATCCTGACACGGGCGTATCAGGACCCGTGTCCACTAAGGGTCGTGTCGGTTACGTGGGATGGTTATGGAACACGCCCACCGACACAGGCGTGCCAGTTTGGTAGACACGGGCGTGTCATCTTGGACATGGGCGTGTCTCAACCCGTTTCCTACTCTGGGTCGACAATTTCGTGTGACGGGAGGGCCTCCTGATGGTTTTTGGACGGGAATGGGGAAGTTATTCCTCATTTCATCTTTGGCTTTCTCTTGCTAAGGAGAAGAGAGAGGGGAGAGCAAGAGGAGGTAGGAGAAGTGGAATCCAGCCGCCGGTGGTGCTACGGTGGTCTGAATCGCTTGCTGAATTCAGATTCGCGGAGGCAAGAGTGTTGCGGTCGTTTCCAACCGTGTACTTTTCTCCATGGCGCCAAAATGTGCTATAAGGGTAATGATTTTCCACTCGAACTTGTGAAGTCCTTCTTTCCTGCATTTGCATAGGAATCCTCCACCAAAAAGGTGGAACGCGAAGTGATTCCCGTGGGATCGGTGGTTCATCCCTTGCTTTGTTGCATTAGAACCGGAAGTGAGTAGTACGGTTAGGCATTCTGTGAGAAGCCCATCCGGAAGTGAGTAGTACGGATTGGTGATGCTTTGTTTACAAATCGGAGAAGACTCTGTGTTCATTGATTGTTTGTATGGAGTCCCTTGATGAATACCTGTGGCTTGGTGCAACAGGAAGTACTAGAGGAAGTCCTAGAAAATGTGAGTGTTGATACTTGGTGTTCAACTCGTGTGGTCATGAGTACCATGTTGTGTGGTGTTGGGCCATTGTGCTACAACTAAAAGACTTGGTGGCAAACGAGCAAGGAGATGTTGTACCCGCATCAGCTCGGTGTGATGACTGATGATGATGAGCAACGGACAAGGCAGATCTGTACCCGCGTTATGGTTGTCGAACCTTGGGTGCTTAAGTCCCTGTTAGGATCTCATAGCGAGAGTCTTAGGCACGTGCGTCGTAATGACTAGGAATGCTCATTCTGGACCGTAAGGGAGAGAGACCTTGAAACGGTGGTGGGACCCTGGATTTTCCGGTTCACCAATAAGGTGCCCTGAGTGCACGGAGCGTCCGGCCGTCGTGCTGACGTTTGTGTTATATATTGGCTAGTGTGGTTGTGCATAGCCGTGGTGTATTATAGTATATATGTGCTGGTTAATAAAATGCTTTGCAGGGAAGGAATTCCGCTGCCCTGTGCCAGGGGCAGGTTCGTTATAATTTGTCAGCTGAATGCTGACTGTTGCCCTGTTTTCCACCGCTTGGTGGATTGTTTCTTGCAAGTGGAGTTGGCCCAAGCGGGAAATAGCGGGCTGAAGCCCTTGTTGCGTTGCTTTCCTTGTAGACTTTACTTTTCTTTACTCTTATTCATGTGTGGCCGGCTTGCGTGCTGATGTTTGTAAACCACACTCCTGTTAAGAGAAACTTGTAAGGCCATAAGGCCATGTACCTTGTGTATTGGTTGTTTTCATTCCTAATTGTTAGTAGTGTACATTTCTTTTGTTGTACTTGAGTTCAAAGTTTTCAACCTTGAAGCTTCCGCTAGAATGCTCTGTGTTAGGAATCGTTGGTAGTTTTGATATTATAAAGTAACCTCTCTGCCTATTCGTGGAATATGGTGTGGGGCCCCGGCCGGACCTTCTACTATATCCCATGTAACGGGTAGGGATGTTACAATTTATCTCCACCTCACATATCTTCACCTCATTCAACTCCACCTCAATTATCTTCACCTCATTCATCTCCACCTCAAACATCTTCACCTCACTTATCTCCACCTCACTCACCCATTCAGGAACCAATTCCTGCTGACATTCCCCTATCATCAATCCTTCATCTATGCCACAGTCTTCCTTTCTATACATAAAATATGCTAACAGATCAACTCCCTCTTCTTCCAATCCATCCTCTGTATCTAATCAGAATCCACCTGATTTTATGTATATGAATTTCTCTTCTATAGCCACTTAACTTCTTTATTTCATCACTCCTACAGTCAAGAAACTCTTGGATGAATCTTTGGCTCCTGTTATTGCTTCTATTTCATAACACTCTTCTAAAGTTGTTTCTTCCCATTTTGTCCCTTCTTTTAGGGGCCTAGATTTAGTTTTTCCTGGATGTAGGCAGGGGGAAATGCTTAATGAAGAAGCTCCAAATGAAGCAGCTCCAGTTGAAGCAGCCAGTAAATAAGCTCCAGTTCCTAATACAGAAATGACTGAAGTCATCACAGTGTTAGTTGGTCTAGCACACTGTACAGATTTT
Organism: Platanthera zijinensis; assembly: GCA_039513925.1. Taxonomy (NCBI): domain Eukaryota; kingdom Viridiplantae; phylum Streptophyta; class Magnoliopsida; order Asparagales; family Orchidaceae; genus Platanthera; species Platanthera zijinensis. The sequence goes on from CM077092.1 coordinate 54,527,250, forward strand.
GTGACAGTTGAGGATGAATTTCTAGAAGTTATTACTGTTGGTGATCTTATCATTAATCTCACTGTTAATTTATATTCTTTGCTATCAGAGTTTGATGTACTACATAATCATATTGCTAGCCTGCCAGATTCAGGTTTTGGAGAGAATTTTTCTAGAGCAATTGTTTGTTACGCTGCTCCTATTAATGCCTCGGCCTTAGAACAGCTTGTAAAAGATATAAAAGATTCAGTCTCATAGACTATGATAATTGTTGATCTAGTCCCACAGACCATTATGATTGATGATATAATAAATATTTCTGAGCAGGCTTGTTCCCCTCCTACATTTGCATGGGATAAATCTCCTATACCTAATTTTGATGATCTGTTTAATGAAGATATGGAAGAGGAAGATAAAATTGATGAGGTAGTTAAACAAATTGATGAATTATATGAACAGGCAGAGGAGCAGTCTGATGATCCTATAATTCTGATGAATTAGAAGACACTACCTCTAAGAAAAGGAAATCTAGGAAAAAGGCTCAAGCCAAGGTTGCTCCTCAACCTTCTTCTACTATTGATATCCCTTACTATATTTTGCATGGGATAACACTTACTCCAGACCATCCAAATTGGATGAGGTACTCTAAGAATGAGCAGAAAAGCAGGAAGAAAATGAAAATTTTTCATTCTCATCCAAAGTCTTGGGGAGGTCCTCCTCCTCCTCCAGCAGCAGGATCTGTAGGTAGTTTACCTTCTTCTAAGAGGCCTATCTCTCACTATTCTAGAACAACTCAATACAGGCAAGACAGAACTACAAGGCAAGACAGACCTACAAGGTCTGGGACTTATGGCAGTCAGAACACTCAGCAATATTCTAGCCAAGACAGGTCAACCTCTCCTGTAATTGAACCAGAGTTAGATCCTGTGTATAGAATGGCTAGATTCAAGGAACAAGTTGCACTTTCTCAGATAAGGAAGGCAAGAACTGAAGGTAAATATACCTCCAAATTCACTTCTATGTCTTCTTACAGGCAACAGGAACTAGACAGATATCAGAAGAAAAGCATGTTTAATGTTGATGAATATATGAGCATGCATCCAGAAGCTGTTGTTCCTACATTCGCCTCCCAGAAGATTATTGGTTCTCAAGATCTAAAGCTAAGCAAAAGGGAATCTGATGATCCTATAAGACAACTAATCTTCACCAAGTCCTCTTTAGATCCTTCATCTAATACACCTCAGAAGGATTCCTAACTTTAATTATGTTTTTGAACATTATTGTTATAACTTCCCCAAAACTGTTTATATATCTGTTGAAATCTTATGTCTCTGCCTGTTAAATATTTATGCTTTGTGTTTTTTTCTTGTTTGATAGTATCCTCACCAAAATAGGGAGAGATTGTTGGAACTCCTTATTACTGATTTGGGATAGGATCACTATTAGTATTTTTATTTTGACCCAACTTATAGAGACTAGGGTCATATTTTATTTCCAGAGTTATTTCAGAAGGAATTCAAGAGATGCTCAGTTCGACGAACTCTGAACTCAGTTCGACTAGCTCAGATCTCAAACTCTGAGATTAGTTTGACGAACTCTGTGCTCAGTTCGACTAACGTAGAGCTCAGCTCGACAAAAGTAAAAGTGTTGGGTACATTGGGAACAGTGTACCTAATCTAAAGAAGTCCCCTTGACAACTCAATGATATACCCAAAGGTTTATTTGATGTATGCTAAGTTTATATGTACAAGTTCAAAGTTGAAGAAATTATTCTAAGTCAAAGTGTTGAGACAGCATGTATCGAGACAATACTTCTATGTCGACACAAGGCAGATCAGTAGTCAACACAGAGAATAGAAGATGTGTCGAGACAATACTTCTGTGTCGACACAAGGCAGATCAGTATTTAACACAGAGAACAGAAGATGTGTCGAGACAATACTTCTGTTTCGACACAAGGAAGATCAGTAGTCAACACAGAGAATAGAAGATGTGTCGAGACAATACTTCTGTGTTGACACAAGGCAGGTAAGTAGTCAACACAGAAGACAGAGTGTGTCAAGACTACCTAACTATCTCGACACAAGGCAGAACTAAGATGTGTCGACACAGATAATAGATGTGTCGACACAAATAACAGATGTATCAACACAACTATACTATCTCAACACTTTCTATTCTGAGATAAAACTATTATAAGTACGGAGGTGTTGGGTCTGTTAAAGATGTCACAACACAGATTTCGAGACAACTTTTCTACTTCAACTCTTATATGATAGAATGTGTTGAGTCAACATCAATCAGTTCAAGACTGGTTAGATCATTCTGGTCGACACGGGAAAGCTTCATTTCTATAAATATAGTTCAAGGAAGGATTTGCTGGCAGTTGCTGATGTCATCAATACCAGTCCAAGCCATCTGAGATTTCTATAAATAGGAGTTGCTGCCTTTAGAAGATGATACTGATTCTATTCTATTCATCAATCTCTCTCTATTCTAAAAGACAAATCAAGAAGTAGAAAGAGAAGAAGAAGTTGATCTTCAAGAAAGTCTTAGAATCTCTTTTCTTAGGTTGATCTGGGGATTAAGTGATCTGTTCATCAACATCTTTAAACTACTCGATCTGATCTTCATCAAGAAGTTGCCGATTCAGAAGAAATTCAATTCAGCCTGCTGATATATCAAGAAGAAATCAAACAATAGCTGAGTGAAAAGATATGTACACACAGATCCAATAGATAACAGGTTTTCTATTTTTCTATAATTTGTTTTATCAAATTCCATTGTAAGATCTCCTAGATATATGAGTGGGTAGGATATCTTATTCTCTGAGTTTTGTAAGCCTAATCTATAAAGGCTGAGGTAGGATTCTGGGTGAATCTGAGGTAGGTGATTTGGGGTAAATCACTGAGATAGGAGGCCTAATCTATAAAGGCTGAGGTAGGAGATTGAGGAGATCTCTGAGGTAGGAGATTGAGATATCTCTGAGGTAGGACCAGTGGGTCTGAGTGTAGGTTTCTTGGAGATAAACTGAGCCTTATAGGATCTGTGGATCCGAGTTGTGAAGGAGGATCTATAACCTTATCTAGCACAATGTTAGTGAGGAAGAAGGGGGAAAGTGGATGTACCCTAGATAGGGGGAACCACTATAAACTTGTTGTGTCCCTTGTGTTGTGTGTTGTGTTCTTTGTTGTGTATAATGTGATCACTTCTTGTTGTTCTATTGTTTATACTGGGTATAGCTTATATTCTGAATTGCATTAGGGAACATTGCTAAAGTTAAAAGAACTACAAAGAATTTTAATAGGTCACCTATTCACCCCCCCCCCCCCCTCTAGGTGACTTTCTACCCATAGGCTTGACTTCCAAGTGGTATCAAAGCCAGGTTATCCAAAGATAGACCTAACAGTCAGCAAAAGATCCTAAGGATAGTTGAAGGTTATCTGACCTATGGCTTCTGAATCAAACAGAGAACTCAGTTCCATGAAATTACCCATCTGCACTAAGGACAATTTTGCTATATGGAAACAAAGATTAAGACTGTTCATGGAATCTTCAGACCCAAAATCTTTGTTATAATTCAAGATGGACCCTACGTGTCAATGAAATCATCTGTCCTAGATACAAATATTCAAAATCCCAAGACATTGTCAAAAATGACAAAGGATGAGGTCATACTTGCTACTATGGACAAAAGAGCACAAAACATAATGGTGAGTGTTATTAACAACTCCACATTTCAGAATCTAGTGCACTGTATTTCTTCTAAGGAAATGTGGGATACCTTGATAGTGTATATGGAAGGTACAGCAGAGGTGAGAGATGACAGAAGATCACTCCTGAACCAGCAATATGAGGCATTTAGACAAGGGAAGACAGATTCTATTAAACAAACATATGAAAAGTTCTTTAGAATAGTCAATGACTTGAGAAACTATAGGAGAAACTTCTCAAACTATGAACTGAAAGACAAGTTCCTGAGATCCCTAATAAAGAATGGGATATCAAGATTTGTGCAGTAAGGGAAATGGGAAATCTGTGAAATCTGCTTCCCCAAGACTTATTTGGGAAATTAATGTCACATGAGCTTCAACTCAATTCAAGAAAAACTGAAGCAGAAACTACCAGACAATCATCCCAGTCTAAATCATTGGCCTTCAAAGTTGACTCTTCCAAGAAAACTAAAAGGGAAATTCCATCATCACCTAGAAGAGATGAAGAGACAGATAGCACTGGACCTTGCTCATCTTCAGAAGAGATATCAGATGATGAACTTGCCTTATTTACAAGGCAGTTCAAGAAGATGTTAAGAAGAAGAAAATAGTGGAGCAATAGGAAACCTTCTTGTTCTAGTTCTCAATAAAGAAAAAACAAACACAAAGATAAATCTGTGATCAGGTATGACTCCAATCAGAACAAACAATCTAAGACTGATATTATTTGTGTTTGTTGTAATAGGCCTGGGCATGTCATTGTTGATTGCCTATTAAAGAGAAAGGAGAATAGAAATTCAAAAGAAAGGAAGTTCTTCAAGGATAAGAAATCAAAAAGAGGCCTGATGGCTAAGAAGACAAAGACCTTGTCTGACAGTGATTCTAATTCAACTGAGTCAGAAGAAGAACATGTGGGGTTGTATTCATATGAGGAGGAGTTCATCAGAAGAGCCATCTACAAAGGAAATAACTTCACAACTTCATTATGCTATGGTGACTCTGAAGAATACATGGAAATCAATCTGATGGCAATAACTGATGATCTAGAAACTGGAACTCACAACTATGAGAATTCTCAGGTAATTTATGATAACTCTTCCTCCACTAAGACTTCTGTCTATGAGACTGGAGATGAGGAAAAATCAGGTGAATTACTATTGATCCATATGAGATCAACTCAGGGACTGAACAGAAGCAACTCATACTTAGGTTTGGTAAACTGCTAGCTGCTTTAGTCAAAAGCAAGAAGCTTATTAAAGAACAAGCTATAGAAATTGCATCACTAAAAAGTCTTGAGTATCATCACAAGATGGATACTCAGAAACTTGGTCTTTAGGGGTCTAAGTTAACAAAGTTAACCAAGATCATTGATGACCAAATAAATAAAATTAAGAAAAAGGATGCAATCATTAAGGAGCTAGAAACAAAACTCCTAAATGAAAGGAAATTGGTTGAGCAGTTATCAAAACCTAAGACTATTTTGCTGATTATAGACACCTTCTCAGGAAAACTTAGAGGTGGTCTGGGGTTTATTAAACTAAAGAGAAGGAGGGGCAAAAAGAAAAAGGGATCAAAGGGTCAGAACATTCCATAATCAACTGTACAATCTAATAATCCAAGAGAACATCTTAAGGCTGTGAGTCAAGACCCATCTTATGTTCACAATCAAGATAAAGCCAAAAGTGCTAACTCCTGTCAAAAAGGGTGTCAGCACAAAGATTCTTTTGTTCCTCCTAAAAGGAGTTATAATAGATTTTAATGTTGGTGATGTGGAAAGATAGGACACTCTGCCCTAGATTGATGGTTCAATCCAACAGTGCCTCATAGTCTGAAGACAATTCCTTTCAAGAGATCAACTGGTGGCTTTGATAGAGTCACAGCAAACAAGAACCTTGGACCAACGACTATTTGGGGTCCTAGGGAAAAGTAATTTCTTATTTTGCAAGAATGTCCAAGCTCCAGTCCAACCTGGTACTTGGATAGTGGATGCTCCAGACATATGATTGGAACAAGAAGAAATATGAGGGAATATATTCCTGTGAAAAATGGACTAAAAGTGATCTTTGGAGGAGCTGACAAAGGCATCACAAAGGTTATGGTAAGATCACAAATGGTCTAGTCACAATCACTCATGTAGCTTATGTGAAAGGGTTGCAACACAACCTCTTAAGCATAAGACAATTTTTTGATTTGGGATATGACACATTATTCCACAGAGATGAATTCCTAGTAAAAAGATCAAGTGACCAAGAGGTCATCTTGACTGGCACTAGATGTGGAAATGTATACTGTTTAAACTTCCTATGTATTAAGTCTGACTCACCCCTATGTTTAGCAGCAAGTGAAAAAGCTTCACAATGTGTTATATGGCACAAGTGGCTAGCCCACTTGAACTATAAGGCTTTAGGCAAACTATATAGCAAGGAGCTTGTTAGGAATGGTCCTAACCTTAGATGCACTAAGGAGAGCATCTGACCAGCATGCCAAAAAGGCAAGCAGACTAAAGCTTCATTCAAATGCTATGAATCCAAAGACTCTGTGAGGTGTTTATACCTCCTGCATATGGACTTGTTTGGTCCTATGCCAGTTCATAGCTTAGGAAGGAGAGTCTATACTTTTGTAATTATTGATGACTACTCCAGATTTACTTGGGTATTCTTCTTAAAGAAAAAGTCTGAAACTCCTGATGTCTTCAAGAATTTTGTGAAACAAATTAAGAATGAACTTAACAGTACTGTGGTCAAAATGAGAAGTGATCATGGAACTGAATTCCAATCTGATTGCATGACAAAGTTTTGTGAAGAACTAGGAATTCAGCAAGAATTTTCTTCACCAAGAACACCCCAGCAAAATGGAATAGCTGAGAGGAGAAACAGAACTCTCATTGAAGCTGATAGAACCTTGCTAAGTGATTCCGCACTTCTAGAATATTTTTGGGTTGAGGCAATTAACACAGCTTGTCATGTTCTAAATAGGGCTTTAATCAATAAGAGATTAAATAAAACTCCTTTTGAACTTATGAAGGGAAGAAAACCAAACATAGCCTATTTCAGAATTTTTAGATGTAGATGTTATGTCTTAAATAATGGAAAAACATACTTATCCAAGTTTGCTGAAAAGTCTTATGATGGGATATTTGTTTGTTATAGCAACCATAGCAAAGCCTATATGGTCTATAACTTGAAGGATCAAGTTGTAGAGGAGTCAGTCCATGTTGTATTTGATGAAAGTTCTATGTTCTATGATGGTAAGATAGGTACTTCAATCACAACACAAGTGGACTTGAGGCTAAAAAGACTGACCATGGAAGATACAAAAATAGGCAAGCATAATTTACAAGAGGAAATCAACATTGTTAAAGAAGTACTGGGACAGGAAGAACCTGGAGAAAAAACTCAATAGCATGATCAAGATGGTCTAGGAGAAGAAGTTATGTTACCAGTAGCTGTCAGGCACCTAAAGGATCATCCAATAGAATTGATCATAGGTGATTTTGCTCAAGGAGTTACCACAAGAAGCAGACATCATAACACAGAGATGTATTCAAGTTTTCTATTACAAACAGAACCTAAAAAGTTTGAAGAAGAAAATATGGATCCATTTTGGATTGGTGTAATGCAAGAAGAATTGAACCAATTCAAGAGGTGTAAGGTCTGGAAGTTGGTTCCAAGACCTGATGATTACAATATCATTGGAACAAAATGGATTTATAGAAAAAAAACTAGATGAAAATGGAGTGGTAATAAGAAATAAGGCTAGACTGGTTGTAAAGGGTTATAGACAAGAAGAGGGAATAGATGTTGACCAGACCTTTGCACCAGTGACTAGGTTGGAAGCTATAAGACTCTTCCTATCCTATGCAGCTTACAAAGGTTTCAAAGTATACCAAATGGATGTTAAGTCAGCTTTTCTGAATGACAACCTCAAGGAAAGAGTATATGTAGAACAACCCTCAGGTTTTGTTGATCCAACTAAACCTTCTCGTGTCTATTTACTTTCTAGAGCTCTCTATGGATTAAAATAAGCTTCAAGGGCTTGGTATAAGACTCTGTCAGAATTCCTTCTAGAGAATAAATTCTCAAGAGGAAAGATTGACAAGACACTATTCCTAATGGAAGTCATAGGTAGGACAATTTTAGTACAAATATATGTTGATGACATAACATTTGGTTCTACTGATGATTCACTTTGAACTAGATTTGCTACGCTAATGCAAAGTAAATTTGAGATGAGTAGCATGGGTGAACTTAAGTTTTTCCTGGGTCTCCAAGTTAAACAATCCTAAGATGGACTTTTCATAAGTCAATCAAAGTTCACCATGGAGTTAATCAAAAAGTATGCCATGGAAACTGCCACTACTATGAGAACTCCTATAGGATCAACCATGTCTTTGGACAAGGATATTGCTGGAAAGCTAGTTGATATTACCTTGTACAGAGGGATAGTTGGATCACTACTTTATCTAACTGCCAGTAGACCAGATATAATGTATGCTACTTGTATCTGTGATGAATATCAAGCTTGCCCTAAAGAATCTCATTATACTGCAGTCAAAAGAATTCTGAGATATCTAAAGAGCATATCAAATCTTGGCCTTTGGTATCCTAGGAGTAGTGATTTTTAACTGATAGGATTTCAGATGTAGATTATGCAGGTTGTAAAGAAGACAGGAAAAGCACCTCAGGGTCATGTCAATTCCTGGGTAGAAGGCTAGTCTCATGGAGTAGTAAAAAGCAGACAAGTGTGGTTATATCAACAGCTGAATCTGAGTACATCTCAGCTGGGAATTGTTGTGCCCAACTTCTGTGGATTCAGCATTAGCTATAAGATTATAAGTTACAGATAAGTAAATCTATATTGTTTTGTAACTCTACTAGTGTTATTTCAATTACAAATAACCCTGTATCTCACAGTAGAACTAAGCACAATGAAATCAGATATCATTTCATTTGGGAACATATAGAAAACAAAGACATAAGTTTAGAATATGTTCCTACTGATAAGCAAATAGCTGATATATTTACAAAACCACTATAAGAAGAAAAGTTTAATTTCTTCAAATTTGAGCTAAGCTTGCTAAGTCTTGAATGAGCCTAAACTTAGACTAAGTCAACAAAAATGCAAGCCTACTATCCAGCTGTCACATCAAGATATGGACATCATCAGGATTAGGAGTCAACAAATTAGGATTCAGAAATCTGGCTAAGTATGTTTTGTGTCAAGACAAATCAAGTGTGTCGACACAAACTAGGGTTGTCGACACAATTTATGTATATGTGTCGACACAATCTACATTGTCCTGTGTCGACACAAGGAAGTGTGTCGACACTGCTTGTTGAGATGGCTGGAGCTGTGTCGACACAAGTCGACACATTTTCTCTGTCGACAAGTTCCGAGGGTTGACCTAAGGGATTTTTCCAAACTTATGAATATGTCTTTAGGCGATGCGCCCTTTCACCTTCTCAGTATAATGGCATATAAAAAGGACATAAACTGTAGAAATTCTCTACAAGATCCTTTTCTCTTGCTTAGTGTTGAAACCTATATTTTATGTTGTCGACTCTCATCAATTTCTCGGTTCGACAATTTCAAAATTAACAACAATGGCTCCAAGGAAGGATGATAATATCAATAAGGGATATGAACTGGTGCGTCATGGATTCAAATCGGCAGACGAAGAGATTACAAATGTCATTGGCTTAATCCAAGAAGCTGGGCTTGAGTATCTATTATCTGAGTCGACGATCATTTGGAAAAGAGAAGTAACAGAACTTCTGATAAACGCCTCAATCGATTCTCGCACCACAAAGATTAAATCAACTATAAATGGACAGAAGGTCAAGATCACAGGCAAACGGTTGGCCCAGGTATTTAAATTACCTAGAGTTAAACAAGAAGATATAGTCAACTCCACCAAGACTATCGCTGGACTTCAATCGTGTTATTTGGATTCAGTTTCCAAGATTGGGAGTTCACTGAATAGGAAAGGTATGAACACCCAAGGAAAATTTCTATCTGAAATTATTTGGAAGGTTCTACTGTGCAAGATAGGTGCACATGACAGAATCTCAGTTCACATGTTTGAGATAATGACTAGAATCATTTTCAAACTTCAGACAGACTGGAGCAGACTGTTGTTTGACTTAATTGTTGAATGTATCCAAAAACCCAACCTTAGTAGAATACTGAGTTTGTATCTGAATAAAGTGATTCCTGCTGAACTCAATCCAAAATTGGGTTCAAATATAAATCATATGAGACGGATGGACATGAGGATTTTGTCTAAATGGGACAGAGTCTTGGACAAAGATACACCAGAACCACATAAGCCTAAGGATATCAAGAACAAGAAACCATTACAAGAAGAAAGTGAATCCTCAAGTGATTCAGAAGAGCAGATCAATTTCAACTCAGATGGAGCTGAAGGAAGAATCTAAAGGAAAACTACAAGTATTACAACTAGAACTGGGGATCAGGTCCAGGGGGAGTTAGAATCCTCTGCAGCATTAATGCAGAGAAAACCATGGATGAAACAACTGTGTTAGATAGTGAAATTGTCACTGACATAGTACAGGATGTTCTCAAAGATCTGACTACACAACAAGATGAGAATATGCCTGATATTATGGATGAAAAATCTCCTGGAAAAGATGTTGATGACACAATAGGGATGGAAGCTCACATCCAAGGGGAGATACCAGATCCTCCTAGGGAAAATATAGCTCGTATAGAAGCTCAACAACCTGAACTAAGTTTAGTAGAAATACACCTTGATCAACAGGGTACAGTAGTTGAGGGGGAGCAATCAGCCAAGTCTCCTAAGACTGGAACTGAAGTACCAGCTGATGTAGACACAACTGTTGAAATTACCAGTTCATCTGGCTCTGATATGGGAGAGGACACAAGGAAACAATAAACCAGAATATATGAAAGGAGAAAGAAGAGCCAGAGCTATAAGAAAGCTTTACAATCACTCCAGTCCACTCCATCTGCTTCAACAGATGAGAGTTCTCTCATGGTTCAGTTGCAGATAATGCTAGACAAACAAAGAACTGACCTAGAAAAGTATGTGGATGAGAATAGGAAGGATATGGAGTTCCACCTTGCTCTAGACATAAAGTCAATCAGATTTTAAGTGAATCTGATGAAGAAGAAATGACTAATTGTTTTCACAAAGGAGGCCATGCAGTGGTTTGTCTTGCCAGGCAACAGCAAGAGTTAAAAGTTGAGATAGCTTATATAGTGCAAAAACAAGGCATTATTCTGGAGAATCAGAAGAGACCGAATGAAAATTTGATGGAAATTCATACGATCACTCTGAAGAATATAGATGATCAATCCACTTCCTTAGAGGCTAAAGTAAATACTCAACTAACTAAGTTATAGACCAAGCTTACAGTGGATCCAGCTGCAATGCTGCAAGCTATAAAGGATTCATCAAAGGCTCTCTCTGATCAAATGACAAAGTTCAAGAATTACTACACCATAGGGAACCATCATATGGTGGAACAAGTGAGATTTCAAAAGAATGATCTGAGAGATCATATTGAGAGAGAAGTCATAAAGGGGGAGAGAGTAATGGTTAAGGCTTGCTCAAAACATGCCATATAGACTTCTAATAGCATAAGAGCCACACTAGGATACCCTCCTCTATGTGATGATGATCAAGTTGCATAGTCTGGTTGCCAACCAGCTCTGATTGAAGGAATTACTCAGGAGACAATAAAAATCATATACCCTCCTCCACAGTTTGAGGACATTCATAATCAAGTTCAACTTATGTATAGTCCACCTCAATATAAACATAGAGTTAATTTTGAAGAGGTGGAAATGTCTGAAGCTGTTCTACAAAGGGAGAGAGAGGTCCAATTGTCAAAGAAAAGATTTAGAGATCAGGCTGAGGAGAGGCCTGACTTTGACCAATAAGTCCAAAATCAAGGAACATCATTCTTACTTCATGGGAATCAATCATGGCCAATAAACATGACAGGGGTAAGTGGTAATCAAAGAAGGAATGGAGGAAGCATGAAGAGAAACTAAATACTATCTATAAGTTCAGAAGGGAGCAGAAGAAAGGTTTAATTCCTGCTACTATTATTGAACCATGAAAATACTTTCCTAAGCCCTTTCATTATTTTGAAAGACAAAGAATTAAGGCTGAACAACTTTCCAACATTAAAGACAATAAGGGTAAGCAGGTTGTTGATGAAAGTATTCCATCTATTCAGGCCAAAGTACAATCGGGGAAAGGCATTGTGATTATAGAACCTGATCAGTCTTAGGATGTATTTACTCTGCGTAGAATTAATGTAATTCTATATAAGCTCATTGTAATTTTAAGTCTGATAACATTTTGGTATAAGAATATTTTATGGCAATTTTTATTTCTGCTGTAAAAGCTCATCTAGTTGAGTGTTAAATCTTTTATGTAATAATCATCAAGATTATTATGTTGGTGTATATTATTGATTTGGGGTTATGACTTTTCCATATAGGGGGAGATTGATGGGTACATTGGGAATAGTGTACCTAATTTGGAGAAGTCCCCTTGACAACTCAATGATATATCGAAAGGTGTATTTGATGTATGCTAAGTTTACATGTGCAGGTTCAAAGTTGAAGAAATTATTCTAAATCAAAGTGTTGAGACATCATGTGTTGAGATAATAATTCTGGGTCGACACAAGGCAGATCAGTAGTCAACACAGAGAACAGAAGATGTATCGAGATAATACTTCTGTGTCGACACAAGGCAGATCAGTAGTCAACACAGAGAACAGAAGATGTGTCGAGACGATACTTCTGCGTCGACACAAGGCAAATCAGTAGTCAACACAAAGAACAGAATATTTGTTGAGACAATACTTCTGTGTCGACACAAGGCAGATCAGTAGTCAACACAAAAGACAGAGTGTGTCGAGACTACCTTTGTAACACCCCAAAATGTTGTAGGAGCGACGGGGATCACTTTTGGCCAAGACAAGGTTTTGGTACAGGTGACACGGGCCCCGACACGGGCGTGTTGGAGGCCGTGTCGGGCGTGTCGAGCTCGGGTCGTCGAGCTGGCCATGTAGTCGACCAGTTCAGGTCGACGATGGTCGTGTGGAGGAACACGGCCTAGGACATGGGTGTGTCCCAGGCCGTGTCACACCTGGGCTGTACGGTGGGGTACACGGGCAATGACACGGGCACGAACACGGGCGTGTCTAGTTTGACACGGGCGTGTCTGATGCCGTGTCACCAAGCCGTGTACCTCTCTGACTGCGAATTGTTGGCTGATTGCACACGGGGGCGTGACACGGGTCCCGACACGGGCGTATCGCAGGTGACTCGGGCGTGTCGGAGGACGTGTCACATGCCATGTTGCTGGTTTTCAATTTTGGTCGAGACGGCGAATGAGCTACACGGCCACGCACACGGCCGTGTGTGAACCCGTGTTCGGCCCAGTTTTTGTGATTTCAGATCTAATCCTAGCCGTTCGTTTCCTTGGCTTTGGATCCGACGGTGGGGGGCTGCTCCTGGGTGGTTTTAGCCGGGAATAGGGTTTTGAAACCCTTATTTTACTTGGGTACTCTCTCTCTAAAATCTAGAGAGAAGGGAGAGCTTGGAGGAGGAAGAAGGAGGTCAACTCCGGCGGCCGGTGGAGATTCGGAGCTCCAAATCGCGAGCCATCTTCGGATCCGCGGAGGCAAGGAGATTGCGGTGCTTTTCATCCGCATAGATTTTCATGGCGCCGCGGAAGAACGCAAGGGTAACGATTTCTCAACCTTGGGCATGTGAAGCCCTTTTTCCCTTTGCATAGGAAGCCCTCTCTCGCGAGTGAGCGAAGAGTTGGAGCGTTTCTTGGGGTAGATATGTAAAGTCCCCCTTGTGTAGAGTCTGTATGCAAAAACGGACATAGGCATTGTGTGTGAAGCCTATTCGGACATGTTGGTCCGGATCGGTGATGTTGCATTGCATTTGAACCGGGCAAGAATCCGGGTGTTTGGGCATTTTTCGGGTTTTCTACGTGGTAGATTGCATCAGGGAGCCTTGGAGATTAACTCCAAGGTGCACCCGGAAAACTGGGCAAAAGCGTGTTTTGCCAACACGGTGGTCGGGGAGCCAACGTGAACATAACCGGGTTATGTGATTATTGTGGTGGAAACGGGACTCGGTGAGTCTTGACCTGCGCATATGGCTTAAATTGCCGTTGCGGTGTGAGCACGGGTCAGGCGGAACCGTACCCGAGCTATGTCGTTCGGTAGGACCGTTGGCATGGATGAGGGTCTTCGGCGGTCTATGGCTTAAATTGCCGTGACCAAGGCCAGGAAGACAAAATGCTCATATGGATGACCGTCCAAGAGGCGGTGGTGGATTGGGAACGTCTATGGCTTGAATTGACGTGACGTTGGCCGGTTCGCCGAGAATGTGCCCTGAGTGCACGGGGTATGTGGCCGTGCGAGCCCACACCTGTGGTGAAGTGCAAATACTCTATATATTGTCTATGCTAATAAGGTGCAGGGAAAGAGCATCGCCGCCCCGAATGTGGGGGCGGGATCATTATAATTTGGTCAGCATTGCTGACCATTGCTATTATTTGCCACCGGGCGGTGGTTTGTGGCTTGCAGGTGCTGCGGAGCAGAGCGGGAAATAGCAGGCCTAAGCCCTTGTTGCTGTGCCGGCCCTCGAAGGCCTAATTGCTTATGTTTCTTTCCCGTTTTTCATGTATGGCCGGCCTGCGTGCCGAAGTTTGGAAAACACTTCTTTTGTTAAGTGAACAGTGTAAGGCCTTAAGGCCATCTCTCTTTTGGTGTATGTATACATTCCTGAGTTTGTAGTGGACATTCATGCTATTGTGGCTGGGTTCTTATTTCTTTTGCAACCTAATAAATTGCTTCCGCTAGGTGTTGTGTAGGACGACATGATTGGTTGAATGGTTTCAACGCGTAACCAACCGGTCTGTCCGTAGTATATGGCGTCGGGCCCCGGCCGGACCTACTGCTATATGCTATGCGACGGATAGGGGTGTTACAAATTGGTATCAGACTTCTGGTTTCGGTCAAGTATAATGAATTTGTGGACGAATTCACTTTAAGGGGTGGTGAGCACATGTGTGCGTCATCGTTATAACATGAAAAGAACCCATGAATGTCCACTTAGGAATGAAAATATACATGTTTGAGGAACCTGCGTGTTCCTATCATTGCTGTTTGCAGTAATTTTTGGTCGCTTATCGGTGTTTTGCACGATTATAGGTGACCAGAAGTGGTGCTGGGCCGTCTAAACGGCCAGGTTCTGAGGCGAGCAGTGCGCCAAGCGATGCGCCTGCAACACCTCCGTCTGCCGAGACCATTAGGTTGGTGGCAGAAGCGGTCATGGCAATGATCAATGCGCAGCCTGCAAGGCAGGTGCAGCAGCCTGCTCCTGCTGTGGAGTGATGACTAGTTTTAGTCATCGTTTTTGGAGTAATTTAGTAGCCTAAATGCCTTAGTTTATTTATAATTTATGCTTGTTATTTCTTGTTTTAATATCTTTTTATAATATATTAAAATTACTAGTTTAATTATAGTTTCATTGTTTTGTCGCAATTTTATTTAATGTTATTATATAAAAATATATAGTTTTATTATATTATTATACTTGTTATGTATTATGTTTTATGTTTGTCTAATTTTGAGTTATAAATGTTTTATGTGTTATGTTTGTTAAGTTTAAATAATTAATGTTATGTTTATGTTATGTTATTATTATGTTTGTTATTGTTATGTTTATTTTTGTTTTATCTTTAAACTAATTAATTGTATGAATTAGTATTATATTTCATGTTTGTTAATTTTAATATCAAGTTTAAAGTATCTAATGTTTTATGTTTGTTATAATTAATGTTATCTAATGTTTGTCTTTTTATTTTGTAGGTTTAAAGCATGCAGCCCCCTTTAATTCAAGTGCAGCCCACAAGTTTTGGAGCAGCCCCTACATCTAAATATGAGCCTTTGGTGCAGCCCGAGCTCAAGCAAAGCCCCTACCCGAGCTTATGGAGCAGCCCACTTCAAAGACCATGCAGCCCATCAAGCAAACATGTCAAACCAAGCCCATCTAAGCCCAATTTGGAGCAGCCCTCTTCCCTCTACCCGAGCCCAACATGCCTTCAAAGCTTTTTGCCGGCCACCTTGCCACCTCTCTCTCCCTCCTCATTAATAATTCCACATGCATGCATCTTTCTCCTCCACATTAATTCATCCTTTCTCTCTCTCCATTATTTAATATATTATTGCATGCATTCCCCCTTAGCATGGTCGGCCACTTATCATTCATCCCCCCCACTCTTTATTTTATATTCTCTTTTCATTATCATATAATACAATGCATGCATGTAGCCATTATCTCTCCCCTCATTAATTAACATGCATGAACCCTCCTCCATACCTATGGCCGGCCACCCCTATGTCTCCCTCATTCTAGATCATTCCTCCATCTCCTATATAAAGGAACCCCTCCCCCTCTTGTTGAAGTGAAGTAGTTTTTTAGAGTGAAGTAGTCAAGTAATTTTAGTTTAGTTTTTGAGAGATCTTGTAGAGAGCAAGTGAGGGTATTTTCTTATTTTCATGTTGTAGTTTTTATGGTTATTTCTTTCCTTTAGTAGTATACTTTTGTCTTGTTATAATTTTTGTATCTCTTTTATTATGCAATGAATATATTTTATTTTTCTCTTATTCTCATCTCCTTCTCAATCATGCATAGCTAGTTCTTTTTGTGCCCGATCGCGATGATCTTTGCAATAGAATAACGTATCTTTATTTTTATGTTTGCAATTGTATTTTTCTATTTTTGATCCTTCCTTGATCTATTTCGTATCGACTCCGTATTTCTAGTATACGGTAGTAGATTCCGATCTCGTATTTGAGTAGCCGAGAGGCTCGTGAATATGAAAGATCACTCAAGGAAGGAAGGAGTTGAACGCACCCCTAGAGATAGGATGACGTAAATCCTCCGGATTGGAGTCAAATCCAATAGTGCGGGTCACTTCGATAATGCGACTTTAGGCCTTTTTGACTTGAAAGAGATTTCGGTCGAAACGTCTACAAGTTAGAGGATTTAATGCTCTAGCGAGATTACTTCCTAATTTCGGATCCGTCACGGTCTTAATAGATTTACAATTGTTAAACTAAATTATTTCGTTATTTTATTTCAAAGTGAATCGTCGATCGCGCACACTTTTCTCATAATAGTTTATTTCTCTTTAAGTTTAGTTTATTTTAATTTTCAAACATCATTAATCGTTCGGTAGGATAATAGAGTCGTTGTGAGTAATAGTACTTGCTTGCCCCGAGTTTTTATACGACCTTGATATTTTTCATATCCTATGCTATATTTCGATAGGTACACTTGCCTTAATCGAGTATAGATTGGAGAATACGATTTTCTCTATCAAGTTTTTGGCGCCGTTGCCGGGGATTTTTTTGGCAATATTAAGAAAGCTTCGAGTTTATTACTTCTACTAAAATCTAAAAAAAACAAAAAATTATTATTATTATTATTATTATTATTCACCCACCTCATCTAAATTCTACCCAACCTAAAATCTCTCGAAAAGGGTAAGGGGCTTTAAGCGCCACCATTTTACCTAGTACCGGGCGAACCCTTCACCGGGTAGTCCTCGGGAAGTTCGAGAGCCAATCCATTAAAAAAACCTATTTTAAAAAATATATATATATATCTAAAAAAAACAAATCAAAAAAAAAATTAGCTTTTCTTTTTCTTTTTTGTAACAGTTTTTTTTATGGAATCAGCATATTTTTGCGCTTTTTGCGGGTCGCCCGACCATTTTTATTCTGAATGTCTTTCGGGAACCCCTCCCTCTCTTGATTTTAATTTTTCTGGGGAAGGTCAAACTGGCCAATTTGACCCTTACTCCAATTTTTGTCCAACTTGGGAGATGGGCAGCCCGTATTTTTCTTATGATTTTGCCCCGCAAAGCGCCGCGCCTCTAAATTTTTATTTTAATTCTATCGATAATGGGTATTTTGAGTTGCAAACTTCTCTTAATAATATTAATTCGCATCTCAAAACCATTATGGATTCTTTTTCTCGTGAGGCCGCTTCTTTTTCTTCGTCTTCTTCTCCGTCTCCTCCAATTTCTTTATGTAATGAGTCACCGGATATCCCGGCTTGTCTTGTTCCTCTCGAGGAGGATAACTATTCGGATATCCCGGATTGTTTCCTTCCTCCTTTGGAAGACGCCTCTATGGATATTCCAGTGTGCTTCTTACCCGTTGAGGATGACGAGACGTCTTTTATTTCTCCATCTGAAGACGTTGGTGATTCCATTATGCTTTCAAATTCAACTGTTCCTAATTTTTCTCTTTTTAGCGAATCTTCTTTTTCTTCTTCTTTTATTTTAGATAACTCTTCTTTAGTTCTTCCTCTTCCTCTTCCTCTCCCGAAATTTCACAAGACTCTTCTTCTTCTTGTGAAATTTCCGATGATGAAATTTCTTCTTCTATTTTTTTTATTCCTCTTTCTATTTCTTCTTCTTTTTATTCTTCCTCTTTTGAAGACCCATTCTTCCCCAATTTACATACGGCGGAGTTCTTCCATAACTCCGTCCGTTCTTTTTTGGGCGTCATTCTCTTGAAGTTTCCACCCCATGCCGGTGCGATTCTTCATTTTTTCTTTTTTTTAGTTTACTCTCCTAAGCGCATACTTAGGGAGTTTCCTCTTCATTTCAGTTTTTATTTTCCCTTTAGCTAACAAATAACGTCGGGCTCAGCCGACGTTAAACAGAGAGCGCTCTTGGGAGGCACCCCTTGCTTATCCTTTTTGTTTCTTTCTTTTTGTTTATTTTGTTTTGCAGGAATAAAACCCCCGGCGGTTCGTTTGGCTCCATCAATTCATCTCTTCCTTAGGCCCGAGCCGGTGTCCAGCTCAAGCATGGGGGAGCGACATCTGCATTCGGCCTTACGACTCCGGGGAAGTCGTTTTCTTTTTTTTACTTTATTGTATCCCCCCTCCCCTTTCTTTGTCTTTTTTTCTTTCTTGTTTTTATCTTTCATTGAGGGCAATGAAAGGTTTAAGCATGGGGGAGGGTTTTGTTGTTTTCTTTTTTGTTTTCTTTTCAAAAAAAAAATTTGTTTTAAATTTCAAAAATGTTTAGTATAGTTTTATTAAGTTCTTTTTAGTACTACTTTTATTTAAGCCTTATCAAAAATCCAAAAAAATTAGAAAAATCAAAAAAATTCCAAAAAAAGATAATATTTCAAAAACCCAAAAAATTTGAAAAATGTCAAAAAATCAAAAAAATATAATAAACCTCATGCTTAGATTTTTGTTATTTTTAGAACTTTAGTTTGAGTTAGTTTATAAGCATTTTTATTTGCTAATCTTTATTTCATCATGTTTAGTTAAATGTAACTTTTAGTGATTTTGTTTTGAGGATAATCTTATGATTTTAATTTTGCTTAGAGTAATCTATTTAGCACTTCTTCTCTTTTATTTTAAATAGTTTCAATTTTGTAGTAATTTTGCTAAACAATTTTGGAGTTTAATTATTCTTACTTCATGCTTTTAGATTCTTAGGAAATCTCAATCTACTAGTAGTTGCTCTCTAGTGTTTTAGTTTATTTTCTAAAATTTTGTTTAAACCCCATCATTTTTTATTTTATTGTTAGATCATATGTCATGGGAATAAGAGGATAAAATTCATTATTCCTTGGTAAACATATGCAACCCAAAAAAAAATGATGTAGAGAGGAATTAAAAAGTTTATATATGTCAGGGGAAGTGATAGGATGTTAGTCTATCATTTTCTGGTATTACATATATTATTTAAAAAATAAAAATGAGTGGGGTGAGAGGATAAAATTCATCACCTCCAATCAAAGACCTCTTCATGTTAATTTCCTCCCTAAACCCCTTAGCTAATATCATTATCTTAGTTTTTAAATTAAAATATGTGGAGAGCATAAGTAGTAGGTTGTCTTTTTACTTAAGTTTCTTTTAAGTCATGGTTTTTATAATCCCAATCTAACCTTGTTTGCACTTTACTCCATTTTGAATGCTAGTTAATTTATTAGAGAATTTTTGGCTAAATTCTTCTCTCTTTTCACTTTAATTTCATAATTTAGGACTTGATTCTTAAATCCCTAAATTTTATTTTTGGCTAGATTTTGGTGTTGATAAATTTTTAGTTCAATTGAAAATTTTATAATGTCTTATAAATATTTCTCTTCATTTTGCTCTGGAATAGCAAAAGCCTAAGCATGGGGGAGTTTGATGACTAGTTTTAGTCATCGTTTTTGGAGTAATTTAGTAGCCTAAATGCCTTAGTTTATTTATAATTTATGCTTGTTATTTCTTGTTTTAATATCTTTTTATAATATATTAAAATTACTAGTTTAATTATAGTTACATTGTTTTGTCGCAATTTTATTTTATGTTATTATATAAAAATATATAGTTTTATTATATTATTATACTTGCTATGTATTATGTTTTATGTTTGTCTAATTTTAAGTTATAAATGTTTTATGTGTTATGTTTGTTAAGTTTAAATAATTAATGTTATGTTTATGTTATGTTATTATTATGTTTGTTATTGTTATGTTTATTATTGTTTTATCTTTAAACTAATTAATAGTATGAATTAGTATTATATTTCATGTTTGTTAATTTTAATATCAAGTTTAAAGTATCTAATGTTTTATGTTTGTTATAATTAATGTTATCTAATGTTTTGTCTTTTTATTTTGTAGGTTTAAAGCATGCAGCCCCCTTTAATTCAAGTGCAGCCCACAAGTTTTGGAGCAGCCCCTACATCTAAATATGAGCCTTTGGTGCAGCCCGAGCTCAAGCAAAGCCCCTACCCGAGCTTATGGAGCAGCCCACTTCAAAGACCATGCAGCCCATCAAGCAAACATGTCAAACCAAGCCCATCTAAGCCCAATTTGGAGCAGCCCTCTTCCCTCTACCCGAGCCCAACATGCCTTCAAAGCTTTTTGCCGGCCACCTTGCCACCACTCTCTCCCTCCTCATTAATAATTCCACATGCATGCATCTTTCTCCTCCACATTAATTCATCCTTTCTCTCTCTCCATTATTTAATATATTATTGCATGCATTCCCCCTTAGCATGGCCGGCCACTTATCATTCATCCCCCCCCACTCTTTATTTTATATTCTCTTTTCATTATCATATAATACAATGCATGCATGTAGCCATTATCTCTCCCCTCATTAATTAACATGCATGAACCCTCCTCCATACCTATGGCCGGCCACCCCTATGTCTCCCTCATTCTAGATCATTCCTCCCTCTCCTATATAAAGGAACCCCTCCCCCTCTTGTTGAAGTGAAGTAGTTTTTTAGAGTGAAGTAGTCAAGTAATTTTAGTTTAGTTTTTGAGAGATCTTGTAGAGAGCAAGTGAGGGTATTTTCTTATTTTCATGTTGTAGTTTTTATGGTTATTTCTTTCCTTTAGTAGTATACTTTTGTCTTGTTATAATTTTTGTATCTCTTTTATTATGCAATGAATATATTTTCTTTTTCTCTTATTCTCATCTCCTTCTCAATCATGCGTAGCTAGTTCTTTTTGTGCCCGATCGCGATGATCTTTGCAATAGAATAACGTATCTTTATTTTTATGTTTGCAATTGTATTTTTCTATTTTTGATCCTTCCTTGATCTATTTCGTATCGACTCCGTATTTCTAGTATACGGTAGTAGATTCCGATCTCGTATTTGAGTAGCCGAGAGGCTCGTGAATATGAAAGATCACTCAAGGAAGGAAGGAGTTGAACGCACCCCTAGAGATAGGATGACATAAATCCTCCGGATTGGAGTCAAATCCAATAGTGCGGGTCACTTCAATAATGCGACTTTAGGCCTTTTTGACTTGAAAGAGATTTCGGTCGAAACGTCTACAAGTTAGAGGATTTAATGCTCTAGCGAGATTACTTCCTAATTTCGGATCCGTCACGGTCTTAATAGATTTACAATTGTTAAACTAAATTATTTCATTATTTTATTTCAAAGTGAATCGTCGATCGCGCACACTTTTCTCGTACTAGTTTATTTCTCTTTAAGTTTAGTTTATTTTAATTTTCAAACATCATTAATCGTTCGGTAGGATAATAGAGTCGTTGTGAGTAATAGTACTTGCCTGCCCCGAGTTTTTATACGACCTTGATATTTTTCATATCCTATGCTATATTTCGATAGGTGCACTTGCCTTAATCGAGTATAGATTGGAGAATACGATTTTCTCTATCATGGAGCAAGTACTGCTTTAGACGGCAGAGCAAAGGAGGGTTGAGCAAGTAGTTTTGGAGCCAGAGTTGCCTCGGAGAGCAACTGAAAGACAACTGAAGCACGTGATGGGCTTTCATCCACCGGTATTCACGGGGGCAGAAACCCCGACCCAAGCAGAGGATTGGCTCTCAAGGGTCAACAGGGTAATGACTGCGACGGAAACGGAAGAGTGGCAGAAAACCACTATAGCGACGTTCCTTTTGGATGGGGACGCAAGACTATGGTGGGAAGGCCTAGAGCTACATCAGTTGCGGGGAAGGCCGTTGGCCGAGGTTTTGATGGAGGAGTTTGCGAGACTATTCATGGCTCGATACCTCCCCTCGGCGCAGAGAATTGCGCTAGAAAGCCAATTTCAAAAGTTGGTGCAAGGGGATTGCACCGTTGATGAGTACCTCCACGAGTTTACTCGGTTGGGGAGATATGCCGGCACTACCTTCGCAGACGAGGAGCGCAAGACGAGCCGCTTCTATGAAGGGCTAAGAGACGATTTAAGGTTGCTACTGTCGGGGCCCAAGGCGCAGGGTTTCATGACCCTGGTCAGTTCGGCTCGGTCCTTGGAGAAGGACATGACGAATGTCCAAGCGAAGAAGGAATCCGGTAGTAAGAAAGCGGAGTTCAAGGCACCGACTACGTCGAAGTCGGGCTACCGCAGATTCTATAAGAAAGCTAAGACGTCGGGTCCAGCTTCTTCAGGTGCCTCGGGGGCAACTACCAATCGAACCCCGGGCGCTTGTTTCACGTGTGGAAAGACGGGGCACTTTGCCCGTAATTACTGGAGTGGACGCTCAAAGTCCGAAAGGAAACAAGGAGCTACCTACGAGGAGAAGGGCAAAGCGGTGGAGTCGACCGCGTCCCACTATGCTCCGACTCAGCCTAGAGTCTATAACTTGGGCCAGCAGGAGGCCATCAAGCAAGCGGATGTGGTGACAGGTATGAGTTAATTTATAGCAAGTTAGCTTTAATACCATTATCTATTGCTTGTTAGCCTAATATTGTTTGTATAG
Source organism: Platanthera zijinensis (assembly GCA_039513925.1). NCBI lineage: Eukaryota > Viridiplantae > Streptophyta > Magnoliopsida > Asparagales > Orchidaceae > Platanthera > Platanthera zijinensis. Next base: position 54,550,235 of record CM077092.1, read on the forward strand.
GCTTTGTTGTGATTAGTGATAGTCCGGCACGGGCACTGTTCGACACGGGAGCTTCACATTCCTTCTTGTCCGAAAGTTTCATATCGCGCATCGGAGTCCCTTCTTCAATGGCGAAGGACAAGTTGGATGTGCTGCTACCAAATGGGTGCTCGATGCGTGCGGACAGGGTGTGCGCCGTAAAGGTTCACATTGCGAGCCAAGAGTTCGACTTGCTAGCGTCATTGCTGCCGCTAGTAGAGTTCGATGTGATCTTTGGGATGGATTGGCTTTCGGAGCAGAAAGCTTGAATTGACTGTGACCGGAAGGAGGTCAAGCTGGGTGTTGGGCGGGGGACAACATTCGAGGGACTCAAGGGGTTGAGCAAGACGCTGATGTCTGCTCTTCAGGTGGTAAAGGCAGTTCGTGCTAGTGCAGAGCTGTTCTTCGCAATAGTGGGGGCAGTGGAGCCAAAGTCCACGTTGGATAGCATTCCCGTGGTTTGCGAATACCCCGATGTGTTCCCGGATAGTCTTCCCGGAGCCTCACCGCAGCGAGAGATTGATTTCACCATCGAGCTCGTGTCGGGGGCCAAACCGGTGTCACGTGCTCCTTATAGGTTGGCGCCAAAGGAGATGGCGGAGTTAAAGGTTCAGCTGGAGGAGCTGATGGAGCAAGGGTATGTGCGTCCAAGCTCGTCGCCTTGGAGCGCACCGGTCCTCTTCGTTAAGAAGAAGGACGGGAGTATGCGTTTGTGTATCGACTACAGAGAGTTGAACAAGCTGACGGAGAAGAATAAGTACCCGATCCCGAGGATTGATGATCTCTTTGATCAGTTAGTCGGATCGTCGGTATACTCCAAGTTGGACTTGAAGTCGGGGTACTATCAGCTGAGGATAAGGGAATGTGATATCCCGAAGACGGCGTTCAGCACAAGGTATGGGCATTTCGAGTTCACGGTCATGCCGTTTGGACTGACGAATGCGCCATCGGTATTTATGGACTTGATGAACAGGACGTTCCGAGATTTCCTGGATCGCTTTGTGATCGTCTTTATTGACGATATATTGGTGTACTCGCAGTGCGAAGAAGATCACTTCAAGCACTTGCATTTGGTGTTGGAGACTTTGAGGAGGAATGAGCTTTATGCGAAATTATCCAAGTGCGACTTCTGGCTACCCTCAGTAGCGTTCCTTGGGCACATTGTTAGTGGGGAAGGTATAGCGGTGGATCCGGCGAAGATCGTTGCGATACGGGAGTGGCCTGTGTTGTCTTCTATCGCGGAAGTCCGTAGTTTTCTCGGGCTTGCCGGATATTACAGGCGCTTCGTAGAGAACTTCTCGCGGATAGCGCTACCTCTCACGAAGTTGACAAGGAAAGATCAGAAATTCTTATGGACGCAAAAGTGCGTGCAAGCTTTTGAGGAGCTGAAGAGGCGGTTGACCACGGCGCCAGTGCTTAGTTCGCCGAGTGGGACCGAGGGCTTCGAGGTGTATAGCGACACTTCGGGTAGTGGCTTGGGATGCGTGTTGTTGCAGCATGGGAGCGTGATAGCGTATGGATCGCGTCAGTTGAAGGTGCATGAAAGAAATTATCCGGTGCACGACTTGGAGTTGGCGGCCGTGATATTTGCACTCAAGTTGTGGAGGCACTACCTTTACGGCGTAAGGGTCGATATATACACCGATCACAAGAGCCTAAAATATTTGTTGGATCAAAAGGATCTTAACATGAGGCAGAGGAGGTGGATGGAGTTCCTGGGGGACTACACCTTCAAAATACATTATGTACCCGGGAAGGGCAACGCAGTTGCGGATGCGCTGAGCCGCAGGGCTCCCTCCCAAGCCAACTGGTTGTCGGTGCATGATGAGCGGCTAGTATGGGAGTTGGAGGAGCTTGAGATCTGTTGCGTTGACAGGCAGACGAGTGCCAAAGCAATGTTAAACTGGACAGAAGTTCAGTATGACCTGGCTGACCGGGTTCGGCAGGCATTGGAGTTAGATGACTCCATGAAGGAGCTTGTGGAGGCCGCTCTGGATGGGTCAAATTCCCAGTTCTCGGTGGAAGATGGTTTATTAAGGAAGGATCATCGGTTGTGCGTCCCGAGTGGGGGTAACCTCCGGGCGGAGTTGATGTACGAGGCTCATCATACCAAGTACTCAATCCACCCAGGGAGCACGAAGATGTATCGTGATCTCAAGAAGCTGTTTTGGTGGTCGGGGCTTAAGAAAGATGTGGCGTTGTTTGTGGCTAAGTGCCAAACGTACGCCTTGGTGAAGGCGGAGTGCCAAAAGCCGGGAGGATTTATGAAGTCCTTGCCTATACCGGAGTGGAAATTCGACGATATATCTATGGATTTTGTGCACGGGTTGCCAAGGTCGCAGAAGGGGAACGACGCCATCTGAGCGATCGTAGATCGGCTAACCAAGGTGTCGCATTTCATTCCGCATAGGAAGGATGACTCGGTGGAGAAGTTGGCGAAGCTATACGTGGACAATATTGTTAGGCTGCATGGTGTGCCCCGTAGCATTGTGAGTGATCGCGATGGGCGGTACACGTCAAATGATTGGAGGTTAGTGCAGCAGATACTGGGAACAAAGTTAAAGTTCAGCACAGCTTTCCATCCGCAGACCGAGAGGGTCAATAGAACGATGGAGGACATGCTACGCATGTGTGTTCTGGATTTCGGTAATCATTGGGTAGACCACCTGTATTTGGTGGAGTTAGCGTACAACAACAGCTACCAAGCAAGTATACAAATGGCGCCCTTCGAGGCCCTGTATGGTAGGAAGTGTCGCACGCCGTTATCGTGGCTTGAAACGGGTGAGGCAAGGTTGTACAAGAAGCAGGAGGTGGAGAGTGCTACCTCGTTAGTGCGGATCATTCGGGAGCGTTTGTTGATCGCTCAGGACCGACAGGCGAAGTATTATAATGCCAAGCACCAGAACGTGGAGTTCATGGTAGGCGATTGGGTATATCTTAAAGTGAAGCCGTTCAAGGGGGTTTTGCGGGTGAGACGCTTGAAGAAGCTGAGCCCAAGATACCTTGGACCTTTTGAGGTTCTGGAGCGAGTCGGCGAAGCGGCTTACCGGTTGAGGCTATCGGAGGAATTAGGTGGTTTACATGATGTGTTCCACATTTCTGTGTTGCGGAAGGCGGTGCAAGAGCCTTCGCAGGTGATCGCGATTGACCAAGTGCCGGTGGACGAGGGGTTGACGACTAGGGTCAAGCCCATTCGTATCGAAGATGTTGAGGTCAAGAGACTCCGTAACAAGGAGATCCTGATGGTTAAGGTCCAGTGGGATAATTGCGGGCGAGAGGAGCTCTCTTGGGAACGGGAGCAGACTATGCTGGAGGAGTACCCGGAATTGTTCCGCTCAGGTACTGATTTACGTTAAGTCCTGTTTTTCCTTTATTAATTTCGTGGGCGAAATTCTTTAAGGAGGGTAGAATTGTAACACCCCAAAATGTTGTAGGAGCGACGGGGATCACTTTTGGCCAAGACAAGATTTTGGTACAGGTGACACGGGCCCCGACACGGGCGTGTCGGAGGCCGTGTCGGGCGTGTCGAGCTCGGGCCGTCGAGCTGGTCGTGTAGTCGACCAGTTTAGGTCGACGATGGTCGTGTTGAGGAACACGGCCTAGGACACGGGCGTGTCCCAGGCCGTGTCACACCTGGGCTGTACGGTGGGGTACACGGGAAATGACACGGGCACGAACACGAGCGTGTCTAGTTTGACACGGGCGTGTCTGATGCTGTGTCACCAAGCCATGTACCTCTCTGACTGCGAATTGTTGGCCGATTGCACACGGGGGGCGTGACACCCCGACACGGGCGTGTCGCAGGTGACACGGGCGTGTCGGAGGCCGTGTCACATGCCGTGTTGCTGGTTTTCAATTTTGGTCGAGACGGCGAATGAGCTACACGGCCGTGTGTGAACCCATGTTCGGCCCAGTTTTTGTGATTTCAGATCTAATCCTGGCCGTTCGTTTCCTTGGCTTTAGATCCGACGGTGGGGGGCTGCTCCTGGGTGGTTTTAGCCGGGAATAGGGTTTTGAAACCCTTATTTCACTTGGGTACTCTCTCTCTCAAATCTAGAGAGAAGGGAGAGCTTGGAGGAGGAAGAAGGAGGTCAACTCCGGCGGCCGGTGGAGATTCGGAGCTCCAAATCGCGAGCCGTCTTCGAATCCGCGGAGGCAAGGAGATTGCGGTGCTTTTCATCCGCATAGATTTTCATGGCGTCGCGGAAGAACGCAAGGGTAACGATTTCTCATCCTTGGGCATGTGAAGCCCTTTTTCCCTTTGCATAGGAAGCCCTCTCTCGCGAGTGAGCGAAGAGTTGGAGCGTTCCTTGGGGTAGATATGTAAAGTCCCCCTTGTGTAGAGTCTGTATGCGAAAACGGACATAGGCATTGTGTGTGAAGCCTATTCGGACATGTTGGTCTGGATCGGTGATGTTGCATTGCATTTGAACCGGGCAAGAATCCGGGTGTTTGGGCGTTTTTCGGGTTTTCTACGTGGTAGATTGCATCAGGGAGCCTTGGAGATTAACTCCAAGGTGCACCCGGAAAACTGGGCAAAAGCGTGTTTTGCCAACACGGTGGTCGGGGAGCCAACGTGAACATAACCGGGTTATGTGATTATTGTGGTGGAAACGGGACTCGGTGAGTCTTGACCTGCGCATATGGCTTAAATTGCCGTTGCGGTGTGAGCACGGGTCAGGCGGAACCGTACCCGGTCTATGTCGTTCGGTAGGACCGTTGGCATGGATGAGGGTCTTCGGCTGTCTATGGCTTAAATTGTCGTGACCAAGGCCAGGAAGACAAAATGCTCATATGGATGACCGTCCAAGAGGCGGTGGTGGATTGGGAACGTCTATGGCTTGAATTGACGTGACGTTGGCCGGTTCGCCGAGAATGTGCCCTGAGTGCACGGGGTGTGTGGCCGTGCGAGCCCACGCCTGTGGTGAAGTGCAAATACTCTATATATTGCCTATGCTAATAAAGTGCAGGGAAAGAGAATCGCCGCCCCGAATGTGGGGGCGGGATCGTTATAATTTGGTCAGCATTGCTGACCGTTGCTATTGTTTGCCACCGGGCGGTGGTTTGTGGCTTGCAGGTGCTGCGGAGCAGAGCAGGAAATAGCGGGCCTAAGCCCTTGTTGCTGTGCCGGCCCTCGAAGGCCTAATTGCTTATGTTTCTTTCCCGTTTTTCATGTATGGCCGGCCTGCGTGCCGAAGTTTGGAAAACACTTCTTTTATTAAGTGAACAGTGTAAGGCCTTAAGGCCATCTCTCTTTTGGTGTATGTATACATTCCTGAGTTTGTAGTGGACATTCATGCTATTGTGGCTGGGTTCTTATTTCTTTTGCAACCTAATAAATTGCTTCCGCTAGGTGTTGTGTAGGATGACATGATTGGTTGAATGGTTTCAACTCGTAACCAACCGGCCTGTCCGTAGTATATGGCGTCGGGCCCCGGCCGGACCTACTGCTATATGCTATGTGACGGATAGGGGTGTTACAACCTTACTGTCTCGACACAAGGCAGAACTAAAATATGTCAACACAGATAACAGATGTGTCGATACAAATAACAGATGTGTCAACATAACTATACTATCTCAACACTTTCTATTCTGAGATGAAAACTATTCTAAGTATGGAGGTGTTGGGTCTATCAAAGATGTCTCAACATAGATTTCGAGACAACTTGTCTACTTCAACGCTTATATGACAAAATGTGTTGATTCAACCTCAATCAGTTCAAGACTGGTCAGATCATTCCGGTCGACACGGGAAGGCTTCACTTCTATAAAGATAGTTCAAGGAAGGATTTGCTGGCGGTTGCAGATGTCATCAATACCAGTCCAAGCCATCTGAGATTTCTATAAATAGGATGTGCTGCCTTTAGAAGATGATACCGATTATATTCTATTCATCAGTCTCTCTCTATTTTAAAAGACAAATAAAGAAATAGAAAGAGAAGAAGAAGTTGATCTTCGAGAAAGTCTTCAGATCCCTTTTCTTAGGTTGATCTGGGGATTAAGTGATCTATTCATCAGCATCTTCAAACTACTTGATATGATCTTCATCAAGAAGTTGTTGATTCAAAAGAAATTCAATTCAGCTTGCTGATCAATCAAGAAGAAATCAAACTACAGCTGAGTGAAAAGATCTGTACACACAGATCCAACAGATAACAGGTTTTCTATTTTTTTGTAATTTATTTTATCAAATTTCATTATAAGATATCCTAGAGATCTAAGTGGGTAGGAGATCTTATTCTTTGAGTTTTGTAAGACTAATCTATAGAGGCTGAGGTAGGATTTTAGGTGAATCTGAGGTTGGTTATTTGGGGTAAATCACATAGATTGTAGGCATAATCTATAAAGGCTGAGGTAGGAGATTGAGGATATCTCTGAGGTAGGAGATTGAGATATCTCTGAGGTAGGACCAGTGGGTCTGAGTGTAGGTTTCTTGGAGAGAAACTGAGCCTTATAGGATCTGTGGATCCAAGTTGTGAAGGAGGAACTATAACTTTATCTAGCACATTGCTAGTGAGGAAGAAGGGGGAAAGTGGATGTACCCTAGATAAGGGAACCACTATAAACTTGTTGTGTCCCTTGTATTGTGTGCTATGTTCTTTGTTGTGTATGTTGTGATCAGTTCTTGTTGTTCTATTATTTATGCTTGGTACAGCTTATATTCTGAACTGCATTAGGGCACATTGCTAAAGTTAAAAGAACTACAAAGAATTTTAATAGGTCACCTATTCACCCCCCCCCCCCCCCCAGGTGACTTTCTACTCATAGGCTTGACTTTCAAAAAGCTTAGTTCATAAAAGATCGGTTCAACGAAACCTAGGCTCAGTTCGACAAAATCCTTGTTGAGTTCGATAATCAGACAGTTTCTATATCAATAAAAGGTGGAATAATATCAAATGTTTGATAACTGAAACTCTGATATTTAATTCTAAATATTCTAACGAATATAGCCGTTTAAGGCAGCATTAATATGGATTTATCATAGAGTTTTAAACCTAATTAATTCCAAGGCAGTTATAAATTCTCAAGGGATTCTTTAGACGTTTCAAGAATCATTTGATATCAAATATTAATTCTTCCCTGACATCATATATATATAGAAGATTGCTGGAAAACAAGGATTTTGATATACAGATATTCTGCTTCAGACTCTTCTCAAGAGACATCCTAATTCATATTTGTCTGAAATATCTATTGGAGAGTAACAGCATACAAGAAGGCCTATACCCTGAAGAAAAGTCTCCTCCCTTGATCATAATCTCTATTCAAATCAGGGGGGGAGCTTTTTACAAACATCATCCACTCAGTCTTCTCAGAGATTCTTGACAGAGAAGACAACATCTAACTCCTTTATTTTATTCTTAAACTGTGTACAGGGTTCTAACTCCCTTTAAAAGTTAACACTTAGTTCATAAGTCACCTGATCAAAAGACTTACGTTTGATTTTGGTACCTGATTAAAAGCCCAAAGGGTTGCTAGATCTCCCTTAGAAAATAGATCTTCTTGTGACAGGGCACCTGATCAAAAACCTATAGTGGATTCCTACCAGGGTGGTAGAAGAGTAGACGTACCCAGATTTATTGAGGAACTACTATAAAATCTTTGTGTCGTCTGTGATTGATTATTTTTTATTTTGTGTGATGTGAATTTTATTTATCTATATTTATATGTTGGATCCCTAGTTTGGATTTGGGCTAGGTTCACTAAATTAGGCTGAGTTTGACCCACATTATATAGCCAGGGTCAAGTCTGTGAGTCCTGGAGTTTAGGCTAGTCTTTAGGTTCAACCTTCATGGACCAGCCAGCAGAGGACCTCAATAGATTCAAGACATAGCAGAATTAAGAGATCAAAATTATCAGTTCGAAGTTCTTTGAACTCAGCTCGACGATCGTCAATCTTAGATCGACGAACTCAGAAATCCTTCTCTGAGTTGAGCTCGACGATATTCAAGCTCAGGTCGACGATCTCTTCATTCAGACAGATTCTCAGCTCAACAAACTCAAAGCACAGAATTGGCAAGTTATTCTCAGTATGTAGTTCGCAGAGCTCAGGTCGACTAACAGTATTTCTCAGGTCGATGAACTTGGAACTCTAGTCGACGAATTCTGTTCTTAGGTCGAGGATTTCTGTCTCGAGCCAGAATGAGAAGTTTTCCTTACTTATGTCCCTTACTTTCTATATTATTTAGCAGTAATATTCCTGAGTAATTAATGTTTATATTCCCCTGAATATAGACGTAATTGTCAGCTTTGATTATGGTCTTCATCAGGTTAATTACTTTCTTATTTTATTAGGATAGTTGGGGAAACTCAGTAAAGTCAATATTCCAACCGTTTCTTTCTCCAGAGCAATCAGTAATTAATGTCTGGAATTCAAATTTCAAAGGAGAAATTATTGACTACAGAATATAAAAGAGAAATTCTTTTTAGAAGATATATACATAAGAATTACTGCAAGAATACATAGACTAGACCTGCAGTAACAACACAAGAGCAATATGGAGAAGAGAACACAGTTGCTCAGAACAACATCACACAGAACTTCTTCTCTGCATACCTAAAACATTCTATTTTCTCCCTTGTCCATTCTGAAGACTGAAGAAGAACATCCATCACTATTAAGAGTCTTCTTCAACCTTCTCCTCCAGGAACATTCAAGGACAACATCTTGAAAGTCAGAAGGCTCCAACTTTCAAAACCATCTCAACATGTCAGAAGGAGTCTTGACAACAACAAATCCACTAGTCTTCTTTATTGTATAGAGAAAAGAGAAGACATCATCACCTCCTCTCACCTCATGTATAAAGGGTTTATTAACTCCCTTCAAAAGTAAATTCTTGGTTTTTGGGCACCTGATCAAAAGCCTAAAGGGTTGTGAGATCTCCCTGGAAATTGATCTTGTGGTGGCAATCACCTGATCAAAAACCTGATAGTGGATTCCTACCAGGGTGGTAGAAGCGTGGATGTACCCAGGTTGGGGAACCACTATAAAATTCTTGTGTTGTCTGTGTGTGATCATTTTCTTTCTTGGTCTTGCTGTGCTGTGATAGATAAATTAGCTTAACCTGTTTTTTTTTCCTTCTATATTATTATTGGTATCACATATTTTCTACTCTTATAAAATTAAAAATAGCCAAAGTTTTAATTACTCTATTCACCCCCCCCCCCCCCCTCTAGAGTAAATCAGGTCTAACCCCCTTCTTTCAATATATCACTTATTTTTAAAACTACTGTAAAAATTAATTAAAGTTTTTAAATACTTTATTCACCCCCCTCTAGAGTAAAGTTAGATATATCCCTTCCACTTTCACAACACAACTTCGACATTATATCGATGCTACTTTGAGTATAAGTCTGAGTAATAGAACTTGACAAGTCAACATTATTTAAAGGATTAAATCGAAGTATTCTTCAATATAGTATCGACACACCGTCGATTACAGAACTGAATTGATAGATTGTCTGAATGAAGCTAGAACTCGATGCTACTTCTATATGAACTCGACGTTATGTCAAATAGTTTTTTGAATGAGAATTGTTTTGAAGATTAATTCATAATTAACTCAAGAAAAGTTTGAATTGAGTAACTGGTTCTTGGAGACATTAGATTTTTTATCAGACATATATGCTGGGAATATTGCCCTCATTATTTCAAGATTTAAAGAATCATCACTTTCGATGATAAGAGCATATTGTATTTGATGGCATAAATGTTTTATGACTATGCAGGAACTATATTTGTCTCTATAATAGGTTTGGAGAAGAGGAAAACATTTGGAGTCATGACGTTGAGATCGACAAATATTTCTCTATGATATTAATGATAATGTGGAACATTTCATATCAATATCATTGAGAAACATCAGGTGAAGCATTCCAACCCTGAAGGTAATTATCGTTGAGATCAGTATATTGTTCTATACGATATCGGTGTGATCATAGAAAGCTTCGAGTCGGTATCATGGAGAAGGTGTAGATAGAGACATAATTCAGCGCCAAGGTATATACCATTAAGAAAGAAGAATTTTCTCAACGATATCATGTAGTAAGGGTTTATTACCATAGAGCGCGCACAGAGATGGGATTTCAAAATTATCCTCGATGCATGATTTTCTGTCAGATCATTCTACTCTTTCCCATCCTTTGACAAGACATATCCTAGTCATTCGACCATTGAAGAATGGCAAGGATATAAAAGGTCAACTAAGGATAATTGTATAGCAAGAAGTACCTCTGCTACCATTGCAAAATTTGAATCGTGAATCTCAAGCAACGGTGGCTTCTGAAAAAGTGAAGCAAGTTTTCTCTGAAGAAAAATAGAGAGCAAGGAGGAGTCGAGATTCAAGACTCCAATTAGATCTTACTACTGCAGAAGAAGATCAAGTAGAAGAGCCTTGAATCTGTTCTACCTGAAGACAACATCTTTTTAGGGGTTGCTTCAAGATATTGCTTCTATATCAAAGCCAACTGAAGACTCTGAAATATAAAGATCAAATTTATAGAGTCTTTTGTTGTAATCTTTATACACTCTCATTTATAGGGTTGTTTCCTGAGTTTTAGGGCTGTTGCCAAAGTTACAGGGCTTTTTCCCGAGGTAGAGCTATTGTTCCTGAGGTGGTATCTTTGTGAAGATTTGAGTCAAGAGACTAGTTGGTTCTCTAATCTATAGGAGTGGAAAACTCTTAGTGGTAGGGATGTTGCCTGAGGTAGGGCTATTGAGCCTGAGGTACAATAGCCCTACCTCAAATCTTCACTAGAATAATAGAGAGAAAGGAAAACTTACCTAGGAATGATAAAGGGCTTTGCGAGCTTGCCTCACTAGGCAAGGCGAGTAGAAAGAAAAAAGAGGGTAGCGTCCCGCGAGATGTCGAGAAGAGAGAAATATGGAAGTAAGAGTTGAGAAGGTCTCGCTGACAGATATCGATGTTGGATCTTGAGGCGCCCTTAGAGGGGGGGTGATTAAGGGCAAATAATAATTTTTCTTGAAATTTTTTAACTTAGTAAAATATGAATAGAACAAGCCAATTTTTACATAACTAAAAAATATGAAACTAGTACTTGGAAATTTTATGGACAAATGAAATGAACTTTTTATTTCATAAATGAAAAGTAGAAGAACTATTATTTCAATAGAGCTAGAAATCGAGGCTACAAGTGAAAATCTGCTTTTGTGTTTCCACCGGTCCTTCTCCCAAGGACCAGCCACATATAGCCTATCTCTCCCTAGATACAGCTACTAGACTCCCCCTAGATCACTCCATGACCTAGCCGCTGCACACAAGGTGGTGATTTCCCCCTAAATCGCATAAGGGCCTAACCATCACTCATAAGGTGGCGAATTCTCTACCGTTTACAAAAAAGTAATGAAAAGAAAAGACGAAAGAATTTGAAATTAAAAACTAACTCTGGTCTTGAGCGTGGAAGCAGATGGTGAATCCTTGCAAAGATCGCCAGAGTTGAAGTACACGAACGGTCTCTTCTTCGCTCTTGAACTTACTTGGGAACTTAGGAGTTTTTTTGGTTTCTGGAGGTAGTTTGCTGGGATTGCACGGGAATAAATGCTACATGAGGTGCATAACCAAAATTCCTAGAAATCCAGCCTTTTTTTTATAATTTTGTTATACCTCCCGGCGATTTGTAGCTATCGCTTGCGATACCTCCTCCAGCTGCCACGTGTCCCACTTTGCAATAACCGCGTCGTGGAGATGGAGATCATGTACACATGTGGGGCTATCACACTGCGATATCGATATCCCCTGGTGATATAAAATATAATGTGCATCGTGGCTGAGTGGTGTGGACCAATGCTAACAACATCAATGCTATCGCTAGCTTTATCTTTGCCTTTGAATTTTTAAGCTTGTCGCCAATCCACAATAATCAGAGTATTGTACATGTGTTATCTGCATGCCATAAACACATTATGAGTAAATACATTTGGGATTTATTATTTTCAAACAAAGTAATGCGGAACACATGACCCAACAATGGACTCGTTGGAAAGCGCTCGACTAAGTTATAACGCCCTGCCCGTGACAAAAAAATAGTAGGTCGACTGGGACCCCACACCATATTAAACGAATCGATAGTGGGGTTACTAAATGAAACTAAACATCCATGTAACCTATCATAGAGTAAAAGAATTAGTGTAAGCAATTAAACAAGATAACCCGAAAACAGGAATGTCCGCTATATATATATATATGTGTGTGTGTGTCTATATATATATATATATATATATATATATATATATATATATATATATATATATATATATATTCAGGAATGAGAGTATACACAAAAGTTTTGTCTTAAGGCCTTACAAACTGTGTTAATGTTTACACAACCAAGTGGTTTACATACATCGACATGCATGCTGACAATACATGGAAATAGTAACCACAACACTTGGGCCTTTGAGGGTCAACACAGTAAAAGGGCTTTAGCCCGCTATTTCCTGCTTAAACAAAACACCGGTCAGCTTTAGCTGACCATAATTATAATGACCCCGCCCCATTCCCGGGGTGGTGGTTCTCCTTCACTACAAGCAAGCAGCATAACAACATATAATTCCACAATCTCCACAAATGGTGTCACGCACGACCACATGCTTGTGCTCTCATGGCATACATTTGGTATACTGAATTTCAAGTACCACCCCCATCCTAAGTATCCTTTACTTGGACAGTTCATTTGAACTTTTGTCATAAAGGACACCTTGCATTACAGACTTCCCTAAGATCAAACGGTGCACTGAGGATCTACCTCTTCATTGACTAGCATGGGACGTATTTGAATCAGCTTTGCCCATGCTCAAATCATCGGAATCACACTATCATGACACAGGTACAGCTTCACCTCGACCCGTTAATACGATAACCAATATTATCTCTTACGACTGGGACATAAGGAAACCAAGCTAGGCACAACAAGCCTTTCAGCTTCTGATATTACGCACCTAATCCCTCGTACCTGGGCTTCATATCCATCACAATCGTTCACTGGAAGCTATCGCCAGTGATATCCACTATCGCTTGGCGATATCGATAGAACCGCAAATCTGTCACAATCTCGGGTATTTCCTATAGTTGGCCTCTAGTACTCCCTACAACACCCTATAGTACCCAGAACCCAAAATTTCAAAAAAAAATTCCACTGAGTCTTCTCCGACATGCAAAATCAAACATCACCAATCAAGACCAACTTGTTACAAATGAGCTTCACACGGCATGCCTACGCATGCATAGCGATCCAAACTCTATATGTAATTTCTACCGGGGATACTTCATATAAACACGTTGGAAGTCACATCTTCCTCTAATTAGTGGGAACTTCCATGCAGTTTTGCCAAACAAAGAGTACTAACATGTCCTAGTGTTAAGAAGGACAACCTTTACTCTTGACAATTTCTTTGGTGTCATGGACTCGTATTTGATCAGGATGGAAACACTCACATTGCTTTCCTCTCCGCTGATATACCTTCGGCTCGTGAATCTAAGTTATGAATCTCCTCTAATGGCGGAAAACCAGCCATCTTCTTCTTCCTCCTCTCCTTTTCTTTCTTCTTTTCTCACTTGAAGAGAGAGAGAGAGAGAGTTAAGAAAATATGAGAAGAGAGTTTACTCTCTTCTGCTTTAACTTCCTCGAGAAAAAAAACCACCATCAAATCTCAACTCCAAATAGAAGTGGATGGACACGATCTAATTTGAGAAACCTGTCTTATGTGCCATCGTCGGATGATAGCTACTATCACTAGGTGATATCTTAGATGATGGTCACATGAACAACTCAGTACTGCTCAATAGCTGATGCACGACCAACTGATATGTGGTCGTCTGCCACATGGCACACTATCACCAAGTGATATCATAGTATTTCTGATGTTAGAAAATCGACTACATAGTTTTGTCGACTGCATCGTTTTATCAACTGCATCATTTTGTCTACTACATCACGTTGACAGTTATCGCTGACGATAACTCACTATTGTAGGGTGATAACTCCAACTACCTAAACTCATTGTTTTTCAACAATGGGAAACCTGGAGTGTTACATGAGTTACGGGAAATCATAAGGAAACCTAAGTCTATGTGAGGAGAGAACTGATTCCTAAGATCCTAGTGAGAAGCTCGGTTGGGTATGAAGCCCTAGCAACATTCACACCTAATCAAATCTTAAGGCATGGGAAGTCGGATGCGAATGATAATAAAGCCAGGCGAGGTCGCTAATAGATGGAAGCAATATCTGAAATAAAAACAAGTATATACACGAGCAATAAATATCATACATTGCAAAAAAACAAAAGTACGGGCGAGTATGCTCGAATTAAGTGTTCAAATTACGTAAATGGGTGAATACGTGTAACATGAAGGAGAATAGTTAGAGAAAGCAGTAACTCAATCACCCCCTTCCTCATCGCGACCTACCTCGGGAGAGCCTGTGGGGGCAGGAAGACCTCTAAAAGCAGCAACTCTGGAATGACCACCAACCCCTTCTCGTTCAAGGCATCTTGCTGCCAAAGAAGCTTGGTTGTGGCTACCGTCAGTTCACGACGAGTCTCCTCTGTCACTATAGCAGCACTATCAGGTGTGGAAGAGTACTTCTCTCCGGCTTGGCACTAACACTCCAGTAAGTTGGACTCTGACTCACCGAGGTAGGTGGTAAGGTAATCATTATTTCTCCGCACCTCACTCAACTCTTCCTCTATCTTGGAAACCCTCTCAGCACACACAAGCTCAGTGTCCTGATAAAATGATCACAACTCTAGAAATAGTATGACTACAAATGATAGTTCATACCTTGTTCGGGGTAGGCAGGGCAACACCTCAGGCAGTGGCGAGTTTAATGATGGCTTTAGCCAGTTTCCATCATTATCGCGAAGGACATCTATGGTTGCCGACAGATTGCAGTTCATATTGATAGACCATCTCGTAGTTTGGTGGAAGATTTCAGCGGCACGGAGGACGGTGCGACTACCGCGGTTGGCCAACTCGCAGATGGAAGTACTCACTAGCACTGTCGCGTCCTGCCGTCCATAGAGCCTGAATATAATGTAGAATTCATCATCGTTTGGGTCCTTGTCCTTTATCTAGGAGGGTAGTCATGAGCTCAGGGTCACATTATGTATTCCCTCATGCCACATAAGGAGGGGGTTGCCTTTTAGATCCTCGGCGTGCATCCCCAAAATGAAATTGATATGAGAATTGAGATGATCTTCAGGTTCCTTTGAAGTTTCGATGCTCGCCTCACCGACCTTGGCATCTTCTTCTTCTTTAGTAAAGAGGAGGGAGCGACCACCGATGCACCTTCTCTTTCCCTTTGCTAGCTACCGAGGGACTTCTAACATGCACCACGGTGACCTCGGCAAGTTGCAAGGCGAGAGCTTTGCTTGTAGGGGTCTTTCTTGCAGGGATCTTAGCAGTCATCGATGACATGTTCACAGGCAAGGTCGGCAAAATTGTGTGTATAGTTAAGCAGGATGTAATCTAAAAACCATGATGGTAAGAGCAGGGATCAGCATGTTCAAACATATGTCAGGCATGACACAGGCGAGTTGGTCCTGATGTTGTGGCAAGTATAGGACATCGAACTCATTACCCTTCAACAATTCATAGAGGGTGAGGGCATCACCCTACGTGCGTGGCAGCTTTTATACGCTCTCACTCCTCTGAACGGGCGCCAATGGTAGTGTCCTAAATGCGCCTCGTACGAAGACAAACTTATCAGTCCAATAATAAACTTTGTTCAGCATCTCTACAATCTTGACGCAGACACTAGATAAGAAGACAACACTGTCGCTGGTCTCCTTCAGGGTCAGGATTTTGTCGAAGGCGGTAAGATCAAACTCGATACCCTCCTCATGCATATAGCACGTGAAGCAGATCAGGGCGCTGATGTCGTTAGAGTTAACCTAGGCCAGGACCAATCTGAAATACTTGAAAACCCGGTTCACCTCAAGCTATAGGGGGAGCTGCAGCCTAACTCAGAAATGGGTCAGGGGTATAGCGAGCTCGTTAGTATAGAAGGTTTTAATGCTCTCACTTGGTACAGGTCACCACACCATGAATCCCTCTGGTACGTACCGAGCCTTGAACTAATTAAACTCGACAGTGGTAGTCTGCATGTCCGAGAAGCAGCGATCAATGAAGTTCGCATTGTAGTGGGCATGGTCCTCATCGCCCTTAGTTTCACACACCATTTTTGCACAAATGAAGTAAGTAGAAATCTTGTTGGGTTAGGAGGCGGAAGGTTTAAGGAGTGATTGCACCTTCAATCCCAAACCGCTTATTTATAGTTTTCGGGTCAGACCAAGCCACTCAGCTAGCAGGCTAACTTACATAATTGTTCACCAGAAAGCACTCCATGCTATGGCTAACTCGCACTCGCATACGCTTACACTCGCACGATAACTCAGATATAGAAATAACACATTGATTGGCAGAAAAAAATTATACTTTTATTACTACTCGCCATTTTAGAGCGAGTATAAAAATAGTCAAGCGCCCCAATGTAAAAGTGAGTGCATATTGGTGCGAGTATGAAAAGAATGAGGTAAAAAATGATGTTGGTGAGTACAAAATATGGTGAATACAAAAGAAAGCGGAAAGAAAAAAATGGATGCCCTAATCTATGACCTGCGGCGCAGCAGCCCAGTCCCCCAGCGGTGTGGACGGGTTGGGTGGCGAGTAGTCCAGGTTGCCTATGGCTTTGTGGAATTTTTCTTATGCTCGACGAAGGTACGCCTCACCTTTGCATATGGCCTCTTCAAGCCTGCTCGCCTCGCCCATGATCCCAGCAACCTGAGCAAAATTTTGAAGGTGGTCTTTAATGGTGAACATCTAGGTCTCTAACTCATATACTCGCTCCTCATCATCTATCATCGATAAAAATAATCCGCCTTCACCTTCTAACTACGCCTGGTTCTCATCCATGTCAATGCGATGCATAAGTTGACTGAGCTCATGTTTAGTCTCAAGAGGAGGCACGACCGAGAGAGCGGAGTCATGGGCTACTAGGATCACGAGCAGGCGAGTACTGAAGTCAGTGGTCTCTACTCGCAGGTCAGACATCAACTCGCACAGGGGACTCAACATCCTAGGAGGCATTGGCCCCAAAGGGGTTCCCAGCGAGGAGAGCTTGCAATCCTCTTCCAGGAAGTCAACAGCAAACAAAAAAGGACATCATCAGGAAACAAAGTTTAACAAGGTGAAAAATAATCGACCAGAGTTGGGCAACTTACTCTCGGGGGACTCATCGCCTTCTCCTGCGGAACGAGGTTGTGCCTTCGCCAAGATTTTTCTTCCAATACGAGGATGGATCGACTCACCAACTTCAATGTGTCGGGTAGGAGCAGCGGGATCCAAAGAGATAGAGATCAGTGGAGTCTATACCCCAGAAAGATCATGCTCACATTGAACAATCGTGTTGGTTTGAGTAGGCTTGACTTGAGAGTCACGGAGAGAAGAAACTGCGAGGCGACAAAAGTTGCCATCTTTAAGTTTGCAAGACTAGGAAAAATTGAAGTATTATCTGTAACATCTCATTTCCAACTAGACCCCTAAGAGTGGTTTTGTCATGATAAAACCCTAGGAAGCCCAAGAAAAAGTCAAGTGGGCCTGGTGGTGTGGATAGGGGAAATATGGTCTGCAAATAATAAATTCCAAAACCTTAGTCTAGGGTGACCAGGGGCCCTCACCATGACTCCAAGATCTCACCAAGATCTCTCCAACCCATGTTAAGGCCCTAAGGACTCATCAGGGTCAACCCTAGAGCCTGAATTGACCAAGGTCAACCCTAACCCTAAATGGGTCAAACTGGCCTGCATAGCGTTAATTGACCATACCTAAGCCAAGTGGACCCCACCCATACCTTCATAACCCTAGTGAGGGGTCAATGGGTCACTAAGGACCCATGGAGGGCAGTCAAAGGGGTTAAGTTGACCAAAGTCAACTCTAACCCTAATTGGGTCAAACTAATCTGCACAAGGGCCAATTGAAGTCCTTTAGTCAAGTGGACCCCAAACATACCTTCATAACCCTAATGAGAGGCCAATGGGTCACCAAGGAACCATTGGGACCAATCAAAAAGGATAAGTTGACCAAAGTCAACTCTAGACCTAAAGTGGTCAAAGTGCCCTAGTTAAGGGTCAAGTGACCTCCAAGGGCCAATCCAACCCCACCTTGACCCTAGGGGAGGCCAATGGGTCACCAAGGACCCATTAAGGAAACCTCAAGGAACAAATTGACCCAAGTGGACCCTAATCTAGGTTTGGGTCAAGCTAGCCCAAATGGGCTAACTCAAGCTCAAGCCCATTTCAATTGGGCTAACCTTGTTTTGATGGATCAAATGAACATGTGGGCGGCCATTGGGCTAGGTAGGAGCCAAAAATTCAGCTTGGTGTGTAGGAGAGAGAGAGAGCCACCTATGGAGGAGAGAGAAAGAGAAGAAAGAAAAGGGAGGAAGACTTTGGGCTCATCCTCCCCCTCCCCAACCCCCTCCATTCATTGCTTTAGGACAAGGAAGGCAACCCCAATTCAACCAGCCAATCCTTGACTGGTTGGAGCTATGTTTTCTCCCCTACCCACCATAGACGCCAAGCTTGACCTTGGCAAAAAAATGACATTGAAGTTTACAGCCACCTAACACCTCACCTCTCCCTTTTAAAAGCATCACTGGACTCCAAGGATGATTTCCCACCACTTACCTGAAGGATCCAAGCAGTTCCACTGCACTGTTTTAGGAGGCCGACCACCACCAGCCATAGCCATGCCAATCCGGCGATCAGCAAGGCTACAGCCGCCCCCACAGGTCCTCCTCCACTCCTTCTTCCATGGGCAGATCATAGCAATTTTTAGGGTCGAGGTTCGGGCTCAATTGAGCCCGATCCAATTCCAAAAAATCCTGGTTTTTCCATGGATTTGAGCTTGTCGGGTTCGCCAGAATACTGCTTCCCGGCGGTCGTGCCGCCGCCTGAAGGTAGCCCCACCTCCACGAAGGTGTCGGTGGCGGTGGCCGGTCGAGGAGGTGGCCGGATCGCTGGCGGCAGCGGCTGGAAGATGCTCCAAGAAGTTTCAATCTAAGCCATTGGCGCGCGGAGATTATGATGGGATGCCGTCCAATAGCGCGTCAAGATTCGTGCTTGATTGATTTCAAACTATAGGATATAAATTGTTATTTATTTAATTATGTACCAGATTTAGTATTTAATGTCCTTAAGTTTTAAAAATACTTGGAAGCATTTTCAGAGAAAACAGTCAACACATAAAATGTAGTCCTATGGGTCTACTTTCATACAAAATTAGTTTGAATCAATTTGGGTGCCTGGTTTGACCAGGGCACCCATTTTGGTGGGGTCTTAACATATGATTAGGCAGACATTAAACTGAGTTCTCACACTTCATCTTTAGTCAAAATGAATTGAAATTTGTGCAGGGAGTCACCCTAGACCATATCTAGACACTACCCAAAAATGGGAATTTTTGGGATTAATTTTTCTATATTTTTGTAAATAATTTAATTTTTCTAGGGTAAATTAATTTAGGGGTTAAATGTACTCCAAACTCATCCAAATTTTGGTGGGTGGTGTATGAGGTCATTATTAAGCTCTGGTTAAAATTTTATTACATTTGGAGGTGGTTTGAACTGATATCTTGCAAACCCTAGCCATGCCATAAAAAGGGCATTTTAGTCCAAAAGTATATTTTTGTCTTAGAGTGTCTAAATCACCTCAACAGAGGTTCAAATTTGGGCCACTGACTTTGCATGACTTTTTTCACCTTACTATGAAAAATGGGGTAGATTGGAATTGATTTGGCCCAAGACCCTAGGTAAAACCCTAAGGAAGGGCTTTTGTATTTTGTGAAGGGCATGAGGCCAAAACACCTTGAATGGTCATGTAATTTAGTAGTCAGGGTACTAGGGTAGGTAAAACCCTCTGATGAAAATCTTAAGGGATTTTGGAAAAGTTGGGACCCTCAAAACCCTAACCCTAGTTTAGGGCACAATTATTGAAGTGATAGAATAGGTTAGTAAAACTCCTTCAACTATGATGAAATTTTGGTAAAGTGGTCTTAAGGATATAATGAACCTCTGGTAATTTAGTTGGAAATTTTGGAACAATAATTGTAGCACTTCCTTTGTAACACATGGGATTGCCCTAATTAAAAATTTTATCAGTTTGGTTCCTCTGCCCATTAAGAGGTCATGAAACTTTGAAGAGGAAGTTTTAACCCTTCTTGGTCATGTTTGAATTTTATAATAATTTTTGGATACATTTTTGTGGTACCTACTTCACAAGCTTATTAAATTGGAAAATTGTTCAATATTTTGTTTAAGGCCCTTTACTAGTTAATAAATTATGGAATTTGACCCGGAGCATTTATACGCCCTTAAAATTATGCTTGAATTTTATCTAAATTTTTGGAAGAAAGATTGTGCTACTTATCCATTTAAATGAATTATTTTGGGATATATTAAAAATTGAAATTAGTGGCCTAAACCTTGCTGAAAAATTAAGATACTTTGGATCCTAAGTTAAATATTCATATTTTATAAAACATAAATTTGGAGGAATTTTATCTTATCTAAATTTGGTACTTCCTGTTCAATCTTGGAATTTTTTGCCACTATAATAATTAAATAAAGTATTAGATAAATAGGCAAAAATTGTGAACCCCTGGATTTGGACAACAAAGGCCATAATAGCCCTCCAATAATTATTATAGGAGTACTGGATGATTATTTGATGTACCTCCCATTTTACATGGCATTTAACCTTAGTGGTCTGCATATAGTAAAACTACAGAAAATATGTTGGAGTATAAAGTTGGGCAAATGAGTCGTAATTAGTGGTTGCTGGTTTGGATAAACTAGAATGAGTTGGTCATTGGAGGTAGGATGAGTAGAGGTTGGATTTGGCTGAATGTTAGATGGTGCTCGGGATCGACGAAAGATCGTCTAACCCGTAGGAGGAAGTGTCAAAATACTAGGGTTAGATCCAATGCAATAATTAAGGAATTTGGAATTGGGTATCAACCAATAAAAATAAGTGCCTTGCGAAAGGAGCTTTGAGCTTCAGCCCATCGTAGCTCCTAGTGCCCTCGAGATCCCTTCACGGGGAATACCTTGGGCAGTCCTAGGCTAAACCTAAGTCGTAGGCAAAAAAAATGAAGAGCATTTAGTAAATTTAGGGTTTCACATTCTCACACCTCAATTTCTCGGGGAGATAGGTTGGGTCACTCGGGCAGTAAGCCCAGTGGTTTTGGTGATGGGCAGGTTAGCCCGGCAAGCTTTTGCTCGGTAATGGTTTGTGATTGGCAGGATAGCCCGGCGAGCTTTGTCACGGTTGTTGATTATTGACGGACGGGATGGTCCGGGGAGCTTTGGCTCGGTAGCTATTACATAAGGTTTTATGTGCATAAATTATAAGGTGGTGGATCTTCGGTGTTGGAGGGTCGATGCACCGACGCCAATACGTTGACCCGGCAAGCGTGGTCTTGCACTTGGCCAAATAAAGTCCGATGCGCCAGTCGGAAAGAGTACGCAGGAGCTCCGCTTAGTGCACAAGCATTGAGGCGTACGATAGGTCTGACTGGTAGTGCTATTACCGATTTAGAGGTGGGAGAGGCCCAACCCACCGCTTTCGTTTGCCACTACGTAGGTATCCTGGGAGGTTCAGCTTAATAAAGGGGGAACTAAAGGTCTGTTTACACAGAGTCAAGTGGGTGAGTTGCACTTGCATGTTCACGTCATTGCATAATTGTATTTTATAGCATAATCATTGCATATAACCTGACACCTAATGTATAAGTGGTATTGGACGCTCTAAACATTAGGCCCTGCAAAATGACCTCTTGGTTTATAAGTTCGCGCGAGCGTGCTTATAAGTTAAGGTTCTTATTTAGTATTACATATTTATGCTTGCTAGTAAAACCGACACCCTATCGTATAAATCGGTATGGGTCTTTTTATACGATAGGAGCCCTACAAGAGATCCCTTAGCTTATGTGTATTCACATAAGTTAAGGTTACTTTCTTATTCAGTTCTTTATACCATTATTACCATCTCTTATACCATAGAACTGCTAGTTTAGTTCCGCCGCCATCTGCTATTTGATATTCTCCACCTTCATGTCCTTCCCGTTCTTTCTCCCCGCTCAGTGCCTAGGAGTCATGGGGGAAGGGGCGGGGGACGATTGGACTTAGTCTTTTAGACTAACGGTTTTTGAACCACATCATTTTAGGGGACCACGGAGCCCAGCATGGAGGAGTAGCCCCGGAGGTCTACACGCTTGGAGATCGGACAGTCTAGTACCGGAGTTCAGACGGCAGGGACTGTGAGTCCCGATTGCTAGTAGTTATATTAGTTTGCTTCCGCGATGAGCGATTTGTAGTGAGGACTTGATATATCGGGCATAAGCCCGAGAATTTTTTTATATGTTTTATCTGTGGACACTCCCTTCGTGGAGATTATTTACTATTCATGTGTGATTTCTGTGGACTTGCTTATTTTATTGCTACAGTTGTGATCGATTTGGCTGGCAAGATTGGCATTTTCTAGTGATTACCTTCCCGGGTGCGAAGGTGTCACTGCAAAGCGGCGGTTCTGGGCCAAATACCCCGGTGTTTTAAAAGGGAAAAAAATAGGGGTCTTACAAGTGGTATCAGAGTTAACCTCGATCAGAAGAGTAGTAGTCCACTAACCCTGAGTCTCCCCCGCTCGAGTTTAGTTTGGGGACAAACTAAGCAGCGGAAGCGTGGTGTGCCCATGTGGGGATCACATGTAATTGTCCACAGTTAATTAGGCTTGAGTGCATTTCTTATAGACGGTTTTTGATATGCAGCCTCCAGCACAGCCTACACCACAGGGCGGAGTCCGGGAGACTCCAAATGTTGCACAACCTCCCCCAGTCCCCACTCCATTCCTACAGTCGGAGATGTGGCAGACTCTGACAGCCATTCTGGAGGCTTTCAGGGCCCAACAGGTTCCGGTCCCGCAGCCAAACCCGGGGGACAACTGGTTGAGCATCTTCCGAGGTCTCTCTCCCCTATCCTACTTAGGGACAGAGTCAGCTGTGCGGACAGAAGAATGGCTGGACATTATGTACGAGATGTTGACGGGAATACAGTGCCCCTGGGAGGAGAGAGTGTCATTGGTGGTCTCTTGCTTGGAGTCTCACACCAAGAGATGGTGGAAGACGTCACTGGATATGACCTTTGTAGATATGGAGATTGCAGAGATTACTTGGGAGGAGTTTAGGGCCGCGTTACTGGGGCATTTTTTTCCACAGTCGACTAAGGATGAGCTGGAGGACAGGTTCCTACAGCTGAAGCAGGGCAATAAGACAGTGGTAGAGTACCACCGAGAGTTCAACCATTTATCCTGGTTTGCGGACTCCTATCAGCTGGATGAGGCAGGATACATCAAGAGGTTCTATAAGGGCCTGCGGGAGGATTGAGGGAGGCCCTACTGTTTGTATCTGATGGGCCAATACCTCGGATGTTAGAGATGGACAAGAGGATAGAGGCTGATTGGCAAGCTACTCGGGGTCGGAAACGGCCAGCGGAGGATCAGGGTCGAGGAGCAAGGAACGATCAGAGACGAGCCTGTATCACGGACGGGAGAAGGGTCGAGGACCAGCCTCGTCAGGAGGCAAGACAGGAAACAAAGGAGCCAGTGGTGGTGGCTCCACCACCTCTTCAGACATGGGAGGGCCAGAGACCCGGGGGAATGGCATATCCCCCGCCAGAGTGCTTCCACTACCATCAAGTTGGGCACATCCATAGAAATTGCCCTATGAGAGGGGCACCCCCACAAGCTCCACTAGCTGCCCAGTCAGCGCTGTATTTTGGAGGCCGAGGTCGTGGCCGAGGACGTGGATACCATGGGGGAGATCGTAGACAAGAAAGGGAGCAGGTGTATGCTTGTGACCTTGCGCAGCCTCGGAATCCAGAGCAGGTCATAGTACGTATGCCGAGATATTTAACTGTTTTAAAAGAATTCCCCCTTTCTCAGTTGACAAATTTATAGAACTGCACTAGATAGAATAAATAAGAAAGAAAAAAACTCGTTATAGAATCCTAACACATTTAACCACTCCAAGTTTAGTCTTCATCAGCGGCAAGCCTGCCTGCACGCTTTTCGATACCGGAGCTTCTCACTCCTTCGTGTCAGAGACATTCGTAGAAGGATTGGAAGGCGTGGAGCGATTCACGGGCTCGGAGATGAGGGTGCGACTACCCGATGGATCTGAACTCCTTACCTCAGACCACTGCAACATGGAGGTAGAAATCGGTGGAAAGGCGTTTGAGGCTCCAGCGACGCTTTTGAAGTTGATGGACTATGACTTGATCCTGGGCATGGTATGGCTGCACTGGAACCATGCCCAGATTGATTGCCAAGCGAAGAGGATCACCGTGAGACACGGGTACTCTTTCATTGTTGTCAAAGGTATAAGACCTGCCTCTCGTATACTCTTATCTTTGGTACAGGCCATTAAGGCCCATCTGCAGGGAGAGGAGGTTTATCAGATTCTATTTGAGATGGCGGAAGTCAAGGAGTCTGTGACAGACATCCCGGTGGTGCGAGATTTCGCTGACGTCTTTCTAGAGAAACTGTTAGGACTATCTTCGCATCGAGAGCAGGACTTCAAGATACAGCTTGTGTCGGGGGCCAAGCCGGCATCTAGGGCCCCTTATCGGATGGCCCCGAAAGAGTTGACAGAGTTCCAAAGTCAGTTGCAGGAACTAGTAGAGGAAGGGTTTGTCCGGCCAAGCTCTTCACCGTGGGGAGCCCCGGTACTATTCGTCAAGAAGAAGGACGGAAGTCTCCGCTTGTGTATTGATTATCGAGCGCTGAACAGACTGACGGTCCGGAATACATACCCGCTGCCATGGATTGACGAGTTGTTTGATCAACTAGAGGGAGCGCATTTCTTCTCAAAGCTTAACTTAAGGTTAGGTTATTACCAGCTACGGATTCGAGAGGACATTCCGAAGACCGCCTTCAGTAGTAGGTACGGACTGTTTGAGTTTACAGTGATGCCCTTTGGGCTCACTAATGCACCGTCAGCATTTACAAGCCTCATGAATAGTGTATTCGAGGAATATTTGGATGTATTCGTCATCGTATTTATTGACGACATCCTCATCTACTCAAAGACGGAGGAGGAGCATACACGACATCTGACGTTGACTCTAGAGAGGCTACGGGAGCACCAGTTGTACGTGAAGTTCAGCAAATGCTAGTTTTGGTTAAAGGAGGTTGCGTTCTTAGGTCATATTATCAGCGGTGCTGGGTTGGCAGTAGACCCGGCCAAGATCCGGGCAGTTCAGGATTGGCCACCGTTAAAGACAGCTAAGGATGTACGGAGTTTCCTGGGACTTGCCGGATATTACCGGAAGTTCGTCGAAGGATTCTCCCGAATCGTACTCCCTCTTACTTCCCTGATGAAGAAGGAATCCCCTTTCGTTTGGAGGCCATAGTGCGAGGCGGCCTTTGTGGAGTTGAAAGGTTGGCTTACCTCGGCTCCCATTCTCGCTTTTCCGTCAGGAAGGGAGGGATTCCAGGTATACACGGACGCCTCCTATATGGGGATGGGTATCGTTCTATGCAGAACGGGCACGTTATAGCCTACGCCTCCCGGCAGCTGAAGATACATGAGAAGAACGATCTGGAGATGGGTGCAGTGATCTTTGCTCTGAAGATTTGGCGACACTATCTCTTCGGGGTTCACTGTGACATCTTCTCAGATCACAGGAACTTGAAATACGTGGACACACAGAAGGAACTCAACATTAGACAAAGACATTGGGTGGAGTTCTTGTCGGATTACCAGTACACCATGCACTACCACCCTGGGAAGGCGAACGTGGTGGCAGATGCTTTGAGCCGGAGAGGAGATACCTCAAGGAAGGGACCACAACTAATGTCCATGGAGCTAGTCCGGTCCTTCAGAGATATGCAGATATCCCTAGTGTACGGGAATGATCCAGAGCTGTATCTGGAGTATCTATCATCGATGGTTGCCATTGATGATATTTGGGACCGCATCCGGGACGGACAGAAGACAGATGCATGGGCAGAGCCGGTATTGCAAGCCTTAGAGGAGGGTTCGACGGGAGATTATTCACTGAGAGATGGATTGCTATATTTCAGAGGCAGGGTCTATATACCCGCAGGAGGCTAGATTCGGGAGGACATCATGGCGGAAGCACATTGTAGCAGATATTCTATACACCCGAGGATCACCAAGATGATGGCAGACTTGAAGAAGATGATATTTTGGCCAGGGATGAAGAAGGACATTACATACTTCATAACTCATTACGAGGAATACCAACGGGTGAAGGCGGAGTGCAGGAACCCCGCAGGATTGTTACAGCCACTTCCGGTGCCGGAGTGGAAATTTGAGGACATCGCGATGGATTTAATTCATGACCTCCCCCGATCACGGACGGGAAACAATTCGATTTGGGACATCGTCAATCGGCTGACGAAGGTGGTCAGATTCATTCCGATCAGGAAAGATGACTCGGTTGGGGTGCTGGTGCGGAGATTTGTAGAGCAGTTCATTCGTTACCACAAGGTGCCCAGGACGATCGTGTCGGATCGGGATGGTCGGTTCACATCCAGAGAGTGGAGATCCGTGCAGACTTACTTAGGCACGCGGTTGACCTTCAGCACAGCATTTCATCCCCAGATGGATGGGCAGACGGAACGCACCAACCAGACATTGGAGGACCTCCTAAGGCTATGCATCTTGGATCGAAATGAACCTTAGGAGAAGCTTTTACCACTAGTTGAGTTCTCCTATAACAAAAACTATCAGTCCAGCATCAGGATGGCTCCCTATGAAGCCCTGTACGGGAGGAGGTGCAGGACCCCGCTTTCTTGGATTCAGGACGAGAATTCGAAGGCATTGGGATCGGATTTTATTGAAGACACCGAGGCTCAGGTGAGGTTGATCAGAGACAGGATGTTAGAGGCGCAGAGCAGACAGGCTAAGTACTATGACGCCCGACATCGTCAGGTGGAATTTGAAAGTGAGGAAAAGATCTACCTTAACTCTAGAGGGGGTGAATAGAGTATTTTTTAAAATAATTTACAATTAAAACTATAAAGCAGTGGAATACTTAATTTATGTATATGTGTAAGGTGCTTGTTATGAAATAAAAACTAAAGCAAGAACTAAGAAAACACACAGCACACAGCAAAGTCAAACACACAGCAACCAGATGACACAAGGAACTATAGTGGTTCCCCAACAACCTAGGTACATCCACTCTTCTACCACCCTTGGTAGGAATCCACTGCAGGAATAGTTGATCAAGTGTTCTGGGCACCAATGAGCTTTTGATAAGGTGCTCAAAAACCAAAACTAGATTTTTTGATAAGGTATCTTGCCACCACTGAGTTTTGACAAGGTCTCAGAAATCAGTCTCAGAACTTTTAAAGGAAGTTTTGACAAACCCTTTTACAGGAGGAAAAGGAAAAAAGAAAGAAAAAGGTTGAGTTGTTCTTCTCTGTCAACAGTCTGAGAGAAGACAAGTGGATGATGATGCTAAAGCTCCCCCTGAGATCTGTAAGAGTTCAGGAAGGTGAGCTTTGCTAGGGTGATAGGTCTTCAGTTGCTTCAGATCTCCAGCAATTGATGATTTCAGCAGATGCTGAAATGTTTGATGTCTGGAGTTCTTGATGTTGAAGCTTTTGAACACTTGATGATTTAGAGGAGTTGAGTAGCAGAAGATTTCCTCCACAGAAAACTTTCTTGTATTCTTGGAGATTTGGGATTCAGTAAATTTGTAAATCTCAGAAGATGAACTCTTGATCAGAGAGTTTTTATTGTTCACTCTTCTGTGTCTCTTTCAATCTAATTTTGCTGTATATCTCTTGTCTCTATAATTGTATATGATCTGTTATTGTTCAAAAACATATTCTGTAGGAATATATAAGATTCTAACTTAGATGGTTGTTACTTAGTCATAAATGACTTCCATAAATGACAACTGTCTCTGGGGAAAGTCCTAAGTAACATTCTTTTTAGCCTTCCTTGAAACTTGCATTAGATTGCTTGAAACGGCTAGAAAATCCTTTGCAATAAATGCAGGAAATAACTCTGAATGAATCTGAATGAATTCCATAACTGTTCTTGAATTTGAAATCTGAAAGCGTCGATCTCTCATAGAAATCTTCGATCTGAGCTCTACGATCGTTGAACTGAGCTCAGAGATTGGATTTAAAAAGCAGACAGAAAACGTCGATTTGAGCTCTACGATCATCGAACTGAGCTTAGCGACTTGGAAAATAGCTGAAGACAGAGCGTCGATCTGAGCTCGAAGATCGTCGACCGAAGTTCAACGATTTGCAGAGTTGAGCTCAGAGAACGTCGAACTGAGCTTTCTATCTCAAGTTGAGCCTCAATCCATTCAAGATGCAAGGCAAGATCCACACTGGATCATTGCTATGCAAGAGGAACTACATCAATTTGAGAGGAATCAAGTTTGGGGACTAGTGCCAAGGCCTAAGGATCACTCAATTGTTGGAACAAAGTGGGTGTTCAGAAACAAGTTGGATGATCAAGGAGTCATTGTAAGGAACAAGGCAAGGCTAGTTGCTCAAGGCTACTCTCAAGAAGAATGGATAGACTATGACAAGACTTTTGCACCAGTTGCAAGGTTAGAGGCCATAAGAATATTCCTTGCTTATGCTGCTCACAAAGGATTCAAGGTCTACCAAATGGATGTGAAGAGTGTATTTCTCAATGGAGACATCAAAGAGGAAGTCTATGTTAGACAACCTCCAGGTTTTATCTCTCCAACTTATCCTGACCATGTTTTCAAGTTGCATAAAGCATTATATGGTCTCAAGCAAGCTCCTAGAGCATGGTATGAGACCTTAGCATGCTTTCTTCTGAAAAATAATTTTATAAGGGGTAGAGTAGACCAAACTATCTTTTTAGAACCCATAAGTCTCATACTCTACTAGTACAAATATATGTAGATGATATCATATTTGGTTCTACTGATTCAAATTTGTGCAAAAAGTTTTCCAACCTGATGCACTCAAAATTTGAAATGAGTAGCATGGGTGATCTTTCCTTCTTTCTAGGATTGCAAGTCCAACAACATGCTGAAGGCATATTTATTTCTCAAACCAAGTATGCAAAAGAATTGGTTAAGAAATTTGGTATGTCTGAAGCATCTTGTATGAGAGCATCTATGCCTACCAATGTTGTATTAGATACTGATAAGCATGGTAAACATGTTGATCAGACAACATATAGAGCAATGATTGGCTCTCTATTGTACCTTACAGCTAGTAGACCTGATATAATGTTTGCTACATGTATATGTGCTAGATTCCAAGTAAGCCATAGAGAGTCACACCTAACATTAGTTAAGAGGATTATTAGGTATGTAAAAAGTTGTCTAAATCTAGGACTCTGGTATCCAAAAGACTCGGGATTTGAATTAACTGGATTTTCAGATGCTGATTATGTTGGATGTAGAATAGACAGGAAAAGCACCAGTGGAACTTGCCAGTTCCTTGGTGACAGACTTGTCTCCTGGTTTTGTAAGAAACAGACATCTGTGTCAACTTCAACTGCTGAAGCTGAATACATGGCAGCAGGCAGTTGTTGCTCACAGATTCTGTGGATTCAAAACCAGCTCCTAGACTATGGCTACAACTTAGAAGGGTCAAAAAAAATTTGTGATAACACTAGTGCTATTTCTATAGCACAAAATCCAGTCCTCTATAGTAGGACAAAACATATAGAGATTAGGCATCACTTTCTAAGAGACAATGTAGAGAAAAATAAAATTGAAATTCAATATATCCCAACTGATTTGCAAAGGAGAGATATTTTCACCAAACCTTTGGATGAAAAGAAACACACCTTCTTCCTAAATCAGTTAGGAATGTTAGATGGAGGAAGTTTAAAATAAATCCCAAGATTTTGAAAATCTAAAAACAGACCAAGACTAGGCTAAAAACTTATTTTTCTAGTGTCTGTAGGTTCTATTTTGTCTCTGAACTACGCTCGACATTTTTCCCAAAAATCGTCGAACGAAGATCGACGTTTTCCTAAAACGTCGACCAGAGTTCAGCGCCATCTGTTAGCTTTTATCTATCCTTCTTTCTGTTCATCGATCGTCGAGCGGAGCTTGACGTTCTCCAGTATGGTCGAACGGAGATCGACGTTATTGAAGACTCTTCAGATTCCATTAAGAAGCCTAGATCGTCGAACGGAGTTCAACGATCCTTCCTTTCCGGCGTCAAACCCTAATATAAAAATCATTCTTTCGTCGTCGTTCTTCTTTTGCGCTTTCATATTCTCTGCAAATTCTTTCTTTCCCTCCAAACTCTACTACACTTGGTCGTGTTTGTTAATTTTTGCAGGTATACAATGGCTGTTAACGTTGCCGCTCTCGCTAAGATGAAGTTTGATACTGGATTTGATATCGATATGGATTCGTTTGACGGGAGCGATCAAATATTCAAAGACATTCTGGAACTATTCAGAGAACAAAAGTTGGTGCATATTATGTCTACCAGAATGAAGATTGCGGCCGATGAGATAAAGGAATGGGTATTTACGGCAAATAATCTAGATGAGAATACTATAGTCGGTACTATAAGCGGGACTCAGGTATCTTTATCACCTACTCTCCTAAGTGAAGTATTTCATTTATGTACAAGATATGATTCTACTGAAATGTCTGGAGAGGAATTTGAGTCAATGTGGGATAGAATGGGTCACTCTGCAGCTAACCCTAACAAGTTATTGAAAAAGAACTTATCTATTGAATTTAGATTTTTAGCTGATGTTGTGGGGAAAGTGCTTCTGGCAAAGCACTCAGCTCATGATACCATATCCAGGTATCAGTTCTGTCTGATGGGAGCCCTGGTAGATAAGAAACACCTGAATTGGGGAGAAATTTTCTTTGATCTGATAAAGAAGAAAATAAACAAGAGCTTTGTGAATTTTGGGAGGATTTTAGGGGTATTCCTGCACTCCAGGTGCCCAGAACTGCTAGTCTCAAATGGGATGCACATCAATGCATCAAAAAGACCTACATGTGCCCTATTTGGTAAGTGGGACAGGCAGATTATCAAACCATCCAGGACTACCATTGCTTCAGGCACAAGGACTCTTGCAGTCACTTCCCCTCAGGCCTCTGCCCTCATGGAAGAGTTGCCTGCCTCCACCTCTTCTCCTCCTTCTCCACCACTTATTTCTACCTCCACCTCCACTTCCTCCACATCAACCATCTCCACATCCATCTCTTCCCCCATTACCATTTCATCACCAATCTCACCTCCAGCCACCTCAGAACAATTCCATCCACTTCACTACTATCCACCTCTTGACATACCCTCTTTCAACATCTTGGAAGACTCCTTTATGGATGATTTCACTTCCTCCCCTGCTGAGCCTCCTTCTACCTCCTCATACCAACAGCTCCTTCATGACATTCTTACCCAACCATCCTTCACACCATCCATCTCCACACCTATATCATCTATCTTCATCATCCCAATCTCTCAACCAACCATCCTACCATCCACCATACCATCTGCTACAGCCCATACATCATCAGCCCAAAACATTTCACCCTCCACCTCTACTCAGGTCACATTTGAGTAAGTGGATCTATCAGCCTTGGCAGATAAGTTATATGGGATACTGGCCCCCAAGCTAGTAAAACTACTGGAGAACTCCATGGCTCCACTCCTACAATCAATAAAGGAGTTATCTGACAGGCTATCCTCTCTCTCCTCTCCTCAGCAATCCCTTCTGTGGGGTGCCTTGATCCAGTCATCACTGAATCAAGGCAGGGGGAGATGCCCTATGAAGCTGAGGTAATGCTTGCTGCTCCAGGTGATCTGCTGCTGCCACAAATCTCCACTGTTGCTCCAGAACTAGTACTCGCAGTGGACCTCAGGTCACTGTTGTCTGCATTTGATCTTCTTCACAGAAGCTGCTTACCAACTCTGGGAGTTGAAGACCTCACTAAGGCCATTGTGCCTATTACTGTCTGTGATCCCAGCCTGATCATATCTTATATAAATTCTCTTAAGGCTGTGGAAGTTTCTGCTTGTGTTGTTGCTGCTGCTGCTGAAGTTGTTGTATCTACTGATGTTGATATGTTATCTGCTAATGTTGATGCTACTGCTAATGAAGATCTGAATAGTTATCTGGAAGAATCTGCTGTTTCTGCTGCATCAACTGCTTCAACTGTTTCTGTTCCCTCTGCTCTTGCTGTTGCTGTTTCTGACAAATCCAAACTTCTAGATGAATACATCAAAAGGATTGATGATCTATATGACAGACCTCAGAGCTTAGAAAGTGATCAATTCAATACTGACTCTGATGATTCTGCTAGCACCATCTCTAAGAAAAGGAAATCAAGAAGCAAAGCAATGATGAGAGTTCCCCCTACTAAGGCCAAAGATGTAAATGATATACCATACTATATTTTGCATGATTGTCAGATAACAGAGCCTTGGATGCAATATTCTAAGAATCAGTTAAAGGCTATGAAGAAAAGAAGAAAACTTGACAAATATGAGAAAGGATCTTCTCAGTCTCATCCTCCTCCTCCTCCTCCTCCTCCTCCAGATGCTGGTATTGGTGGAGGATCTACTTCTCAACCTGGATCTGCTTCAAAGCATAGTTCTTCTCAATCTTCTCAAAGATATCAACCCAGAGGTCAACATAAAAGAAGCTATCATTCTAAAAGAGGTCAATTCAGAGGAAATCAGAGAGAGAACAGAACTTATTCCAGACAACAAAGGGAA
The DNA here is from genome assembly GCA_039513925.1 of Platanthera zijinensis. Taxonomy (NCBI): domain Eukaryota; kingdom Viridiplantae; phylum Streptophyta; class Magnoliopsida; order Asparagales; family Orchidaceae; genus Platanthera; species Platanthera zijinensis. The sequence goes on from CM077092.1 coordinate 54,583,059, forward strand.
GGACAAGGTCTTATTGATTCTACTCAAGGTCCTTTCCCTTACAAGCTTAAAGATTCAGTTGACACCAGGAATCCTAATGATTCAGAATCTATCAATAGATATGAACCTCCAGTCCCTTTTGAAGATCCTGAAAACAACCCAGTGTCATGGACTGCCAGAATGAAAGAGCTTGCTGCTCTAGATCAAATGAATAAGGCAAAGGAGCAAGGTAAAGACATTTCAAACATTACAACCCTATCAGAACAAAGAAAGACAAAACTGGAGAGATATGCTTCAAGAAAGTTCTTTGATCTAGAATATTATATAAAGCTGCATCCTGAGGCTGTAGTCCCAATGCCAAGATCCCAAACATCCTTAGGTGCAGATGATGACAGAAGATCAAAGAAAGATGCTCTCAATCCTAACAGGGAGATTCTATTTAAGAAAGGCAATGAGAAGAAATGATTTCTGTAAGTAGACAGTACATCTATATCTCTGAATATTGCTGATATTCTATATGAGTTCTGCAATGCTGCTATGTTTTTCTTCTGCATTGTTGGTTTAGCTTTTGTTTCTATATGTATGCTTTTGTATTTCCTATTGTGTCCTGTAAATAGTAATCCTAACCCAAATAGGGGAAGATTGTTGGAACACCCTATTACTAATTTGGGCAAGGATCACTATGTTATTAGGAAATTGGTTTGACCTAGTTGTATAGTTGAAAAGGTCAACTTAGAATGAGTCTAAAGCTTAGAACTTAGGTTTGGAGTTGCCCCCAAGACCATTCAAAGATCAGGATTCATTGCTAAGACAAAAACAATTTTCGTCGAGCTCAGCTCGACGAAAATTGTCTTTGTCTCAGCAATGAATCCTGATCTTTGAATGGTCTTGGGGGCAGCTCCAAACTTGAGCTCGACGAAAATTGTCTTTGTCTCAGCAATGAATCCTGATCTTTGAATGGTCTTGGGGCAGCTCCAAACCTAAGTTCTAAGCCTTAGACTCATTCTAACTTGACCTTTTCAACTATATAACTAGGTCAAACCAATTTCCTAATAATATAGTGATTCTTGCCCAAATTAGTAATAGGGTGTTCCAACAGAATTTTTGGTGGGGGACCGAGTGTTTTTGAAGATCCGGCCCATGAATGGAGTTTCACGGGTGCATGATCGGAGGAAGAAGCTCAGCCCTAGGTATATGGGCCCTTACAGGATCCTGGAGCAGATCGGGCCCCTAGCTTACAGGCTGGAGTTGCCCCCAGAACTGGCAGGTTTACACAACGTGTTCCATATTTCTTCACTTAGGAGGGCTCTACTGTGCCCGGAGCAGCAGATTTTGACCACAGATGGGCCGGTAGCTTCAGACCGGTCAGTTCACTTGGAGCCGGTTCGGATCGATGACAGAGGAGTACGGACCTTGCGTCGCAAGAAAGTTCAGTTAGTCAAAGTTCTGTGGAGGAACCACGGTCAGGAGGAGCATACCTGGGAACCGCAGGACCTGATGCGATAAAAGTATCCGGAGCTGTTCAGTCAGGTATACCTCACAACCTCTCAGGATGTTCAATTTACTTTCCTATTTAAAACTAGTAGGACTAAAATTTCAAGAATAGGGGCTAAACTTTTGTTTATTGGGGTCTAGACTTTGTCAATTGGACGAAATGGTCTTAGATTTGACTATCACCTTTAAACCTCACATAGCAAACATGGCGTCGTGATGTAAATCTTTCAATTCTCATGGGATGTTACAAGTTTCTTTCTCCCCGATAGGAGTCCCCGTGAGCTTAACCTTGATTTCGGGGAAGAAATCTTTGTTTTGTTTATTGGGATTTGTAACATCTCATTTCCAACTAGACCCTTAAGAGTGGTTTTGTCATGACCAAACCCTAGGAAGCCCAAGAAAAAGTCAAGTGGGCATAGTGGTGTGGATAGAGGCACTATGGTCTGCAAATAGTAAATTCCAAAACCTTTGTCTAGGGTGATCAGGGGCCCTCACCATGACTCCAAGATCTCACCAAGATCTCTCCAACCCATGTTAAGGCCCTAAGGACTCATCAGGGTCAACCCTAGAGCCTGAATTGACCAAGGTCAACCCTAACCCTAAATGGGTCAAACTGGCCTGCACAGCATTAATTGACCCTACCTAAGCCAAGTGGACCCCACCCATACCTTCATAACCCTAGTGAGGGTTCAATGGGTCACTAAGGACCCATGGAGGGCAATCAAAAGGGTTAAGTTGACCAAAGTCAACTCTAACCCTAATTGGGTCAAACTAACCTGCACAAGGGCCAATTGCAGTCCCTTTGCCAAGTGGACCTCACACATACCTTCATAACCATAGTGAGAGGCCAATGGGTCACCAAGGACCCATTGGTACCAATCAAAAAGGCTAAGTTGACCAAAGTCAACTCTAGCCCTAAAGTGGTCAAAGTGCCCTAGTTAAGGGTCAAGTGACCTCCAAGGGCCAATCCAACCCCACCGTGACCCTAGGGGAGGCCAATGGGTCACCAAGGACCCATTAAGGAAACCTCAAGGACCAAATTGACCCAAGTGGACCCTAATCTAGGTTTGGGTCAAGCTAGCCCAAATGGGCTAACTCAAGCTCAAGCCCATTTCAATTGGGCTATCCTTGTTTTGATGGATGAAATGGACATGTGGGCTGCCATTGGGTTAGTTAGGAGCCAAAAATTCAGCTTGGTGTGTAGGAGAGAGAGAGAGCCACCTATGGAGGAGAGAGAAAGAGAAGAAAGAAAAGGGAGGAAGACTTTGTGCTCATCCTCCCCCTCCCCAACCCCCTCCATTCATTGCTTTAGGACAAGGAAGGCAGCCCCAATTCAACCAGCCAATCCTTGACTGGTTGGAGCCATGTTTTCTCCCCTACCCACCATAGCCGCCAAGCTTGACCTTGGCCAAAAATGGCATTGAATTTTACAACTACCTAACACCTCACCTCTCCCTTTTAAAAGCATCACTGGACTCCAAGGATGATTTCCCACCACTTAAATGAAGGAGCCAAGCTATTCCACTGCACTGTTGTAGGAGGCCGACCACCACCAGCCACCACCATGCCAATCCGGCGATCAGTAAGGCTACAGCCGCCCCCACAGGTCCTCCTCCACTCCTTCTTCCATGGGCAGATCATAGCAATCCTTAGGGCCGAGGTTCGGGCTCAATTGAGCCCGATCCAATTCAAAAAAATCCTGGTTTTTCCATGGATTTGAGCTTGTCAGGTTCGCCGGAATAGTGCTTCTCGGCGGTCGTGACGCCTCCTAGAGGTAGCCACCACCTCCACGAAGGTGTCGGTGGCAGTGGCCGGATCGCCGGCGGCAACGGCTGGAAGATGCTCCAGGAAGTTATAATCCAGGCCGTTGGCGTGCGGGGACGATGACGGGATGCCGTCCAATAGCGCGTCAAGATTCGTGTTGGATTGATTTCAAACTATAGGATATAAATTCTTATTTATTTAATTATGTCACAGATTTAGTATTTAATGTCCTTAATTTTTAAAAATACATGGAGGCTTTTTTAGAGAAAATGATCAACACTTAAAATGTATTCCTATGGGTCTACTTTTATACAAAATTGGTTTGAACCAATTTGGGTGTTTGGTTTGACCAGGGCACTCATTTTGGTGGGGTCTATACATATGCCTAGGCAGACATTAAACTGAGTGCCCACACTTCATCTTTAGTCAAAATGAATTGAAATTTTGGCAGGGAGTCACCCTAGACCATATCTAGACATTGCCCAAAATGGGAATTTTTGGGATTAATTTTTCTATAGTTTTGTAAATAATTTAATTTTTCTAGGGTAAATAAATTTAGGGGTTAAATGAACTCCAAACCCATCCAAATTTTAGTGGGTGGTGTAGGGGGTCATTATTAAGCTCTGGTTAAAATTTTATTACATTTGGAGGTGGTTGGACTGATATCTTGCAAACCCTAGCCTTGCCTTAAAAAGGGCATTTTGGTCCAAAAGTATATTTTTGGCTTAGAGTGTCTAAATCACCTCAACAGAGGTTCAAATTTGGGCCACTGACTTGGCATGACTTTTTTCACCTTCCCATGAAAAATGGGATAGATTTGAATTGATTTGACCCAAGACCCTAGGTCAAACCCTAAGGAAGGGCTTTTGTACCTTGTGAAGGGCATGAGGCCAAAACACCTTGAATGGTCATGAAATTTTGTAGGCAGGGTACTAGGGTAGTTAAAACCCTCTGGTGAAAATATTAAGGGATTTTGGAAAGTTTGGTACCCTCAAAACTCTAACCCTAGTTTAAGGCACAATTATTGTAGTGATAGAATGGGTTAGTAAAACTCCTTCAACTATGATGAAATTTTGATAAAGTGGTCTTAAAGATATATTGAACCTCTGGTAATTTAGTTGGAAATTTTGGAACAATAATTGTAGCACTTCCTTTGTAACACATGGGATTTCCCAAATTAATAATTTTATCAGTTTGGTCCCTCTGCCTATTGAGAGGTCATGAAACTTTGGCAGAGGAAGTTTTAACCCTTCTTGGTTATGTTTGAATTTTATGAAAATTTTTGGATACATTTTTGTGGTACCTACTTCACAAACTTATTTAATTGGAAAATTATTCAATATTTTGTTTAAGGCCCTTTACTGGTTTATAAATTATGGAATTTGACCCAGAGCATTTATATGCCCTTATAATCATGCTTGAATTTTATCTGAATTTTTGGAAGTAAGATTGTGCTACTTATCCATTTAAATGAATTATTGTGGGATATATTAAAAATTAAAATTAGTGGCCTAAACCTTGCTGAAAAATTAAGATACTTTGGATCCCAAGTTAAATATTTATATTGTATATAACATAAATTTGGAGAAATTTTATCTTATCTAAATTTGATACTTCCTGTTCAATCTTGGAATTTTTGGTCACTATAATAATTAAATAAAGTATCAGATAAATAGGAAAAAATTGTGAATCCCTGGATTTGGGCAACAAAGGTCATAATAGCCCTCCAATAATTATTATAGGAGTACTGGATGATTATTTGATGTACCTCCCATTTTACATGGCATTTAACCTTAGTGGTCTGCATATAATAAAACTGCAGAAAGTATGTTGGAGTATAAAGTTGGGCACATGAGTCGGGATTAGTGGTTGCTGGTTTGGATAAACTAGAATGAGTTCATCATTGGAGGTAGGATGAGTAGAGGTTGGATTTGGCTAAATGTTAGATAGTGCTCGAGATCGACGAAACATCGTCTAACCCGTAGGAGGAAGTGTCAAAATACTAGGGTTAGATCCAATGCAATAATTAAGGGTTCGGAATTAAGTATCAACCAATATGAATAAGTGACTTGTGAAAGGGATCTTTGGGCTTCAGCCCATCGTAGCTCCTAGTGCCCTCGAGAGCCCTTCACGGGGAATACCTTGGGCAGTCCTAGGCTAAACCTAAGTCGTAGGCAAAAAAAATGAAGAGCAATTAGTAAATTTAGGGTTTCACATTTTCACACCTCGATGTCTCGGGGAGATAGGTTTGGTCACTCGGGCAGTAAGCCCAGTGGTTTTGGTGATGGGCAGGTTAGCCCGGCAAGCTTTGGCTCGGTAATGGTTTGTGATGGGCAGGATAGCCCGGCGAGCTTTGTCTCGGTTGTTGATTATTGACGGACGGGATGGTCCGGGGAGCTTTGGCTCGGTAGCTATTACATAAGGTTGCATGTGCATAAAGTATATGGTGGTGGGTCTTCGGTGTTGGAGGGTCGATGCACCGACGCCAATACGTTGACCCGGCAAGTGTGGTTTTGCACTTGGCCAAATAAAGTCTGGTGCGCCAGTCGGCAAGAGTACGCAGGAGCTCCGCTTAGTGCACCAACGTTGAGACGTACGATAGGTCTGACTGGTAGTGCTATTACCGGTTTAGATGTGGGCGAGGCCCAACCCACCGCTTCTGTTTGCCACTACGGAGGTATCCTGGGAGGTTCGACTCCAGAAAGGGGGAACTAAAGGTCTGTGTACACAGAGTCGAGTGGGTGAGTTGCACTTGCATGTTCACGTCCTGGCATAATTATATTTCATAGTATAATCATTGTATATAACTTGACACCTAATGTATAAGTGGTATGGGTCGCTCTATACATTAGGCCCTACAAAACGACCCCTTGGTTTATAAGTTCGCGCGAGCGTGCTTATAAGTTAAGGTTCTTATTTAGTATTACATATTTATGCTTGCTAGTAAAACCGACACCCTATCGTATAAATTGGTATGGGACTTTTTATACGATAGGAGACCTACAAGAGATCCCTTAGCTTATGTGTATTCACATAAGTTAAGGTTACTTTCTTATTCAGTTCTTTATACCATTATTACCATCTCTTATACCTAAGAACTGCTAGTTTAGTTCCGCCGCCATCTACTATTTGATATTCTCCACCTTCATGTCCTTCCCTTTCCTTCTCCCCACTCGGTGCCTAGGAGCCATGGGGGAAGGGGCGGGGGACGATAGGACTTAGTCTTTTAGACTAACGGTTTTCGAACCACATCATTTTAGGGGACCACGGAGCCCAGCATGGAGGAGCAGCCCTGGAGGTCTACACACTTGGAGATCGGACAGTCTAGTACCGGAGTTCAGACGGCAGGGACTGTGAGTCCCGATCTCTAGTAGTTATATTAGTTTGCTTCTGCGATGAGCGATTTGTAGTGAGGACTTGTTGTACCGGGCATAAGCCCGAGAATTCTGTTATATGTTTTATCTGTGGACACTCCCTTCGTGGAGATTATTTACTATTCATGTGTGATTTCTGTGGAATTGCTTATTTTATTGCTACAATTGTGATTGATTTGGCCGGCAGGATTGGCGTTTTGTAGTGATGACCTTCCCGGGTGCTAAGGTGTCACCGCAAAGCGGCGGTTCTGGGCCTAAGACCCCGATATTTTTAAAGGAAAAAAATGGGGGTCTTACATTACCAGAGACAGAGATGCAAGATGTTTTCTATGACAAGGATAGTCATATTTTTTTGATCCCGCATCATCTTTCCCCTAGGTACTCAACAAGCCGATCACGGTGGCGGATCGACAGTAGGTTACAACACCAAACAGGAAATTATTCAAGACTATATCCTTCATACTCGTGGGGAGGAGGTTTATATTACCAATTACTTCAATCGTTGTGGGTTGGATGGCTGAAGGAAGTTGATACGCTCTGTCAAATCGTAAAGTACTCCCCAGAGCGGGCACAAGCTGGGGCGGCACCATAGATGGAATGGAGCCCGCCTCACTGGAGGGAACCACAACCATTTCTCGCATCTTTTTCTCATTAGACCCATCACCTCTCAACTCTCGTTGCCACTTTGGGGTCACCAAAGCAAGGCGAGAAGGCCTCAGATTCATTTTCTCGGATAGGTGAGTCCATCGGGCGTTGAAGAACAACTGTTCAATAAGTAAATTTTAGATAGAAGAGTCATGCCCTACCCCCCCCCCCCATATTTATAGAAGCAGTAGGGCAGCGCAATCCTATCTGCCGAGTTCAGACCTAACGCTCGCTAAATAAGGGTTGGATTATTTCTTTCCGACCTCTATAGAGCTCGCAAAGAAGCGAGGATTGTGTATAACCCCAATTTAGCGATCCCGGCCAGACCCGGTCCAAGAGAGGTCAGGCAAGATTTAGGACCACATGCAATCAACAGGTAAGGGAAATGAGCTCTCACCAAAACAATGGGCTCGGTATAGAAGCGAGCTTGGTATAACAGTGAGCTCAACAAAGAAGTGGGATTGGCAAAGAAACGAGCATGATATAGCCGCAGGATGGCAAGGCAACTTAGCGTCAGGCGAGTCAGAATATTGGGCGAGCTCTGGAGCTCTATTCTGGCGAGTTCCTATCTACTTTATCCAGGGCACTCGCCCAGCCAAAAGAAATCTCCAGTGACAACCATTTTGGTTGTTCATAGACAATCAGTGTCTACCCACAGCCTTCTCAAATAGCCGGATTCCACTGTCCGCGGGCCAATTGGGGGGTTGCTAATAGCAAAAGAATAAAGGCGGAGGCCATTATTTGCAGGTCATAAAAGATTGTTTTACCCTAACTCAAAGAGAGTTTTCCTATAAATAGACCCCCAAAGTACCTTGGAGAGACAGACCTAGTCTCCTACAGCTCTCGATTTCACGAGTTCTTTCTTCATGCTGTCTAAGGTGCCAAGTACAATTTTTCTTTGGGAGGAGAGGTCGCGAGTAGTGCTTTTAGGTGCGTGGAGGGGCCTCCCCACTACAGCTCTAGGGGTTTGTGCATATGCAGATAATTTTCATATAGTGAGGGCTGACTCCGAGCTCAGAATACCTTGTTCTTGTGTGCCAACGACGATTCCAATAACTTGAACTTATTCCTCTTAATCCGAACTCCGTTGAACCGGTATCTAGGTTTCAATATTACATATGTTCATAATTTTCAAATTTGAGCACTCAGTAGGCAGCAAAAATTTAAATACCCATTAGTTTGTTAAAAAATCGTTATCTGCAGCCTAGAGCACGAATCGTGACATCATTCACTGGTTGAGATTGGGCCATTAGAGATGGGAAAGAATCCTCCCCCACAGCATTCCTAGAGAAGATCTACTACTGGCCCTCGTTATTGGAAGATTTTTTAAACAAACCTCAGACGTTCGATCTCCTCCTTGAGATCAGATTATAACTATAGTGTGGCGGTGGCTGAAAGCTACCGTACCTCTTCCACTGCATGTTGCCTATAGGGGAGCCATGCTACCACCCCCAGCTGACTCACTGAGGGTCAGAGACCCTTTCGGGAATCTTCAAGTAACCTAGCGCCGCTGGCCGCCGCCGAAACTAGTTTAATAAAGAACCAAAAAATAGGGCATCGTCATAGCTCTGCTCCCGCCAGCACTACTGTCTTTGGGCCTCTCGGGGAGGGTCAGCGAGCCTACTCCAGCAAGGTCCCACCTCCCCCTAGTATTTTAGGAGGTACTGGAAGGGGACCTCACTTCCACGCATCCTATAACCCAAATAGCTCGGGGTGGATACGACGGTGCTCCAGCGGCGGGAGCCTGGATGCAGGACGTCTGACAAGAAGGGAGGAAGGAGAGGAGGAGGTTCCACCTAGGTTGGGGGCCTCCGGGAGCTCTCGGGTTGATCTGCCATTCAAGGTGGTGGAGGGTGTTGGAGCTCATGTGTGTGGTTTCTGGCGAGGCAAGGCTCCGAAATGGGGTAGGATATGGTTTGAATGGGCTTGGCTTATTGTGAGATCACATGGAGGAGGGTGTGGGCCTATATATAGGCTGAGAGGAGTCCCCCCTCCTCATATTGATGTAGGATTTATCCCCACAAGGTATAACCTTTACTTCCTCTCATGGGAAGCTAACAGTCATCCAGGAAGCAGGTACTTCCACTTATCCTCATCAAAAGGCTTCGCTTGGGGTTTGGGTCTTGGGCTTGGGGAAGGAGAGGAAGTGAATGAGGGAATACTTTAGGCTCTACATGAGCATGTTCCAACCACTTCCTCTTGGGGTTCAGTCAAGGAAACACTAGGCCCACTTGGGGATGACCTTCGTCGATGATGGTGGCTTAGGCTTGGGTTGAGAATTAAAAGAAATTTCTTTAAGAAATGCCTTTTAAGAAGTTTATGCTAGTATTACCATGGTGATCTGGAAGTCAATAAACATTTAGGCTCTGTTTGGAACAGCTCTGGCGGATTGAAAAGTTGTTGTCCGGATAGAGCATTTTTAAAATAGATCTTTGAGGAACAATTTTGAAAAGCTGCAGTGTTTGGGTGTTCTGTGCAGAAGTGCGCTCAGAATCGCCGGAGGAAGGACGTCGGGGGCTCGGAATCGCCGGAGGAATGCCGTCCGGGGCTCGGAATCGCTGGAGGAAGGCCGTCCAGCCTCTGAGCATGTTCCAACTGAAGAAACCATTAGATTTCCAAAACTTGTACGAGAGAAAGCTATTTTGCGGGAGCAGAAGCTGGGGTGCGGAAGATTTCTGAAAAGCTGCAAAACAGCTCCGGTGGATTGAAAAGCTCTTCACAAGGAGCTGTCCCAAACACATATAAAGCATCTCTGGCGGCTGGAATAGAGATTTTCCAGCCGCCAGAGCTGCGCCAAACAGACCCTTAGTCTCACTTCCAACGCAATATGAGCTTAAGGGGTCGCACATAAGTGCATTGGAGAAGTTGGTAAGGCTTGTGTTGGCCTTGCTCATATGTGATATGAGTGAAGGACCAAGCCTATGACGTTTTAGATATGGAGGATTTTCATTCTGGGACCTATATTATTAATATGGGTCATCAGGTAAGTTGTCGGAAGAATCTAAGGGAAATTCGTCGAGTATAGCCGAGAGGTTTCGACGAATAGTCTTCGATTCGTTGAGTATAATCGTTACATCTCAACGAGTCTGTTCGAATTCGTTGAGTATCTTAGTGTTTTCTTGACGAATTGGACTTAGTTTGTAGAGTATCATCATGACAGATTCGACGATTTAGACCCAGATTCGTCGAATATCGCCTTAATACTTGGATGATTTTCCCTGCCTCGATTTGTCGAGTATACTCGTGTTATTTCAACGAATTATTTTTGATTCGTCGAATATCGACGTGATACTTGACGAATTCTATTTCGTCTAGCTTATTTTCTCTAATTCCGGTTCGGCCGGGGTCTGCGGTTAACGACTGGATCGGTACTTAATATATAAACATTATGTACAGTAAACTGAATCAGACGACACAGTTTTTCCAGACCTAATCGAGCGACGACCTTCTTCACCGACAGAACTGTTCTGCCTAGGTCTCGGTCGCCGCTTGTTGTCGCTGACCATCCGTTGTTCCCGTACGTCGCCAGAAAGTGTTTCCAAGGCATTGTATTTGTCACCACCACCTCTCCTTTAACGGATCTAGTAGTCCGTGGAGACATTGAGGGAAAGCCTTCTTCCGACCTAGATCTTGTGTGACAAGAGTCTAGGGTTCTCCATGTTCGTGTGGATATCCGTAGAGGCGTGGACACTATTCTACGCTCGGAACTCCGGCCATTGCCGTTCGTTGGACTTCTTCGGAGCACCTTGGTTGAGTATTGACTCAATTCCTCAAAGGTATAGTTTTATTAATTGCATTTTATTTCTTGATCAATGTTCATCGCTAGATCCGAACTATTTTGATTTTTCTTGTTCCATTTCCGCTGCGCACAAATGTTGTGACGTATAGCAAAACCCAATAGTTTCGACCGAATTCAACCCTAGGGTGGGTCCCCCGTGTGGGCCAAAGTCAAAGTAAATCTAAGTCCTCGCGTGACGAGCCAATGTTAATGTGTTGGTGTAATATTGATGTGGGCATGCTTTTTGATGCACCATAAAGCTTGATTTGACAAAGTTAACCAAATAACATTGAAATTAAACACAACGAATTCCGTTGCTTTCGTATTGACCACACATGTCCAATGCAACTGACTAGAGTCAATTTTGAGTTCATGTGCTCATTATTCTAAATTGGCATAAATGGTCATTTTCTCTAAATGATCTCAAATCAGAACATAACGAGTTCTATTGCTCTCGTATTGACTATACGGAAATGCAACTGACAGAACTCAATTCGGAGAACATATGCTCAATATTTTAAGTTGGCATCATCGTAACGGACAACATTACTCAAAATGGTCATTTTCTCCAAATGACATGAGTCGGAATGAAACGAGTTCTATTGCACTAGTATTGACAATACAAGTCAATGTAACTGATATAAAACTTAATCAGAGCACGTATGCTCTACTTTCTAAATTAGCATCAGCAAGGACGCGCAACGATATTCAAATGATCATTTCCTCTAAATGACCTTGGATCGGAATGAAATGAGTTTGTTGCACTTGTATCAACTATATGAGTTCAATGTAACTGACAAAACTCAATTCAGAGCGTGTATGCTTAATATTTTAAATTAGCGTTGTCGTGACCCACAAAGATACTCAAAATGATCACTTTCTCTAGATGATCTCGGATCAGAACAAAATGAGTTTCGTTGCACTCGTATTGACTATACAAGTCCAATGGAACTACGGAACTCAATTCAGAGCACGTGTGCTCAATATTCTAATTGGCATCGTCATTACACGCAATGATACTCAAAATGATCATTTTCTCTAAATAACCGTAGATCAAAACAAAATGAGTTTGTTGCACTCGTATTGACTATACGAGTCCAATGCAACTTATAGAATTCAATTTGGGAAATGTATGCTCAAATACAAAATCATGTCACCACCTAGCTTTTAGGATACCCTACAGGTGATTGGGTTCCTTTTATTGGGTCATCTAGGGATCTAGTGACCCAATAAATATCAGGATATTACACGTCCCCAACCCTAACACCCAATGGCAGTCGCTAAAGCTAACATGCAGCATCATGCACATGCATTCGTAGGAAGAAAATGTAGAAACTAAAAAAACACTTACAAACCATCACAGTGCACAAAAGTCAAAGCAGAGAAGAACGTCCTATCAAAGGCTGCATGGGCCACCTGAAAAGCAGAGGCAAGGCTTCGGCAAACTACACCTAAAATTCACTATTCTAACGCCCACTACGGAATCTTCAACTCACAAGACTAACACGAGTGGCGCTAGGTGATCAACACATATCTTCAGGCTTAACGAAAATGACAGCCCATGTGAAAAAAAAATTGTGACGTGTGCACGCTAAAATAATTTGGAAACTACAACCTAAGAACAACACAGTTATATCTAAAATTTTCAGGTTCATCGCTTAGTGGATCACGACTCGCGAAAATTTGAGGGCATTTGATGGGGTTCCCTTAAAATTCTAAAATCAAACCGGTAAGACTTTGACTAAAATGCTCAAGCAAGCCACCCCCTGAGTGAATAGCGTGTGTGAGCCACACCTACTCAAAGGATCCAAAATCACCAAAAGAAGGGGAGACAAAACCAAGCACGCGGGCATCACACACAGCCCTTGCGCGCGCACAGACAACTCTTGCGTGATACTTGCCCGCGCGGCCTGTCAACCCGTGCACACGGCCTGCCAGCGCGCGCGGCCAGCACGCGTGAGCGCCTGATGCCCTCCAGCCCGTGTGAGCGCAGCTCACCTGCGCGCCCACCCGCTCGCGCACGCGCCAGCTTGCGGGAGTGCGGCTAGCCCGCGTGTGTTTGGCCATCTCGTGCGCGCGCACCGCCTCCGGTTGCTTTTGGCCATCTCCACTGCTTCCGTCCGCCTTTGCCACTTCTGAACGCCACTGTCGCTTCCATCCGCAATCTTCATCGGACAACTTGCCAAGGCCGCCTGGGTGGCATGTTCGTTATTTCCAAAAAATTTGCGATCTAGGTGATCAGAATGGAGCAACATCATTCGTCAACTCAAGATCCAACCTTGTGCAATTACAAACACGTCTCTTCAAGAAAACCATAAGAGCCCCCAGGTATTCATTTGAAGACAAGCAATGAGTGATACTAGAGAGAGCTCTGAGGTTCTCAAGCAAGGAAGTGTGACTTAGATCGTTCCTTCGCTCTGAATTCCCTCTGCTCTCTTTCAAGTCTGCTCGCTCTCAACACTCGCGGGAACGATTCAGCAAGCACAAGAGAGGACATAGAAGAACACTCTTGTGGATGCTCCAACTATGTGAACTTAGCATGTTTTCTCCCCTCACCGTCTTCAAGGCTTGTAAACGGAGAGGTGACATGTCACCCTCCTAAGATCTCAATTCTTGTAACGACAAGGGAACTAGTGGATTCCGGCCTGTCACATATCCGACCATATGGTTTTTGACCATTTCTGAGTTTTCTGACTAAAACGTTTTGCTTTTCATTGATATTAGATCTCACTTGACTGTTTGTGCGCTCGACTCACTCTCAAGCTAAGACGGGCCGATTCCTTGGACTGGGGGAAAACCGAGCGACCCACAATGCCACTATTCACATTTTTGTTGAAAAAAAAATCTTACCAGCATTTTGTTATGCTCAAACAATAGTTTTTTTGCAAATGAATAAGATTATGGCACCTTTTGATGTGGCGGAGGCAGTCATGAATGCGACGGTTATGAACCGTCATTCGTGAACGTCCATCCTCACATAAGAAATTTGATCGATTTAATTTTATGTTAAATACTAGTTATATTTTGTTGATAGCAGTCATAAATGTTGTCATCCCAAACATGATTCCATGATGGTGATGTTTTTATCCAAACATACCGGAGCAAAAACGCCACGCCAAATAAACTTTTAATATATGTGATGGTTGTTATTCACAAACCGCATTTGTTTATTCACAGCTCTAAAGAAAGCCAAATTTGTTATCCGCTGATATTTTTGTTATCCACATATTAGTAAAGAAATTTAAAAAATGAACTTTGCTCACCCTATTTCTGACCACAGAGAATAACCCTAACTATCTAAATCTTCACAAACAAACTGAAATTTCATGGACATCAAGGAAATCATTTTTCTTCCTCAACTCAATCTTTATCTGCGCATTCATTTTATGAATCATGATCTGTGCACACATTAAAGTGCTCAAAAGGTCGTGGGTGACGTTCCTTCCCTGTCAGACTCTGCTCAGGAGAATGAAGATATCGATTGTTCAAGCTTAAAATTGCTCTGCGGATAATATTTTGTAAACTCAATTAAACTGGGAAAGTTTAGGGAGTTGTTAAAAGCACCGTAATTTTGGCTATACATGCCGCAATTTCTTATAATTTAACCTTAAAATTACTCCCTCAAAAATAATAATGGCACCGCACTAACGCGCACCACACTAGCTTGAAGACTTTGTTTATTGTGATGATCTCAGGCTCGCTGAATCAACCGTTCGCAGGGCTAAGCATGTAAGGCTCGAGGCCGACAAGAATGTTGGCGGGAGACTCGGCAAAGTTTCGCCTCCGTGTATGGAGATCTGCTCAACGAGGACATCTGCTACTTTGTAATTCTCATATTTCACTGCCTCGGAGCATGTGGTTGATTGTCATGAAATATGCGATTGTTATGAAATATGCCGTTGGTGGTGTTTCAACTTCAAATTTATTCATTATTTTTTATAATGGTTAGAAATCATTATGTTATATTATTATTATTTTTTACTTGATTTTGATTTTTACTTTTTAAAGGAATATGAAAATCATGCGATCAATGAGGAAAAAATTAATGATTTTTTGTTTGCAGTGATATATCTTTTTTTCTGAAATTTACGATGTAGTTTCATGATTTTTCTTTTGATTGAATTTTAAGTTGGGATGTCGTTAACACTACTACGGTACAATTAACAATTTTAGATGTTTTTAACAATACATGAGGAACTGTAGTGTCTTTAACAAAGCAGTGCACTAGCCAAAAGTGAGGTGTCTTTAACAAGTCCCAAAGTTTATCCACGAATAGGCATCTATGATATACAAATAATAATTGCCTTTCATGCGGAGAATGTTTAATTATAAAAATTTATTTTATATGATCACGTTCAATCCTTTAAAATTTAGGCTCCGTTTCGTAGATCTGGATCCTCTCCATTTCAAATGAAATGGAGGAGATCTATTTCATATTTAATGGACAAGATCACTCCAAAAAAGATTTAGTGAACAAGGTTTTTTTGAATAAAAAAAATGATGGGAAAAACAGAACTCGCCGGATCAAAAAGTAGAACATTGTGTCCGTGAAATGGATCCCCTCCATTTCGTCAGAAATGGAGAGGATCCTAATATCCGTTTCGCACGGTGTTGGCGGCCGTATACGGATGGGTAAAACTGTCATTCATTAAGGATCATCTAACAAACATCATCTCTTTGAACATAAAAGTGGATGAAGTTCTTTAAGTGGACAATTTAACCCTCATGTCATGACCGTCACCACGGTGCCAAATAGAGCTTTAGACTCCGTTTGGGGGGACTTATTTTCGCCGGTCAAGAAGTTACGACCGCTTGAATCAGACCATAAATTATGGTCCGATTCAAGCGGTCGTAACCGCTTGACCGGAGAAAAATAAGTCCCCCCAAACGGTGCCGTAGTCCATGAATTTTGCTTTCTATCTTAGAAGAAAATTCCAATTTTTTATCCAGAGTTAAATCATTCACATTATCTCTTACCCAACTGTGATTAATAAAAATACTGTTTCATAATAGAATTAAAATAGCAATCAGCAATCAGCATCACCCTTTTAAAGTTAAATATATTAAAAAAAACAGAATACTGTATGAAGGAGAAATTGATGCTACTTAATTTGAAGTGCATCAACATCAGACGGCAGGCTTAATGACAAACATTACTATACTGTTTTTGCATCTATTATTCTGTATTGCAGCTGGCATGCATTTACTGCATCTTAAGTAACCAACAAAGCTTGCTAACGAGGCTTGTCTCAGTTGGATAAGTTGGGCCCTGCCACAAGAATTTTTTGGGTTTGATTCTCATAATATGTGTAGGGGCGTAGCCAGGATTTTGCTTGAGTGAGAGCACTATTTTACGACAATAGTATATAAATATAAATAACATTTTTTCTGTATATACCAACAAACCATTGTTCAACCATTGATCACTCATTTTATTTTGGAATCGATTTTTCACACAAGTCGTGACTGAAAATACTCTTTCAACACTAGTAGTTGCAACATGTAAGATTAAGATAAAGTAAGGAGCAAATATACTAGTGGATAAGTTCTGTCTTTCAGTTTCAGTTTCCTTCCATCTCCTTAGCAAGATCGAAAATTACACAGCATTGAAAAAATTTTCAATCTCTATCATTACAAAGATCGGAAATAAAAACCTTCAATTTGAAAACTTTATAATAAAACTGTTTCAGATGAATCACTCATAATAGATATATATTTAATCTTAGACATGTCAATTGAAGTGTAAAAAAAAAATTTCCGAGTTGATTTGGGAAAAATCGTTTACATAAATAAATAAACTTGTCAGTGAAATCATTCAACTTAATAGATATTATTTTAGTTCTTGAGACATAAATGTCAATTATTTTAGAAAAGTTGATCAAAAAATAATATCTCTCCGAGTTGATTTGGAATAATACTTAATTCATTTCGTTAAATAAAATGTAC